>JALMQS010000070.1:15291867-15821891 GCA_024734495.1 Forficula auricularia
TCTAAATACTCTTGTATTAGAATCAATAAAAATATCTTGAGAATTAATAGTTAATTTTTCTATGCAAATCAAAAATTCAGACTACAGGGGGACCCTTTGTATACATTTCACATTTTTTCGAGGGTGTCAAAGTTAATTTTTTTCGCTTTATATCAAAACAAATACCGTATTTGGTCTCTCTAAATACTCTTGTATTATAATCGATAAAAATATCTTGGGAATTAATAGTTTATTTTTCTATGAAAATCAAAAATTCAGAACTCTGATGCAGACTTATTTTTCGAGAGTGTCACTGTTAAATTTTTTCGGCTTATGTATGTCTAATCGTAAGTAAGAGATAAAAATGAATAATAAATAAATTTTTAGCTTCTCACTTTGTTTTTTGTCTAGTTAGGCCAAATGTCTTGCTTCAATTAATTATTAAGCTTCTCGATGCACCTGTGAAGTGGCCGCGGCGCACAGTTTGGGAACCTCTGACATTGCCAATTCTAGCAAGTGCATTTCTAAAGCTGCTTTTTAAATTGGGAACGGATAAAATCTTTATTTATTTATTTATTTGACTTAATTTTTCCTGCCTTTCCCTACTTGAGTTTAAGGCACACACGTACATACATTGTCTTAAAAATTTTCAAGGTTTACATTTAAACTTTAACTGAATTTAAAATACTGCAAATTGTGTCTGTTTTTTTCCTTCTTTGTTAATACGTATACCAGATATTCACTTATTGTACTCTCTCTTGTTTCTTCGGTATCATGCCCTGCCTGGTCCAAACTTTACACCAAGTCGTGTCTGGTTCCCTCCCAACAATCTCCTACCCCTCTTCCATTCAGTTCCTCCCGCCCAAGTGATCATCAACCTCACAATTATAATATAAAATTATTTCAAGTATAAGATAAATATCTTTCCTAGGTGACTTTAACATCACAACAAAAATTGCCTAAAGTACTGCAATAATTCCCCCGCAAGCTCCGACGCTGAAATCTTCTCAACGGCGTGTGGCCTCACACAAATTATTAACGGCCCCACAAGAATCCCAGACAAAGCCAATGAAAAATCCAATCTTCTCGATCTTTTCATCACTTCCACCTTCGTCCTATGAAGCAAAAATATCGGCCCCATTAGGTAAATCTGACCACAATCTGATAAAAGTTAAAACCTCCGCCAATTTACCAAAACCCCCGTCACCCCCACTCCAGCCCCAGAAAAATATGGCTAGTCGATAACGATAGCATTAATTGGAATGACATGCGTAACTTTTTTGCCGCTTACCAGTGGAACGACTCTGCATCAGAGATAAAAACGCTTCAGAATTCGCAGACGCTCTTAACGAGGCAATTCAAATAGGCTTAGAAACCTATATCCCCTCAAAATTGATTAAAGGGAACAAAACAAAATTTACAAATTTACTACTTGGAAGGTCTGGTTGTCCATACAATAAACTCTAACAGCCCGATTGCCATCATGGCATAGATTATTCCCAAAGACCCACACTTTTCCCTTTTCCCTCTTTCTATGCAAATAATATGAGAAATCATCCCAAACCCTGTCAGAATTAAAATCTAAACTTAAGGGTGACCAAAAAAAAAAAATCAAAACATGTGTTAGTACAGAATGGAGACACTTACCTCTGTTAGATAAAAAAATAATAATAGACGTATTCAGTTTTCGATCTGTCAAATATTCTTGCCAAGAATTATCATATTATGTGCCATATATGACTGGCATTTGTGGAGAGGAGCCTCCAAGCATTCTTTTGCCACCCTGGATGCAATTCAGAGGCGAGCTACCAGGCTATATAATAGGAGATCCAGCATTAACTAGTGCCCATCGTAGTGGAGCATTTTTTCATTTTTTTTATTCCTTATAAATTTCCCTACCAAAGTGGAATCAAGAATTTTTTTAACTTAATCCAGTTTAATTTTGAACGTCTCATATGTAGATGGCATCTTTACTTTCTTGTGTTAT
The DNA here is from genome assembly GCA_024734495.1 of Forficula auricularia. NCBI lineage: Eukaryota > Metazoa > Arthropoda > Insecta > Dermaptera > Forficulidae > Forficula > Forficula auricularia. Next base: position 15,293,834 of record JALMQS010000070.1, read on the forward strand.
GTTATTTGTTTGAGTTCACCCAAGGTTATGAGAGCGATCGCAAGAAGTGTTGTGAAAATTAATTTTTTATTAATGATAACAAATTTTGAAAATTCAGTGAGCCATGAAATATCCTGACGTAGAATTACCTACATTTTGAATATCTACGTTTTTAACTTCAAATTCGGACTTTTCCATATCAAATTCAGGATTTTAAAAATCAAAATCCGACTTTTTCAAATCAAATTCAGAATTTATTAATAAAGAGTTGAAAAAAATAGAAAAAAGTTATATGTGGTTAAGAAAAAGTTTTAATTTACATTAACTCTCAGGAAACGTTTTAAGATAAAAAAGCTAAAATTTGGTGGATTGTAAGATATTTAAGAACCAATATTTAGCCCATTAGCTAAAACTATTCTAAAATGACAATTTATATTCTCGGGAAAGGTTTTCAGGCAAAAAGCTAAAATTTGGTGCATTCTAATATATTTCCGTACCAATTTTCAACTAAAACCTTTCAAGATTAGCATTTTGTAATCTCAAGAAACGTTTTCAGGTAAAAAGCTAAAATTTGGAGAATTCTAAGATATTTTCGTACCAATTCTCAGCTCCATTAAGTAAAACGTTTCAAGATTGGCATTTTGTACTCTCAGAAAACTTGTTATGTAATTACAATTTTAACATTGTTCATATACCACAATAAGAAACTTATTTTGGTACAATATTTTTTTTCAAAGTTAAACATATTGTTATGATATGCCTTTTTGACATGTTACATAAGTCTACGCGGAAGCATTATGCTTATGTAATTACTGAAATAACAAAGACTGACCTGATTATAATGATACTTAAATGCTGAGTTTCTGAAAATCAAGGCGGATGACATAAGATCGAGAGGCCTGTCACATATATCTGGCTAAACTTCCTCTGTACTTATACTCAATAAACCTTGTATTAAATAATACATCTTGTTATAATTATTTACCAACCCCTAACCATATTATAACAATTGGCGCCCTCATACAATATATTATAGCAATATTATTATTTGTTGATAGGTCAATAGACTATTATTTTTTCTTATTTTTCTCCTATGGGTCTCGCAGATAACCAATAGTTTACTGTAGTAAAAAAATCATCCTCCCGATCCGGGCCTTCAAAAAAATCCTCCTGGCCCCTGGGTATTTGCTCCCTTTACCCCCCCTTCCCCTCCTCTGGGCCAACCTGCTTGTGATCCAAGGCAGGGAAAAATTTATCGAAATAAGAGGAGCTGCCAATGGTTTGAACGTGAGCACGTGAGAAAGAAGAAATATCCTTTTAAATTTGATTCGTTATATAGCGAGATATTTAGTGGCTCTAGCTAAAAATCATTAATTTTTTATTATAGGAATTAAGTATTATTATTGAGATTTCATAGATAGTTGTATATTATCAATCATTAATTGGCGCCCTTGAAAATAAAATAATAAAAATTGTTAATTATATCTACTAATAAATTAACTATTTTAAATTATTTTTAAGTAAAATTGCTTTTAATTATTTAATAATAGAATTATTTATTCAATATTTTATTAATAATAATAATAAATAATATAATAATTTAAAGGAGACAATAAAAGAGTCTGTCTTCTGCTGTAAAAATAATTTTTTTAATTTATTTTTAACGAGATATTTATAACGAAACTCATTAATCAATAGTAATAGACTGATGAAAGGGAAAAATCTCTCGAAACTATAGTCTCGTTATAAAAATTTTTTAAAAATTTATTTTTCCAGCAGAAGACACACTCTTCTATTGTCTCCTTTAATTTACAAAAATTCTACTACTCTCGGCAAAAAGAAACTTTCAATTTAATATAATAATTGCTACGCCGTCTCCTTTGAGACTTCGACACAGCGCGAGGCCATATTGCCAGGGAGGAGCTGTTTGTATAGAAAAAAATTCTACATTTAAATTATTTTATTTATATATTTATTATTATACTAAATGATCGTGTATTTAAATATATTATAATTGAATATGGGAGTCAGGTTGGTCGAGTAGTTATAGAGCATGCCTTATCTAATCAAGCTAGCGCGGATTCAAGCCTAGCTCGCTGCAAATATTTGACCGGCTATAATCTGATCCCTTCAGGGAAGGCAATAGAAAACCACCCCTGCGAAAAATTTCTCCAGGAAAATTACGATGGAGAGCATACTCTCCACAGTAATCGCCGACGCCCGGGATCGAGTATATAGCACTTGAAGAAGAAGAAGATAATTGAATATGTGAAAAGATCTTCTAATACTCTAAGACCAGGGCTGTCCAACCCGTGGCCCGCGGATCGCATGGGGCCCAGCACTGCAATGAGTGTGGACCAACATAAAATCATAAACTTCTTTAAAACATTGAGATTTATATATAGAGATATATTTATTTCCTTTTTCGAAATTTGAATGTACATTTGTACAATACGTGAAGCTTTTTTCAAGAATAAAATTCACTAAAAGCAAAATTATAAGCTCAACTACATACTTAAGATAAAAAAAATAATGAAGTTACGAATATTTAAAAAAATTTATTTTTCTCATATTTTCATTTTCTAAAATATTTATTATTTCAGTTTATATGCTACGACAATAACCAAGTCTATAGTTATATCATTCTAGTACAAGGAGACAATGAATTGTGGTTTTCTTGAACAATCACAATTAATTGACAATTTCTCTCCTGCGGACAAAACTTGTCATAAAGATAAGAGTAAATAAATATTATATTTAATATTGATTTACTATGAGTTAGAGGATACTAGGTCACTTATTTCACATTAAAATTAAAAAATTAAAAGATATAAAAAAGTCAGTTACTTTCTGTACTTCCTGAAGATGGGTTGATAGCCCCAAATATATATATTGAAAAAGAAAAAAACATTTTAAATCTTTTAATTTTTTAATTATAATGTGAAATAAGTGACCTGGTATCCTTAACTCATAGTAAATCAATTTTAAATATAATATTTATTTACTCTTATCTTTATTAAAGATGTTTCACCTTGCACCAACACCACAATCTCTACTAATTACAAAACTTGTCAGTTGAAAAGTTTTTGTTTTGCCGAAGTAGCAGAGTTGTTGATTCACTAAAGAGAAACAAAGAGGTTGTCCTCTGCTTGATGCAAATAAACATACACACATATATATCATCTCGATATATATGTGTGTATGTTTATTTGCATCAAACAGAGGACAACCTCTTTGTTTCTCTTTGTGAAAACTTGTCAGGACTTGGCTTTTAGATCTTTGAACGTTCTTACTGGTATATGTCAATAGACCAATGGACAGCCGGCCAGCTGATTAGCCACCAGAAGGTTTCAATTTCGGTAATCCGATTAGTAGAATTGACAAATTTTGGGAGTACTGAAATAATTTAATGAGAATACATATAGTAAGTGATCCCTCGTAATAATGGAGTTCTCTTCTGATATAAGGTGAGGCTTTCCTCAACTCCTTTTTTTGTCTTTAAAATCTTTACACGTCTCTATCTCCGTAAATAATGGTCTTAGAGCCTTAAAAAAATCGAATTTATAAGATTTTTTTAAAACTTCTCAAAATTTTTTGTCTTTAAAATCTTTAAACGTCTCTATCTCCGTAAATAATGGTCTTAGAGCCTTAAAAAAATCGAATTTATAAGATTTTTTTAAAACTTCTCAAAATTTTTTGTCTTTAAAATCTTTAAACGTCTCTATCTCCGTAAATAATGGTCTGAGAGCTTTAAAGCAATCGAATTCATAAGATTTTTTTAAATTTCTCAAAATTTTTTTTCTTTAAAATCTCTAAACGTCTCTATCTCCGTAAATAATGGTCTGAGATCCTTTAAACAATCTGATGATATGACCAATGACAAAATAACGGAAATCTCCAATTCTTATGAGCAAATAATCGAAATTATAATAAATAAAATCTTTTATAAAAAAAAAAAACAATCTTAAAACGTTCATTAAAAACCCGCTAACGTTTCGAGATAATTTCTCTATTAATGAATTTTATTCCCGTGAGTTCCCCACCTTGTCGTGGTGGGGAGGCTTGTGTGCTCATGTGATTCCTCGGGCCATGCCGGCGGTAGCGTAGCTACTGGTAGGGCCTCCCAAGCCGGACGGGCCGAGGATGAGATGGAGCCAGACTAAGCGAGAACCACTGGTCCTCCAGGTTGGGGGTTTTATGCAGGGCTAGCAACCCGCATATCTAAAAGAAAACCTGACGCCCACAGAACCAATAGAAAGAATAAGCCGGACGGATCTACTCATATAACGACCTCTGCAAGACAAAGGAAAAAACGATTATGAAAACGAAACTTAATTAAATTTGCGGCATGGAATGTCACATCTTGGGCCGGGAGAGAGCAGGATATTCTTACAGAACTCAATGACTTCCAAATTGACTTTTGCGCCATGTCGGAGACCAAAAAAAAGCGAAGCGGCTCGGCTAAAATAGGGAATTATATTTTTGCATACTCAGGGAAGAATAGAGAAGAGCGGGCAAGTGCGGGTGTTGATACACGTGCTGATACACGAAAAATATGCGAACAACATACATGACATCCAATATATTAATGAAAGGATTTTGCAAGTCAATCTAAAATTCCCCAACTCAATCTGGCACTTACTGAGTGTATACGCACCTGATAATTTCGGGCTGTCTATCCAATCTAGTCTGGAAAAATAAGTTTAAGTCTGCCGAAAGTAAAATTAGGATATATAAGACCTGTGTTCGTCCGATAATAACATATGGGGCTGAGTCCAGGGCGGACACATCCGTTACAAAGCATCTTCTCCGGACAACTGAGATGAGAGTTGTAAGAGCCATCCATTCGAAGATCCTACATGACAAAATCCGGAGCGAACACCTTAGGCAAATAAGCGGTCTTCAGGACATAGTCGATTGGGTTCACGTAAGAAGAAGATGCTGGGCTGCCCATGTAGATAGAATGCAAGACGACCGTCTCCCGAAAATTTTGTCAAAAAACCGTCCCGAGGGGGTCAGAAGCCGTGGAAGACCAAAAAAACGATGGAAAGAGAGCTATGACCCTGATGACTGATTGTAATATGTTGGAGAAACAGGTGTTCACACCTATATAGAAGAATAAGAAGAAGAAGAAGAATGAATTTTATTATCACTTTCTGATTCTTTCGCTCGCATCTTTCTCTTACGAGATGTATGCAAGGTATTAACATAAGTCACTATTCTTAACATCAATAAAAAGAGAAAAATAAAAATAATTTTTAGAAAAAAAAACCGACTTTACAAAAATTAAATCCAACAGATAAAATAATAAGAACTCAAAAATAAAATATATGAAATAATTACCTTACAACTAAACGATGAAATTGTTAGATGAAATCACTTTTGAAGTCGGTGACAAACAAACTATATAAGCAAGCTCATCCCTTTCATTGTAAGTAACAAATAGACACGTTTTTATTTGCTCCGTACTTGAATGTTTTTTTGAGTGGTCTAATTTTCAAAACTTTCTAATTATTTTACATCAAACTATTCGTTAAAAATTCTTCTTTCTAGTGATATAATTTACTTAATTTTAATCTTCATAATTTAATTAATATTTGTAATTATTTGTTTGGCCAATCAAATAATTGGCTAAACATTTCCATTTATTTTATTTTTATTTTATCTCAATTCGTTACATTGTGTTTGAAGACAAGAGGATCATCTCACAAACCATAAGTTTCGAATTTCAATTGACTTTCTTTCTCTCTTTAATACATTGCTTTTGAAATAATTTTTAATTTTAATAATAATATTATTTATTCATTATTGCATGTTGTTTCTTTTTACTTTTAATTATTTTCTAAATTATAATTTTTGCTTTTTCTTTTTTTTTTCTTACGAACTATTATTAATATTATTGCACGGTTTTTAAATCTTAATTGTTCTATAATAATTCTATAATAATTTCAACTAACATCTTATTTTAAATTTTAAATATTATCTTAACCTATAATTTATAATATATCTATTATAAAAGCTAGTAATTAAGTAAATTTTAATTATTATCTTAACTCTTAATTTATAATATATCTATTATTAACACTAGTATCATTCTAGAAGTAGTTATTAAGCAAATAATATACAATTTCTTTCTCCACAGATTCAACATAAATAATTAAGTGGGAGATAATTAATTAATTAATTATCGAATCGGAGAATTTACCACTGCTCAAGTGATAGCCTGAGTTAATTGGATTTCATCTATTTAGCTATTGATGATTTCTAACTTTCTTTGTCTAACTTGTGATACCGATTTCTATTCTATTCTATTATTTCTGACTACCACATCAAATAATCCACACCCACCCCTCTATCATGTCCACGCTAACCCTGCATTATACAAACATCCGCGGTCTCTTTAGTAATAAAGCCTCTGTATTCCAGCATCTTGAAAACGACCAACCCTCTATTCTAGCCCTTAGTGAGACCCAAATTGATCAAAATAAATCTAACGCCCCTGATCTTAAATTTCGCAAATATATTCTCCACACCATGTTTATGCTATAATGGTGTCTGCTGCTATGTTCGTGACGATGTCCCCTGCCAGCGTTTTTCCTCTTTGGAATCAGATAAATTCGATGCGTTATGGCTTAAAATTTCCTCAAATTCATCTTCCAGATTCCTCTGTGCAATATATAGGTCCCCTAATGGAGCTTATTGTATAAGCTCTTTCTATTATTCGACTTATATATTGTGTTTTCGTTTATTTCAAATTTGAATTTTAAATTTACCCCGCGCAAAGTGACATTTGATGAGAAATTAAAAAATATTCATTTAGCTTAAATTTAACTCAATTTCCCCTTGAAATAATAATATAAAATTATTTCGTAAGTTGAATAATGACTTTTATTTAATTAAATTATCGTTCTTCAAAGAAATGATTATAATTGCTAAAATTCATTTTCTACCTTAAATTCATTCTTTTATAAATTAAAATTATTTGGCCTAATTGTATCAGTAATTTAAAATAATAATTTTCATCAAATTCAAATTTTTATATATTATCTAGTTTATTTTTTTTGTTAACTCGCTTAAAAAGTGCATTCCATTTTTTAAATAATTTCACCGGAAAAGCCATGACTCGCGTAGTCTTTTTACTTTCAAAAACACACCAGCTTATCGCATATCTTTTCGGCGTCACGTTTATAGGAAACATTTCATTTTCATCTTTTTATTGTTCCGATCATATAACTATTAACTATATAGTTGATCGTCCTATATCACTTAATATTGTCCAATACAATCAAGTGAATTTTCATTACCATTCAGAATATAATATAAATACTTTTATCATTATATTCATTCAGCCACTCTGTTCGGCAATCCGAGATTATCATCCTTTGTTTAAATTAGATCATTATTATAATCCAGTTCGTCGCAGTTCGCAGGTGGATATCCAATCCATTCCACGACTTTCATTTCCAAACACAACTGGGAATCTATGCATCGCTGTTTCTAGTGATATTTTATCAATCCAAAAATTGTATTATTTGTGATATCCATAAAAACAAACCAGAGCAAGTATATGTATCATGTAAAACCAATTATATATATATATTATATAAGTCTTATAATAAATTTTCTCATTCACTTGATTAAAATCTAGGTCTTTATAGATCTTTATAATAATTAAATTCATTGCGTATCTATTTATACAATATAGATACAATCTTAAAATTAATTCTGTTTCATTTATATATAATTATTAATCTAATTATATATCTTGTTATATTATTGTTGTTAAAATAAATTTAAAAATCCATATTACTGCATTCAATTTCTACACCCGGTTCTATCTGCCTTATAAATTAAGCTTTGATTTCAAATATCTTAAATAAATAATAAATAAATAAATCTTTATTCCTCGACCTGCTTAGAGGCACAAGTCCTCGGTGGCTAGGTCCTCCAAACATCAATACAATCTAGCTACAATACATTAATAAACATCAATACAAATTAATTACAACAATTTAAAAAATAATAAACAAGTAAAAAAAAAAATAAAATAAAAAATAAAAAAATAGAAATGTATGCTCATTAATAAATAACATGACCATAGATTTCCATCAAAAAACAAAAAGTAATTTAAAAATTCCGCGCAAAAACCCGATACCAGGAGCAAGCGACGCATTAGCCATCCCGGCATTTGCCATAAGTTGTTAAGGAAACCTGGTCAAAACCTTAACAAGGATGGTATGACCTTTCTCTACCTCACCTAATCTCTGCTTGTGAGAACTAAATAAAATTTTGCACAACTCTAGGACATTAGGACTTGACAAACTTTATAATTGATTTAATCATAGGGGGCAGAGGACTATAATCCCAAGTAGTAACAGACAGATTGTTCCACAAATCAATGCCAGATCCTACAATTGAATGTAAACCGATATTTTTCAAGAATCTTGGCTTACGAATCTTTTTTCTATGATCAGCTCTACCTAAATAATTTGGTTCCTGAAATCTATTCGTTATTTCCTCCCAACTCCTAAAACCCTCATAGGCTTTGAAAATCACTTTCAATTTAGCCCATTCCCTTCTCTCCAATAAGCTAGACCATCCTAATTCATTAATCATTGAAGTGACACTACTAAACCTATCAAATTTACCAAAAACAAATCTAGCCGCCCTCCTTTGTACCATATCAATTTTTTCTCTAATCGTTGTGGATGTTTGTCCCAAACCACAGAACAATACTCTAAATTAGGTCTTACATAAGTTAAATAAACTTTTGACTTAACTTCTCTAGATGTACCCTTCAAAATTCTACCAAACATCCCCAATTTCCTATAAGCCTTATTGACTATATAACTAATATGCATATCCCACTTTAAATTTGCCTGAATATGTATGCCTAAATATTTATAAAATTTAGATTCATTGATAATATTTCCACCAATGTAATAATTTTGAGGACTAACCAGATTTCTAGTACTAAATCTAACCAAATTTGACTTGGAATGGTTTAGTTCCATTGAATTGGATCTACACCATCCTTCAATTTGATCCAGGTCATTCTGTAAAGTAAGGCTATCACAATCATTATCAATTACTCTATATACGACACAATCATCCGCGAAAAGCCTAATAGATGATTGCACGATAGAAGGCAAATCATTTACATATATAAGAAAAAGAAGAGGACCCAGAACACTACCTTGAATCACCCCAGACGTGACATCTACTCTATCAGACAGACCATTACCCACTTTTACAATTTGAGTTCTATCCCTAAGAAAACACCGAATAAATTTAATTAACTTAACAGACAACCCTGACGAGTTTAATTTTTCTAAAATAATTTTATGACTGACTTTATCGAAAGCCTTGTCCAAGATATAGAATATTATTACATTCTGGTATTATCAGATTAACCCCCAGCGACCTAACCTAAATTAACTTTACCTTTTTAAACATTTAAAATTTAAACTCATAAATATCTTTGGAGTCTATAAGCCCCACCTAATGATTCGAAATTTTCAGAATTTTTCAACTATCTCGGTAAATGTTGCGACCAAATTCAATCACAATTTCCCAATTCAGAAATTTATTTTCTTGGAGATTTCAATGTCCATAATAAGGATTGGTTGACCCATTCCAGCTCCAACACGCGCGCTGGTCGCGAAGCCTATGATTTCTCTATAGCCTGCAATCTCACTCAAATCATTGACTGTCCTACTAGAATACCTGACAATCCCAAACACACAGCGTATCTTCTTGATCTATTCCTGACAACTGACCCATCGACATTCACATTCTCTATATCCGCCCCTCTGAATAAATCCGACCACTCTCTGATAAAAATTAATGTTCCTTTCCACTTCTCTAAGCCTATTTATTTATTTATTTAAGCCTTTGAAAGATACATAATTTGTGTATAAGTTATAGGTACTGATTACATTTTTTTTATATATATATATATAAGTATTTACAATAATATAAATAATATAACTTAAGTTGTACCAGGCCCAGTTTGGGCATAGGCCTCTCCTAATTTCTTCCATTCTGTTCTTCTTTTGGCGATTCTAGTCCACTCATTGCCCGCTATTTTCTTGAACTCGTCGTTCCACCTTTTGAATTGTCTTCCTCTTTTCCTTTTTCGCTCTATAGGCCACCATTCCGTTAGTATTTTGGTCCATCTTTCATCTTTGAGTCTTATTATATGGCCTGCCCAGTATTATATGGGCTGCCCCCTCTAAGCCTAAGAGCCAACAAATTAAAAAAAAATATGGCTATTTAATAGAGCCAACTTCGATGAGATGCATAGCTTCTTTGGACAATTCCCGTGGAATGACGCATTAAAAAATAAAAATGCTTCTGAATGTGCTTCTGTATTTGAAGAAGTAATTCAGATGGGCATTGAACAGTGTGTTCCCTATGTAAATAGGAAAAATTATTCAAAACCCTGGTTCAACAAGCGATGCGCCGAAGCTGTTCGTGAAAAAAATAAAGCATTCAACGAATGGCTTTCCTGCCAAATGGACATCAACAAATTGCCTTTTCAAAATCTCGTAACCAGTGTAACAAAATTATTAATGAAACCAAGAAGTCTCTAGACGAAAAATGGGCTGACCGATTATCAGCATGCCCAGCTAATAAAAATCGATTCTGGCATCTCACGAGGAAATTAACTACCAACTCCTCCAAATCTTCGTTTCCCCCCCCTTAATCTTTCCAGCGGCTCAATAGCCACCGACGCCCTCTCTAAAGCTGAAGCATTCGCTTCATTCTTCGCGACCAATGCCACCCCAGACGACAAGGGACTTGACCCCCCGCCCTATACCCCTAGCACCAATATTATGTCGGATATTAAATTCAGAATACCAAAAATATTAAAAGTAATAAAAAACCTAAATGTTAATTCAGCCGCTGGCCCAGACAACATTCCCACCAGTATAATCAAAAATTGCGCGCCTGAACTTGCTCCTATTCTCTCAAAAATTTTCAAACTTTCATATACCACTGGTTCATTTCCGGAGAGCTGGAAAACAGCAAGAATTCAACCAATTAAAAAAAAGGAGATCCTTCAAATGTAGCCAATTATAGTCCGATCGCCATAACTTCGGTCCTTTCTAAAATCATGGAAAAAATCATTAATGAGCAAGTTCTTCACCATATAGAATCTAATAAACTAATCCATGATAGTCAATACGGCTTTAGACAATTTCGGTCCACCGGCGATATTTTAGCATATATAACTCATATTTGGAATAAAGCACTAGAGACTGTAAAGAGACTTTCGTAATAGGCTTAGACATTTCAAAGGCCTTCGATCATGTCTGGCACAAAAATCTTCTTGCCAAATTACCTGCATTTGGCCTTCCCCGAGCCTCTGCAAGTTGCTTGAGAGCTTTCTCTCAAACCGCTCTATTAAAGTCGAGGTTGACGGAATATCATCCTCGTCCTTTAATACTAATGCTGGAGTTCCTCAGGGCTCAGTCATCTCTCCCACGCTCTTTATTATCTATATTAATGACCTATTAAATCTGCCCTCCAATCCAATACATTGTTACGCTGACGATAGCACCATCCACAACGCTCAATCCTTACTAGACAATCGCGCAAACATAGCCTCCTCAATAAATTCAGATTTAAGCATGCTTAAAAAATGGGGATCTCACAATTTGGTAAACTTTAATGCTAGCAAAACACAATGCTGCCTAATTTCTAGGCGCGCAGATAGGAACCTTCCTGACATTTCCTTTGATTCGAGCTCATTGGAATTCCGTAATAAAATATCAATGTTAGGTGTCATCTTAGGTTCTGACCTCTCTTGGAATGACCATATTATCTCAGTAGCAAAAGCTGCAGCATGTAAGCTCAAATTCGCCCCTATCTTGAATATTGCTCGCATTTGTGGAGAGGAGCCTCCAAGTATTCTCTTAATACCTTAGATGCAATTCAGAGGCGAGCTATCAGACTGATAGGCGATCCTACATTAACTGACACTCTCGACTCCCTAGCCCATCGTAGATCTGTCTCCGCCCTTTCCCTTTTTATAGATATTACCATGGCTTTTGTTCTGACGAAATAAAATCGATAATCCCACCAAAGGCTTCATTTGCGCGATATACACGATTTTCTAAAATTCAACACCCCTAAGCGCTTAAACTAGATACTAATCGAACAAACGCATTCGCCAATTCATTTATCCCTATGACATCTAGAGACTGGAACTCTCTTCCCCCGACCGTCTTTCCAGCTACTTATAACCTTCAATCTTTCAAGACCAGCATCCACAGATACCTTCGACTGCTACCCAATCCCTAAATCTCCCCTTATCTTCACGTTACAAGGGTCCACCAGGGACTTCAGAGGTTGTACCTTCTTGGTGCAACTTCTTCTTGTATCAATATCATTATAAAAAAAAAGCTTACGCGATGGTTGTCTTCATTACCCGCCAAACGTACTAAGTAAGAGTGCGATTCATAAAATGTATATGTTTGGCACCGACTTCAAAAAGTGATTTCATGTAACAATTTCATCGTTTAGTTGTAACTAAATAAGATAATTATTTTATACCTTTTAGTGCATTTTATTTTATTTTATTTGTTGCATTTAATTTTTTTGAAGTCGTTTTTTTTTTGTTTTTTTTTATTAGATATTTCATCCTTTCCCAGAGCTTCTTTCTCCAGGCGGCTAGATTTCTTTCACTGTTCCGCAATTGATACAGTTCCGTCACTAGCCCGGACTCTTGGAGGGGCCGGTGCGGGAAGTTGATTTTTTTACTAGAGTCATTGGCGTAGTTAGGGAGTTATCCTAGAGGGGGGGGGGGAAGCTGATTAGCCACCACAAGGTTTCAATTTCAATAATCCGATTAGAAATCAAGTAACTATTTAATAGAAGTGAAATTTTTTGGAAATAATGAAATAATTTATTGGGAAATACATAAATGATGTCACGTAATAATGGAGTTTCGATTTTTATAGGGCGGGGGGCGATGAGTTTTGTAAGGGGGCACTGCCCCCCTTCCCCACTCCTAACTAATCCCATGGATGATAGATAAATTCGTTTTCTTATTATTTATTTACATCCAATGGGGTATTTGAGCCCATGAGAAATAACAGATAAAATATTTCTAATTAAAAAGACTGATGACGAAGGGGTCAAATAACTTCGAAACTATAGTCTCTATCAAACAAATTATAATATATATATATATATATATATATATATGGTATATATATTAACGAATTCAAATCTTTAACAAAATAACATAGAACAGTTTATTTTCAACAAAACGTTTCGGGAGAATTTCTCCCTTTTTCAATGGTAAATTTTCAAAAAAAGAAAAAAAAGTTCCTCTAAAATTTAGAAAGCAACACTTTTTTCTTTCTTTGAAAAAGGGAGAAATTCTCCCGAAACGTTTGGTTGAAAATAAATGTGTTCTAGATTGTTTTCTTAAAGACTTGTATTTTTTAATATTTTAATATGCAACCAATAAATATTTTTTTCTTTGATTTATAATCATATATATATATATATATATATATATATATATATATATATATATATATATATATATATTTATCCACATCAAACAGCATCAAACATATCTTTTAATATCATATTAATCTTTTTATCTTGTAATTAATTAAGTTAATTTTACCGATAGTATGTTCGTTTGATTTTAGTGGAAAAATCACTGAGTGTTCTCTTCTCAATCTGAAATGTTATGACAATTTTCCTTATACATCAGAAAGGTTGTATTCACTTTTTGAAACACGAGGGGTGAATACAACCCTTCTGATGTATAAAATTATCATAATATCTTGGATTAAGAAGAGGACACTCTCAGTGATTTTTATCACTGGTACAGAAGCGTAGCGAGGGGGGGGGGCACTTGCCCCGGGCGGCACTCTGATAGGGGCGGCAGATTTGAGAAAAAATTATAAAAAGTTTTATAAGACGATTTACATATGGTAGATAGGGAAAGGGTGGGGAAATGATCGTTATTTTATTTTTTTTTATTGAAGGACTTTCACCATCTTGATGAAAAACTAATATTTGTTGGAATAATATATTCGGAGTAACTTAAAAAAATTGAAATTATTTACCATTTAGTTTTGGTAAAAAATAAAAAAAAAACATATTTGGGGATTATTTTAAGGGGGAATAAAATATCAATGGCTTGGAAACAATCCATTCATAAATAGAATATAGTAGCGTAAAAAGTACAGTCACGTTAAAAAATATAACCTAAAATTTTAACACCCTTCATATTTATAGAGTGGTTATGAGGCTAAAACTTTTTGTGTGTATTGTCGCGATAAAACGTCCTTAAGATAAAAAAAATCAAAAATTTCAGTGAACAAACTATTTATATCACAATATTCAGTAATTTCAATAATTTTTTTATGATTTTCAACAAATAATTAATATCCTTAAATTTATATTTAAATTCAATATTAAATATCCTTAAAGTAATTATATCGTTTTTGGATAATAACTGAATATTGACTACTAAAACATGTTTTACCATTAAATATTTTTTCTATTTTCTAAAAATTTTAAGGTTTGGGGTAAAATGAAATTTTATTGAAAACTCTATGTGTGAATGGGTGAGGGGGCGGTAAATATGGCATCTGCCCCGGGCAGCAGAAACCTACGCTAGGCCACTGATCTGGTAATTTTCATTTTGCCGGGTCAGTTGCCTACAAAGTCATGCTCGCTGTTGTCCCCATTTTTTCTAAAAGAGAATAAAATTAACATTCATAAAATTTTAATAAAATAATTTTCTGTGAAATATTATAAATTAAAAATTAGAAGAGGATGACATCTGTCTATTTGTGGCCGTCCTCTGTTGTCGCTAAACATATGTAAATAATGTACCTCTTTTTTTTTTCTTTTTTCTTTTATATATCACTGAGAACACAAAAAAATAAACTTGAAAAGAATCTGATATAAAATATGACATGTAAATGAAGATTCTTGTTATTAGAAAGTTTTTTTTTTTTTAATTGTGATTTCCATGTCACTTTTTAATTTTTATTAAAAAAAAGTTAATTAGATTTTTTATGTTACTTGTTGTGCATATATATAAATAAACATATTGCAAAATTCACATAATGGAAATGTTATTTCACTTTATAATAAGTTGCTATTAAACACGCTTGGTGATGAATGAATCGCACGACCTTAGGTAATTGACCAGGCCTCAAAAATAGATCGGTTAGCAAACAAAACGCTCGTTCGTCCTTTGCCTAGTTAATTATCTATACAAGAAAATAGGATTATAAATTAACGCAAAGAAACTTTCGAGACCTAATTTAAATTTATATACATAGATATTTTAATTATTTAGGGACTTAACGGACCCTTTTAGAAACAAACAATACTTTCGCCAGAGATAACCTTACATTTTGCAAAGATTGAACACGTGTAGGAGCAAAAAAAATATGTGCTGAAGATTAAGGGGAAAAAATAATGAAATTTTAAAACTCACTAGGAAGGTTCTCTGCAAATTTAGGGATATTTATCTAAGAGCTTTATCAGCTAGGAAGCTGAAACTTAGCACAAAGAATGATTTTGTTCAGGGAGAATGCTGTAAGTTCAAGGTGAAATATATTTAATCAAATTTAAAATAAATTACTAGGTAGGTTTCAGAAATATTACTTATGAGCAAATAGATTACTCGGTAGGTTTCACAAAGATTGAGTTTATTAATAAATATGTTATGGTGAAGTACCAATATGGTAATTATACCTACATTAAAAAAGAGCTTTTTTGCTACATTTTATCGAAATATCTCAAAAACGGCTTTAGCTCTTTTGGTAAAAAAATAATATTAACTACGATGTTTCAAACTCTATAGCAAAGAACTAAAAAAAAGTTTTTAAGAGTGAGTTAGGAATATAATCAGATCTTTGTTATGTTACTCATTAATATTTTGCACCATAAAAAAAACTTTTCGGGGAGTCGGGTTAGCCGAGCCGGCTAACGCGCTGGCCCTGCTTCGGCATCGATCGATTATGACGATGTTGGAGCGGAAGGCTGGGGTTCGATTCTGGCTGGCAAATAAAAAATTTTGCCGGCTAAAAACTCGGTTCCCTCACTAACCCTACTAACACTTTACTATGTGCTGTCTCAATGGGCTTTGTTCCCGGTGACAATAAATAAATAAATAAATAAAAAAAAATTTCACGAGCTTCTCTTTTCGAATTGTCAAGATTTCAGAATTATAGAGAAACAGAAATAAGCAAAACTTTTTAGGCAAATCAATACTACTGTCTGCAAAGTGACAAAATAAAATTAGGCTTTTTTCTGCACGAAATACGAAGCTACCAGGAGAGTTTCTTTTAATGATTCACATTGAAAAAAAAAATCAATTCATTTATCCCCATGACTTCTAGAGAGTGAAATTTACTCCCGAATTCCTTTTCTTTGAGCTTTACAACCTTCACTTTTTCAAAAGCTGAGTGAGTGTACGACTACATCCCAGATCTGAATGCTTTTTTTTCTTTTCAGAAACGCTATAGTCTATTATGATCTACTATTATTATCTACTATACTCTACTATCTTCTGGTTCCTTGTCTTCTTACATAATCGTGATACAAATTAAGTTATTATATCCGGGAAACATCGCAACGTAGAATATGTCAAAGAGTTTCTAGAAAGAAGCTACAGTTGGGTTTTATGAATGTTATATTAAACGTGGTTCAACAAGTTCCATTGGTTTTAGTATGAATTTACAATTCTGCCAACTTTTAAGATTGGCAATGTGATTTTCAATTTTTGTTGAATTTCCTTAAATAGTATCCCGCCCGGAAGTGTCATCAGGCAATCTATTTCATAATACCTGTTGGTCGCCACCATCAAAATCAGTTCAAGCTTTTTTCATATGCTTCTCTCGCGTTTCACGAATATTCGGATGATTTGTGGTTTATAAATAGGCTTCGTTAATATTTTCAGGAGGAATTGAGAGAAAAAAAGCGCAAGAATATTCCAGTGGCAAGTCGACAGCTGTTGGCACATAGCTGGCCGGATGTTTGGCTTGTCAAAGCGCTCCGCTCTCCGGAAATGTGCCTATTAGCAAGCCCGATCTTTAAATAGATCCTGTAAACGATATAATTTTTACACATTGCAACAATGTCAACATACCGACACATTAAAAAGAGAAAAGTCACGGATTAACTGAGTTTTACAATGAGTATGATGATTAATTGTTTCGGAAATGCTTAAACGATACTCCGGCATCTCCCCCTCCAAACCCACATCCATAAATAGAAATTAACTTGTTCTCTTTTTAGAAAATAGGAAAAAAATGTTAGCGACGAGGTTGGGTTGCGTCCGCCAGTCATTTCCATTCATCTGCCTTTTTGCTGTTCTCAATTCAATTATTCGAATTTTATGTTTCACTGAAATGGAATTTCAAATCTGACAAGCATGACCAATAACAACAACAAACAAAACATTATTTTCGAACATCTGAAGATGTTTGCTCTTTTCAACACATATGTTAATAATGTGTGAATGAATTAGCGCCGTTTATAACTACACCCAAGTTTCAGCAGCTCATTCTCAGCTCTTTTCAAGAAGAAGATTAAACATGATACGATGAGTGATTAGTGGAGATCCTAAATGAAAAACAATTAAAACTTTTAGTCTAGCCTAGCGGATGTGATGGCATCTTAGCTATTCAATTACATATTCGTTTATTCGGCCTTCATTTATCTAGACCTCCGGATTATCCGAATCGATTTGGAGACATTTTTATTTTAATAAATTTTCACATAGATAATAATTTTTAACTCTGATAGCAAGAATGTAATTATAATTTCAACAAAAATTCGTTTTAACTTTGATATTTTTATATTGACGAAGTCAATTAAACAATTCTATGTAATTTGCATATAAACATGTTTTTTTTTTATTATAATAAATTCAAATTCCCTTATTTGAGGTTTGGTTTGGTTTTTATTACCCATGGGTATATTCGGATTATCCGGATTTTCGATTATCCGTTTTGACTTTGGTCCCAGTTAGTTCGGATAAACGAGGTTCTACTGTAATTTTCAAAAAAAAAAACAGAAAAATTTCGCACCCTTAGAAGAATAGTGTCACATTGACGATTTTGCTAGTTCTTGAAAAAGAACTTGCAACATTTTGTCATTTCGATTGAAAAGATTTTGTTTTGCCTAGGCTAGCAGAGTTTTTGATTCATAAAGAGAAATCAATGAGGTTTTCTTCTGCATGGTACAAATAAACACACCTACAATTTTATACATATATATAATGAAATATAAATAATTTATTTGTCAGAGATTATTTTATCGAAGGTTTAACCTCCATCATCAATCTTTTTTATTAGAAATATTATAAATTCTCTTTAATTCTATCTGAATCCCCAGTGAATGTAATTTATATATAGAGTTATACGTAGAAAAAAAAGCATGTTACAGTCATGTAATTGTTTTCTGTTTTCTCTCTTTGACTTTCATTTGTGTCTCTTTGATTGTGAATTTGATTTTGGTTTTAATTTTATTGTACATTACATGAAATGTTAATTTTGTGAATGGTGTGGAGAAGAGAGTTTACTTTGTTTTAATAACTGAAGATGGGTTCAACTAGACCCGAAACATGTCTTAGACAATAAAAATTTTTTTGGGAAAAGTGAAAAAAAAATTCGTTTGATTTACAATTTCAATTTTTTTAATTATGCAAGATTGAGGAAGATAATGATTAATTGTGATGTTGGAAATATTTTACTTATCTGTTATTTCTTGTGGGTTCAAATAGTTGATTGGATGTTTTCCTGATGAAATAGCAAGCTGGTCCATAACAAACAATAGATTGGCGAAGTGATAGGTGAATTCGTTGATAAAAAAAATTGTCCAATCTACTCTTGAAAAAGTTTTCACATGTTGTTGAAATTTGTTTGACAACACAAACTGTTGTGCAGATAAATTTCAATGTAAAGACATGATTAAGCGGCACATAAGACTAAACATTTTTTTGACGAAAGGAAATTGAAATAGATAATTAATGTGAGATTTTAGGTTAGTGTAAAAATGAGAAGAGAAGGAATCCATGGAATAGGCCCCTACGTGTAGGATTAACACGTAGTTTCCAGTTTTAGAAACTAGTATTCCGGACATCGATATCTCTAGTATAAATAGTAGTTCTAGTATAGAAACTCGTAGATATACTAGTAAATTAATTTTCCCTAAACTTTTGAGTGGGAAGTCTAAATTACTTTCTAACCATTACAACAAATACATAAATTGATGACTTAAGAATTACTTAAAAATATTGAAGTATTTTCTCTCATATCATTGACCTAGATTTAAAATTATTAAGTGTCTAAAGGAGATTCATTTAAAGCTTTTTTTCTCAGCTAAATTATCCGAAAACAGTTTATCAAATATCATCAGTTACAATTTTAAAATAAAATAATAATAATGAAAAAAAATATCCTTGTGCAGTTCTCATAAACTATTCAACGATTTCTTAACTCTGTTATATCATATAGTTATATAAATTTGAATAATATTTGATTGTCTAGAAGTGCAAAAAAGGAAAGATAAATAAAAATGCAATGAACGTGAAATAATAAAGGAGAAAACTTATTCGAAAAGAAAAATAAGCGAGATATTATTCAGCAAGTTTAGAGATAAGAGGGGAGTTTTTTATTTTGTATTATTATGATCTATTGGACTAAAAATTTATCAAAGTTTATTTAAAATTCAACACTTCTTTCTAACGCTCCTCATATATTTATGTATGGGAAAATAATTCTCTTTAACTACTTTGGGAAACACGTTCACTATTCAATGGAGATAACAAGTTAATGATTCGGTCACAAAAATTATCACAGCATATAAAATTTTAGTGATAAGTTTAAAAAAAATAAATAAAAAATCCATTTTGAAAAAACGTTTTTTAGAGTGAGAAAGTAGATTACTGAGAGTTTAATTCGAGTTGAGATAAGACCCTATAAGCTCCCCCAATGTCTGTCCACTCCATGTCAATATCATTCTTTAGGAAGTGAAGATTAATAAAAATATAATTGAGATTGGAGATCAATAAAAGGTGGCCATGCAAGGAAAATGAAAAAAAGAAAAAGAAAAAAAGCGTAAGAATCTTTCAAGCAAATGGATGTCTCAGATTTAAGTATTTCAATATTTAGAAACGTTTAATATTCTATTTAATGACTATTGTGAGCTAGAAATAGAAAACAGATTTTCCGATATCATTCTTTGTTGATTTCAATGAAACGTTGTTTTATGACCTTTTTCTTAAATTAAATTTTTATATTGGAATCTGCCATTGGGGTTTGGCCTATTCAAAATGGCGGCAACAAATAGGTCAACTACTGGACTCTTACTATCTTTTCAACATTTTTCAACATTCTGGATGTCAATTCGAGTTAATTGGTGATAAAATGTATTAACTTGTATTGACTCGAAAACAATGTTGAATTAATATAATATAGGGTTTTATTTTTTTTTATATTTTTTAATTCTAACTGGCTCCCGGCTAAGTAAAGATCATAAAATGTTCAATATCCATGTAGTACTGATCCACAAAGAGAAACAAGAGATTGTCTTCTGCTTGATGCAAATAAACATATACACATATATATCAAGATGATATATCTGTATATATATACTATTTATTTGTTTGAGACTATAGTTTCGAAGATTTGGTCTTCATCATCAGTCTTTCTTCAATTATAAATGTTCAATTATAAACATTTATAATTGAAGAAAGACTGATGATGAAGACCAAGTCTTCGAAACTATAGTCTCAAACAAATAAATAATATATATATATACAGATATATCATCTTGATATATATGTGTATATGTTTATTTGCATCAAGCAGAAGACAATCTCTTTGTTTCTCTTTGTGAATCAACAACTCTGCTACTCTCGGCAAAACAAAAACTTTTCAACTAAATCGGTACTGATCCCATGAAAAATAATATTTATAATTATAAAAGACTGATGATGAAGACCAAAACTTCGAAACTATAGTCCAAAGAAATAAATAATTTATATACATATACCAATATATTTAATATATATATATATATGTATGTTTATTTGCATCAAGCAGAGGACACCTCTTTGTTTAACTTTATATATAGGGTAATTGGTAATTTGACATATTTATTGATGGTAGTTATATATACTAGTATATATATATCTAGATATAAGAAAATAAAATTTCGCTCTATTATATCAAAAAAATTGATATTTTCCACCCTGCCTCCAGAGGAAAAATTTTACAAAGGGTCCCTCCCCCTTATGGGATATTTTTGCATTTTGTTGGAAAAATAAAAGTTTAATTACTTTAATTATTATATTATACTTAATTATAATAGAATAGGAGATGTCCGATGCTTCAAAAGTATTCGTGTTAAATCACAAAGCCAGGCGAAGTTAATAGAGTATTTTATATAGATATAAGAAAATAAAATTTCGCTCTATTATACCAAAAAATTTATATTTTCCACCCTGCCTCCAGAGGAAAAATTTTACATAGGGTCCCTCCCCCTTATGAGATATTTTTGCATTTTGTTGGAAAAATAAAAGTTTAATTCCCTTGAAATTATACTTAATTATAATAGAGTATTTTATATACCTACTATAGCTAATTTGGAGTAAATTTGACCCTATCAACTGAGGGTCCAAATTAATTGATTTTTGAGTTATTTCATTTTTTTTATCTTTTCCAACTTTTTACCAAAAATTAGTCCGCTCTGGAGCATATTTCTAATAGCTGGCAAATGAAGGATTGTTTTAAAAAAATTCACCGGCAAGGCATGCTTCGAGAAAACCCTCTACCAGCTCTGCGACCTGTGCCAAAATTAACAATATTTGTATCTTTCTGGGAAGCTTGCGAATCGTGGAAGACTAAGGACTGGTTTGATGCAAATAATTTGCACATATATTTGAAACATAATAATACTAAAAGGAAACAAAATAATTTCCTAATAATAATCTAATTATACCATATATGTATATTTCCAATAATACTTGTCAGTATTATTCAAAACCAAGATCATTTCCTAAGCCTCTTTAGTTGGTAAGCCCACTTAATTCAGATTCAAGTTTATTGGCCCGTTAAATTCTTTATTTATTGCATATAAATACCAAATTATATTGTGTAATGTTTACAAAGGTAAACAAATTTAAATGTGGTAGCGCATAGACTTGGAGAGGAGCAAAAGAGAAATTCAAAAATATTTATATAAAGTAAAAATATGCCTTAAATAAAAGAATGAAGCGAGAGTAAATAGCAATAGCAATAACAATTAACTATTAAGTGAATTGAACGAGTCATCTTAAAAGAGATTTATATGCAAATTGCTTTTTTGGAAATACAAATTTTCTATCGTCCACCACCAGTAGGTCACCCTGTATATGACTTGAACTTACTCAGCATGAATATCAAATCATTAATAGTTAATAACTATATTAAAAGTTAATTAAATTTAAATTAAATTTATATATTTGTTTTATTTTTGAAAACGCACATTTTAATAAGGAAGTGTCCGGAATATAAAAGTATGACCTCTAGTAGTATCTAAATTTCTATAAACACACTGATATATCTTTTCTCATAGACATACGATCTTTAAAAAATTATAGGGACCAAAAAGATGTTATTCTTGATAAATACCTAAAATTAAAAAAATATAGTCGAAGCCGCTAAAAATATCGGAAGTTCTTGGGGCTCACCGATGTGAAACAAATCAACTAGAAAAATAGAATTTTTGTTAAATAAATTTTAATTTTCTCATTAATATATCAAAGAATAATTGATACGTCAACAAGAATTATTTTGACCGCGCTGATTTGAAAAAAAGATATTTTTATCTCGCGATTTATTTCACTCAATATTTGACAAAAATTCCCTACATTAGAGTCGCGATCGAATAAAATGTAGAAAACCTTCAGAGAATTTTTGTTGTAAACTTGCAGTCTAACTAATAAAGGCTATACCTTTTATACCTTTCAACTATAATTCACATAAGTATATAAAAGTCAAATTTAAAATATTGGAATGAGAAAACTTTGAAATGTCCATTCTCTGAGATGCAATTAAAATTAGCCAGGTTTGCTGAGAGTGTAACGTCTAACGTCGGTAATCAAATCGTGTTCCCTGAATAAATATAACCAGCTATAATCTCGTTCTCTACCAAGATGCACCGCGTCTGTGGTATTTGGTCAAAAAATGCAGCTAAGGGAGGCCAATGTTCAGTATTGGAACAACAAAAATAACTTTAGAAAATCAAGAGAGATGGTCAACTACTAAATCCGAAGTCTTATGGATTATTTTAGTTATGTCAGAAGGGTTGATTCATCCCTTCGGGAATTAAATCCGAATGGCAAAAATATCTATGAGTGGAATTCACCCGCGACAAAAGTCAAACTTTTTTTCTATTGAAATATGTACTTTCTAATAAACTCACTAATATCTCTAGGATGAAAGGAAGGAAACAAATTCGAAATTATATAATAATACAAAAGATCTCAAAAAGAACGTAATAAATTAAAAATCAAGAGAAAACTGAAACGAGATCGAATCGAAAATAGTGTGTAAAATATTTAGATATAACATTAAAAAAGATATAAAAACTAACGATAATATTATTATTACTAAAAAAGGACTGGAGGCCGCTACCAATGATAATGAGCGGTAATTTCAATGTTTAGTTCTCCAAACCTGAAAATCAACCCAACCATTTTGATGTATTTTTTATTATGATTTTAAAGGTAGTGATATTTGACATTTGGATAAAAAACCGCATCGATGTGGGAGGGATGAGAACACCAGGCACCATCTTACACTCCCCGACCTGGGTCAAAGGACCGTTTCGTATAAATAATCAAAAGCTATTCAATAAAATATATGGTTTTTATTCGACTAAAGGGCTTTTCTTAATTCTTTTCGAAGGATTCACTCGGGCTGGGTGTGACTTATATATTTAACATCCCCTCAAAGTGTTTTTTAAGTGCATTATCATTACCATCGATCTGAACTATGATACATTATGTATGTTGTTAATAATCTCATTGATCTGTCAATTTTAATAAAAAAGTTTAACAAGCTTAGGGAGATAGGGACTTTGCTGCCTCCACTCACCAATTTGCTATTTATCGATTGATTGATTTTTTTTCTATATACTTAATAGTAGGTATTAATAGGAGAAAAGAATTTAAGAATTTCTTCTTCTAACATAGATCGTGCAGCTACTTGAATAGTAATGGAAATCTGAAATGTCTCAATTGTTTCTTCTCTCGACTAAATTTGTGTACTTTATTTCCGATAATGTCTAATTTTTTAAAACCTTAAATGTATAGAAGCCTAAAAAATTCAAAATTTTGAAGATATATAAATGATTTTTAAAAACTGATATCCTTTGAAGTTTTAATGATCATCATTAAAGACCCACTGAGATTAGATATTTTTGATGAGATATTCTAATCAAAATAGACTGAGGCCTACATTTCGACACCTAATTCTGTTTTTTTAGACTACTTGTGAAGTCATTTCAAAAGTTTGTTTTAGCCGAAACAACTTCACCACTGAAGCATCAAATCTACCAATTTAAATTATGAATTGGTTTATCTAGTATATGAGCTTCAGAGATTCAAATTACCCTCATGTTTTAACTTTTTCAGAATTCTACAACATTCAATCATTCAAGGGGTCAATCACTCACTGGTCAGTTTCCATAGATTCCATCAATACCGATTCAACTAGTGAAAATTCTAACCGTTCTATCATCCTACTCAAGAATGTGACGACTGTTTTATATACGATACAGGACGTTAAACTAAGGTTATAAAGAATGTTTTCTATTTGAAAGAAAACACTTAGAGTAACTATAGCTCTGCTTGGTTGACCAAGGCACTGCATTTATTGAGACTAAGCATTTTCAGTTTTTTATATATCTCTCTTATCTCAAGGTAGTTCTAGATTCGTCCAAGTATGCATTTGTTTATGCTTACAGGAAATGGTTCTCTACTGACTAGAGTAGCTCTAATTGAGACCATGAATCTAGTGAAGCATTAGGTTAATCTGAGAGGTGTTTTTAAAATCAGATACAACCCCACTACTAAAAAGCCAGACAAATATCCTGATTTAATTGAAAAGTTTTTGTTTTGCCGAGAGTAGCAGAGTTGTTGATTCACAAAGAGAAACAAAGAGTCCTAGCCCTCCAGCAGTGACGAAAGAAAACCAAGTTTTCAATATCCATATGATATTGACTCCATGAAAAACATTTATAATTGAAGAAAGACTGATGATGGAGACCAAGTCTTCGAAACTATAGTCTCAAACAAATAAATAATATATATACAGATATATCATCTCGATATATATGTGTGTATGTTTATTTGCATCAAGCAGAGGACAACCTCTTTGTTTCTCTTTGTGAAATATCCTGATGGTTCTCACTTCTGTATATTTAACTCTTTTTCATCCTTAACTCATTTTGTAAGCCAGTATTTTTTTTTTTTTTTGTATTATACCTAAAATGATTTCTCACTAAATCCTCTAACTTACCATATGTATATTTCGCTTCGTAGTTAGAATGAAGTAAATTTTTGAATAGCACTGTATCATTTAAAGATTGAAAGCTCTATTCCACCTTATACAGAGTTTTAATAAAAATTAAGATTAAATTTCAGGTAAGATTATAATCTTCGTCAAAACAGTTCTATTTATTTTTTATTTTGAGCCCTAAAGCTAATACTACAAAATTGGATAGAGAGATAATATATTTTTAATTACCTAGATATATATTAAATAAGATTATTTTTTCAATTTTATTTATTTGCATTGAAATAGATGAATAATTTTTTGGACAGTATAGATTCTTCTACTCAATCTAAATTTATTCATTTATCCGAAACCATTTTCGAAAAAAGTATATTTCAGATGACAGCCTCTGAGTTTGTATTAGTACCATCCCATATTAGTCACCGAACTGTCAGGGAGTAAAATAGAAAACTTATTTGGCTGTTATTAACAGTTTTATGACTATATCACTGACATAAAAAAAAAGAAAAAAACTCCAGAGTTGATAACAGTCAAAGGACAAAACTAACGTTCATATTGGTAACAGTCAATTGAGAGTCAAACAAACAAACCGATTATTGAACTGAATCTTTATACCAAATTTCTGCTTCCATGCTAAAGTTGTCCATTGACAAAAAATCGCCAAGTCAACAAATATGCGGAAAGCTTGCTGAGCCTTGAATAAGCTTTCAATTTTTTTCTTTAATTTATACGTGAAAATCATTGTTCTCCGCCATTCAAACACTACTAAAAATATACGAATTTGTAAAAAATAAAAAATAAACATAAAATAATAATAATAATAACTTTTCAGAAAATACCATACTTATCTGCGCTCGAGAAAATGTAATAAAATGTAAAAAATAAAGTTATAAAATGGAACGGAAATGAGATATGTATAAAAGTATATAAATAATTAAGTATTTCTGTATTTCTTTATATATTTATGAATGGAGAAAGGATCCAGTTCAGTTGGTGGATGTTGAATTTAAATTGAAACTGACTGAGAAGATCTCTCGGTAGTAAACACACCCACAACAGTCACACACACAAGCAAGCAAGCTGGCGAAACTTTTAATTTCGGAAAGTCCTAGAAATGGCAGCTGCGCAGGAGTGAACAACATACGAATTTCACTACACACAATAATAACTAATCAACAATATGATTGGAAGAAAAGATGAAACTTTTTCAAGACTCGGTACGCTGTTTGCAGTTTCGATGAATTAATAATTTTAAATGATAAATATCTAAATGTGATGTTCATTTCCCTTAAATATTTTCATATATACCTAGAGACAAAAGGCCATTCCTAAAATAATAGAATTAAGAAATTAATAAGCTCTACTTAATTAATAATCTCTAGACTTGCATCCTTGCAATGCCTTAGTTCTAAAGGAAGAGGGATCATTCTATCCGCGCCCTTTTTAGTAATTTTCCTCAAATAGATGCCAATGAAAAAATTGCTCACCCGCATATTTATTAAATAACTAAAAAGGTTAAAACTTATTTATGCTAGAGACGATTTTATAAGGAATTAATAATAATTAAAATAAATTAAATTCTTTATTTATGCCTATATTATAAATAAATCTCAATAAAATAATTCGAAAAATGATGTTTTCTGCATTTGTGAACCAGAAGTTCGAAAGCTAGAAAACCCAAAAACTAATTCCCATATATAAAAGGTTATTCAAATATATCTATAAATTATTATTAGTTCATAATATTAATACCACTTTTAAACACCAATTCACTTTCGTTCCTTTTATCAAAATTCAATTCAAGATCCTCTATTAAATCAAAATAATTTAGTTTAGAAAATTGATTGTTTCGATTGTGATGGCACATATATAGGACAGACAAAACAATATTTAAAATGTATTATTTTTGAAGATAAATGTTCATTTAGAAGAAAAAATTCAGAATATACCATGCTAGACATTCAACTAACCTGGGAAACAATTTTGACTTTCCCAATCCCAAAATTTTAGAAAAAGAACAGAATTTAGAAAAAATATTAATTTTAAAAATGATCGAAATTATAAACAACAAAAATTCAATTAACAAAAGATCATACTTATATATCAAAAAATTTCAAACAAAAATAATTTTTCGTAATTATTTATAATTTTTATTCAAGGTAATTTCATCTCAAAGACAGCCTGTCTATTTCAAAATATTTATTTATGCAAAAATGCAAAGTTTCTTCCTTTATAAAGCAACTATTTTTTCAAATTTTCAAATTTACATTGATAAGTAGAATTTGTTTGTCCTGAAACGTCTGGATTTTTAATCAACTTTTATAGATTGTTCTATAAAAGATTTATATTTATTTATATAATAGATAGAGAATTTCATTACAAATAAAACGTATATAAACACCTTTTTTTTTAATCACATGAACTCACTACTAAGAATCTAGAGACAAACAAATAAATTCCGAACTTTCCCCACACTTGGATTTTAAGTGAAAGTAAACAAAAAGCCAGCAGACGGCTAAATAGAAATTAAAGCAGAAAGCAGCAATCTCAAAGAGAAATTATCTTAAAAGCCTGGCCAGCAGACCACACGTCCTGCTTTTCAAACTTCAAGATCCAAATCGGTTCCAATTGTTTTCTCTCCTCTCTTATTGAAATGTTGTCTCATTTTCAGCAATAGTGTCACTCTCGTTGATTATTTTACGCCTCCTTAGTGATTTACTCTTGAACCTGTTGGCAAAGCCAAAAAGCCATTTCCCAGAAACGAGCCATCAAATCAAAGAAAATATTCATAATATTCCGGTGGCAATTTTTTAGCCGCCCTCGGGCATCTCTTAATTTTCCATTCTATTTCAACGCTGGCTGGCCTTTCTATACAAAAAGCGTCTATTACCCTCCAACACCCTCAAAATTAAACCTACTATTTATTAAAAAGTCAAGTGCATAATCAAACACCATTGTTTGTTTTTGTTATTGTTTTTTTGTTGTCGTTGTTTTTATTTTTAATATTTTAACCAATTTTTTTTTTTAAAAACTGTTATTAAATTCCTTTTGTTCTTTTCTAAGTCGATTCAAGCATTTATGAATAAAATCCGAAACAATACCTTTTTAATAAACTTTTACTTTTGAAGTGGGGTTTATTGTTATTTATAATACATTATTTGTATTTATTTTTAAATTGTTTTTTTATATTAAACATAATAATAAAAAGCATGAACGAGCTAACATGTTCTACATATATTAATTAAATACATGTACCTATCCAATTAGAAATTAAAATAAAACTGGTGAGTTTAAAATTTAACATTTTTTTCTCTTGTATGAATATTTTCAACAAGATAAAAATGCTCAAATGTAAACTCACATCGATTCAACACTCCAGATCTCCATAATATTCTGAAATATTTACTATTAGTACCTATTTTTGCAATATACATATATACCTAGTATGGGGAAGTTTAAAAGAAAAAAAATACGTTTCCTGTCACTTTTTTCAGAAAGTGTTTAAAAACTCTTTTCCTAAGTTCTTTGCCAAATTTAATAATCCCTTGTGCTAGGTGTACCATACATATTTTACTTTAAAAAATTTTGTATTTTTTGTTTCTTCAAATTTAGATATTTAATATTTTGATTATTTTATTTTAATATCCGAATTTTGTACGCCATTTTCTAATTTTGTCAGTTTTGCATTTTGAATGGCTACTTTGAAAATTTATCTTCCATACTTTATCCAACCTAATTTATTACATACTATTTTATATAGATTTCATTAATACCGCAATTGAAATTAAAATTAATATAGCCGATCGACTAATTGTATGATATACTCAACAATGTATCCGGTTATATCAACACCCCCTCTATAATAAGAAACCATAAAAAATTCCAAGACAGCTCCCTTTCTTTCTTGAATGATTGTTTTAAGTTGCCATCCAAAAATATGAATTTTATGAAATTGTAATCAAATTCTTGAAGGAAAAATGCAGTATTAGAAAAGTAGGTTCCAGGGAAAAAGGTCGTTTAAGGGGAGCAAACCTAATACCAGGGGCAAAGTGCTGCCGGGGCGAAGGCCCTGCCGGCAGCTTATTATATTATACAATGGGATTTAGTCCCCTGGCAGAGAACCGCGTTTTTCTTTTTTAATTACTAAAGATTATGTACTTGATATTCACCTACCCCTACTTTTTTTCAAACAAATGGCTTTCTTTCCTTCTAAATAATTAGCCAACTAATCCATAATGGTATAATTTGAATTAAGTAGCATAATCCGTGAAATAAGTGCAATAAAAAGCTTATAGACCGAGAGATAGTGAACATTTTGGACGATTACCATATTTCAGAATGTAAATAACATATTCCATACTGAATTATGACAAGCACACACTCCGAAAGTGAAATTATTACTCGCCGAACCCAGTCGTTTTTAGGGGTAAATGATAACTTAAGATGTCAAAAATATTGTAAAATCAATTCATTTCAGAATGATTAAATTTGATTTCAGGACATTCTCAATGACAATATTTTAGGGGTAAATCATAACTGACGATGTCAAAAATATTGTAAAATCAGTCATTTCAAAATGGTTAAATTTGATTTCAGGACATTCCAAATGACAATATTTACAATTTTATACGAAAGGCAGAAAGATAGCCCAGTCGCTAAGGAGCGCCGTAAACTCCCCCCCCCCCATCCCCCATTATGTCAAATTTAGTTAAAATTTAAACTATATTCGATATCGATATTCAGAATTAAATTGCATCAAATAAAGGTCAATTAGGGATCAATAGTAAAATATAAAACATCCTTGTGTATATAAATATAAATACAATATCTAAATAGTCCCATAGTTTCTATATAAATCACGATATTTCTTACTACCCATCTGTATATCTTTGAGCAACAGGGATTTTTAATGAATAAATAACATAGGCGTCCTATTTTGTTTGAACAATTATATAAAATTAAAATAGAGGGGTTTGATAAAATTTCAAGAAACTCTCGAAGGGGTCGGCGGTCAAAGAAGTTTAGCGACCACTGCTTTAAAGTAGCCTCATATTAAACACAAAGAGAAACAAAAGAGGTTGTCCTCTGCTTGATGCAAATAAACATACACACATATATATCGACATGATATATATATATATATATATATCGTGATGATATATATATATATATATACATTATTTATTTGTTTGAGACTATAGCTTCGAAGACTTGGTCTTCATCAACAGTCTTTTTTTAAATTATAAATGTTGTTTTTCATGGATTCAATATCGTATGGATATTAAAAATGTGATGTTCTTTCACTGGTTGGCAGCTTAGAATTAAAAACATTCTTTTGGTTCACATTCAAATATAACCATATGTTTCCCTTTCTCCTTGTTTGACAAAGAGATAGGCTGACAATGGAAGGGGGGTTTGTTTTTCTTTTTTCTTTTATCTAAAATGGTATGCTTTGTTAGCAAACATTCTAAGCAAATTGCTATTTGATAATTCAATTTGGTTGTTCAAACAAAGTTTTGAATTTTTATTGAATGATTTCAAAATTTCTACCGATTCAATTGCTCTAATTAATTTTGGGTTTCTTTCCCCTTTTATTAATCTAATTCCTGGCCCTTCTTGGAAAGAGTGATTGTTTGAATTTAAATGTTCCGCTAATGAGTTTTGGTTCTTTTTATTTTTAAAACATATGGTTATATTTGAATGTGAACCAAAGGAATGTTTTTAATTCTAAGCTGCCAACAAGTGGAAGAACATCACATTTTCAATATCCATACGATATTAAATCCATGAAAAACAACATTTATAATTAAAAAAGACTGATGATGAAGACCAAGTCTTTCGAAACTATAGTCTCAAACAAATAAATAATATATATATACAGATATATGATCTCGATATATATGTGTGTGTGTTTATTTGCATCAAGCAGAGGACAACCTCTTTGTTTCTCTTTGTGTGAATCAACAACTCTGCTACTCTCAGCAAACAAAAACTTCTCATATTAAATTTCAATCATTATTAATTAGCTCCTGGAAATTGTGATATCTTGAAATGAAACTAGATTTGTGTAATTTTTGAGTTTTTGTCTTCTATTTTTTCTATACTACATACATGAACTTATTAATAAATGTCATAGTGATTTTAATTCCTGTCATCTTTTGTATTTACATGTTATTTTAAAATTAATAAGGAAAAATCTATTGCAAAATGATTTTTTACATTCAATTTCCATATATTAAATAATAAATAAATAAATAGTATTAATAATAAATTTAATACTTTGGCCATCCCGGTAGGCACTCATGTTATGTTGACTTCAATCCATGAACTCTAAAAGTAAAGTACTTTACTGTAGAGCCTAAATTCTACGCAGCATTGAAGAAGAGGTGACGATTGGATTGCCTATATTCAGGCGTTTGCTGCGTACTCGACTAGAATTTCTCTTTAGGAATAATCTAAATGTTTCAAATATTGCTTAACCTATATAAATTTAAGTAGGGTAGTACTGCATATCTATATGTCTATGTATGACCCGTTCAGAATCCAATCCAATTAAGTCTATAAACCAAAAAATCTATGTTTTTTAAATCCCATATTCATTAGAAAACAATTTCAGAAGAAATAAAAAGATGGCTCCACTGATGAAATGCAGGGCCAAAGTATTGTAGAAAAATAATTAACCTAATTTGTTCGTTAGAAATTTACGAAAAATGTATAAATTTTCCAAAAGTGGGCTTGGAATCGGATGAGCTTCTGAACTACTCATATTACCATATATACAAATTTAAACTCACTGTCTGTGATTTCAAAATATACAAGCATTAATATTATTATTCTTTCTTAAAGCAACTAATTTTTTAATTTTCTAGAGATAAAGAAACAATTTCTCTCGAAACGTTTGGACATTCATTAAACGTTTTGGAATTGTTTTATATAGTATATATCTATAGTTATTTGTAAATAATAAATAAACCTACACCTATATTTTAGTTGCTTCCTTTCATGAAAACTAAGCATAAACAACTAGTATTAATATAATTTTTGTCTGTAGGTATGTCTGTTTAACTCTTAATTTGAACAGCTTAGAAATAAATAATTTTATATAAATACTAGCTTTTTCCTTTTCAAGGAAAAAATAATAATAAAATGATTATCGAACTGGAGAATTTACAGACTAAATCTATTTAAACTTACGCGGTCCAATTATTTAAAATTAATTACAAAAGTGAACTTAGTTCGATAAAATAAAAATTTATGTATATGTTTAGTTACATCAAGCAGAGGACAAGCTCATTGATGTCTCTACATGAGCAACTAAACTGTACAAGAACCAAGAACTACGAATAA
This sequence comes from Forficula auricularia, assembly GCA_024734495.1. Classification (NCBI taxonomy): domain Eukaryota; kingdom Metazoa; phylum Arthropoda; class Insecta; order Dermaptera; family Forficulidae; genus Forficula; species Forficula auricularia. Next base: position 15,326,719 of record JALMQS010000070.1, read on the forward strand.
ACAAAAAATTTGATTTAAGATTTTATAATCAGTGAATTAATAACAATCTATTTGAAAAACTTACTCGCATACTGAAACATATTTTCTAGAAATCATTATTTCTAGTTAAGAATAAGATTACCAGCCCTTCTATTTAGAAACTTTAGCTTCCTTTGCTGTAAGTGATGAAAATAAAAGGTTGATGGTCTTAAATTGATTCATTTATTTTCGATTTTCTTAAATAGGACTTCCACTCTCTAGTGCAGGTTTTTTCAAACTTTTTCTACCACGAAACACTTCACAAATCCTGAAATTTTAAAGGAACACCTTGTTTAATTTGAAGGGGAGGTAATCTATATAATGTATAATATTTAAAAAGCAGCGAAAAAAATTGAATTCTATTTAGAATAAAAAACCTATATAAGCATTGTAGGTAAATTAAAATTATGATTTTGATGACTTTTGTCTGATTTTGTGTCCATGAATTAGTAAATCGCATTTCATTCATCCAAAAAGCAATCATTTTCTGGCTGTTTCTTTGTATTTTTCTTTTAAATCATACTAACTAATTATAAATCAATTAGATTTTCATAATCACTTGTGTTAAGATTGTTTGCGCTTCTGTTGCTCATTTTTAAGTGAACTTGGATGACGGTCCTAGAAGAAACCTTTTAAATAAGAGTTTACAAATAAAAACTTTCAAAAATTTTCTTTACTTTATTTAATATGTTTGACCAAGAACCTACACCATTCTCCCTTAACAAAACTGTAAATAGACCTCGAATCCAGTAATCGTCCTCACTAGCTTTTGGAAAATATTGCGAAATAATTGTTTTTAAGTTAGGTCCATAAGTGTTCTTTTTTTTTAATTTATTTTAAACTTTTTCAGTCAAATGTCCAGTCAAGGCAGGAAAGCAATCAAAATTATTCTATTGAACTGCAGAAATTCAGGATTGTAACTTCCTAACAAAAGATGCACTTTTTAATTAAATTTAATTCAATAAAATTAAATTGCAGTATAACTGATATTTGATGGAAATGCGTATTAAGTATTGTTTTTGTAATATTTAATTTTTAGCATTTTACAATTTAATATGAATATCTAAGTATCAAATTAAAATTAAAAAAATTATTTCTTAATTAAAAATTGTAATATTTTTTCATTGTAATGATAAGTTAATTCCATTGCATTTTGTAAAAATTTCTCCTAAGATACATCAATAAAGAATTAGTCAAAAATTCAACAAAATTGTGTGCTAAATTATTTTGTACGACAACTCACTAAGAAGTTCAAAAAGCCCAATCAATTCTCACGCAACCCTTATCTTTTTACCCCTGAAAATAGTTTGGCAAAGCCTGCTTAAGTGATTTCAAATCTCGCATGGATATCTAGATTCCACATAATAAGCGACAACTTTTTGAAAGAAACTATCACCTCGAAATTTATTCAATTACTGGTATGCCAATAATCAGATTAGTTGGCTTATTTAAATATGCAAATTTTAACAAAATATTGAATATTCAGCTCGAGCAGACAACCCTCGCAACGGTCTTTCTATTAGAGGAGGGGATTCCCTTCCGAGGACAGATTATCATGGTATCAGGAGTAAATATAGATTCTTTCTAATTATTGATACTACAGGTTCCAAATCATATTCAATCATTTCCTTAATTTAATTGACAATTATCTAAAATGTTTAATTCATTTTTGGGTGAGGTATTTTTGTTCTACGTTAATAATAATTTAATGGCTGGTCTTTACGGTAAAAATCACGTAGTAATAAAACCATAATTGAATTTTCTATTATGCACCGTTGGACTCCTATCAATTTTTTATTAAAGTAGTAATTAATTAAAACACTATATTCACAATAAACTACAAGTATGATCATTCACTGATAACGGCTCACCCGAAAACACTATATCCGATCAAATTTACAGATTATACTACTTAGTATAGTAAAATGGCCGACCAAACTTTTGATCGGTAATTTTTTGTTTAGTTAAAAGCGATATATTAATATTATTTTTAATTTTAAATTCTGATAAAATTTCAACTTTTATTTGCAGACTGAATTAAATAAAGTGAAATAAAATTTAATTTATTTTTAGCCAAGGTTTTGACTTCGTTGACCCTTTTAAACCCTGAATAAGGAGGATCGATCCTCCAAATTGTCGGGTTATTTAAGAGGAAGAGAATGACATTCTAATAATTTAAATTATTTTATTCGGAGTATTGTTTTTCTTTATCCTTGGGCTGCCATTGCATCATTTCAGCGTTGAGTTCTATCACTCCGAACTCAATAGAAAATACCAACGCTTGCTTCGGAGCACCATTTATTTATTTGTTCATTTGTTAATTTTTCATAATATTTCAAACGCGAGAACTAAATCCAAAGTAAGCCTTTGATGATGCCAATGATTCAACTTCAAGAAATAAATTATCTTATTCTTTTTAACTCTCTTGAGGTCATTTTTTTTATTTTTTTACTAAGAATTAATTATAAGCATGAATATCAAATTGTTGTAATAGTATTAAGTGAACAAAATGAAATTTTGAAGTTTGCACTTCTATCGTGTATTATTCCTAGAATAAACACAGACCCTATTTTTCTTTATTATACATTATTTTAGCCCTAGTAAATCTCGCGAGGCTGAAATATTGAATTCATTCAAAAATCTCCAATATTAAAAAGACTGTAGGTATACATTCTTGCAAAGCTTTATATTTTATTATTATAAATTCGTCTCTTCTATTTATTAATGTTTATCAATTTTAAAGTACTCTGATACAAATCACAGGGTAGTGCAATTATTTTATATGTTTAAATTGATATAATTCTCTTGAATAACCATGTGTGTGTGTATGTGTGTGTTTCTAGGTGTTGGTGGATTGCGTGATGTTCGAGTCACAGTGCCGGTTGCCGTGACACCTGGAGAAACTGTCACGTTGAGGTGCTCTTATAATCTCGAGGGTCATCCACTATATACGGTCAAATGGTATAAAGGGCGACAGGAGTTCTTCCGCTATGTGCCAAAAGAACTACCACACACCTCTGTATTTCCAGTCGATGGAGTTAAAGTCGATGTAAGTTAATTTCATTTATTTTTATCACTAATATAAAAAATGTTGTCTTTAGTGCTAAATTAATAATAAAATCGAATAACGTATCTATTCTAATTAAAAAAGGCTTGTGTATATTCCTTAAATATGTCAATATAAAGACCAAATTTTCATGTATCGTGAAATAAAAACCTTTAAAACGCACAAAAAGTGAAAAAGTAATTTATACTTTAATAATTTTATTTGGTTGGATTTGGATACTAAGTCCATTTAGCCAATTTATATTGAGTATGATAGCTTTCCTATATCATGGGTAAGTAGTGCTATTGAGGAAGCCGGGTTTTCGCTGGTCAAATTTTATTCTGCCACGAGCAAGGCCTGAACGTGGGGCTCCTGCTCCAACATTGTCATCAAGATAACAATACAGAAGCGGTAGTTATAGCTCGCGCGGCCACCCGACTCACAATACATTTTTTATTAACATAATAAAAACAAAATTAGAGTAATTTTACGCATATATAAACAATTTCAAATAAATAAACAATAAAATAAAAGCATTATAATGTAAAGTAATTTTTCAACACTAACGAATGCGGAAAAAGGAGACAAGAAAGGAAAATTATCCTTTATTGACCTTTTGAGCCCTGAAGAAAGAGTGAAGATCCTCTGAAACGTCGATTGCCATATATATTCTTTTATTAGGAATCATCGTTATAATTACATTAAATTTTTTAATTCCAGAGATTTTTTTCAAAAATTTTATTAAATTTTTTAAAAATTAATCTTGCTTTAGTTTATTATTCCAAATCTTGAGGGACTTGGTAATATATATTTTCTTCAATTGTTCAAGGATTATAGTCCCAGAAATAATAAAAAAATAATAAAAAAAATTATTAATATTTATTGATACTTTTACTAAACAGTTTCGGTCACCACTGATAGACCATTTTCAGTAGTACTAAAATACCTAAACATTTATATTTAAATTGATCTTTACAGAAATACCTCACACTCTATGATAAATAAATGTTGTTTTTTATATTTTTGACCCCATATAAAATTCAGCGCTCCCCAAAATAGCAGCCAATTAAAATTTTAATACGATTTTTTATTTGCGTGAAAATGAATAAGTACCTACATATAATTTCTACCCCTAACAATTATATTTCCTGAATCGCAATAATAGATCAGATGTTGGAATTCGCAATTGATATAATTTTCATGAATAGATGAGCTTGATGGTGGATTCTCAGAGGGCTAAACAGTTATTAAAAGGCTCAAAATGGCAACAATGATAATCATCTAATAATAATTAAACCACGTTTCTAAGCCGCTTTCCAAAACAGTTATTAAGTCATAAAACGGTCGTGGACTTCTAATAGACAAGCACTGATTTGTAATTCAAACATTTTCAATTTATTTTTTTCTCATTGTGTTGAAAAATATCTGGAACGTGGAGAAAAATCATTTTCAACATTGTTATTTTTCCTTCGGTATCTTAAGAAGGAAAAGTCGTAGAAAGTTCGTTCTTGTAGTAAAATGTTTATATTTCCAATGCGGAAAAGTGATTAGATTTTGTGTTTTCTAGCTTTTAAAATTTCATTTTAATAAATTCAAATTATTTAATAAAAAGAAATGAGGTGGATTGTCTCTAGGGTCTGACTAGTTGCCCAGAAAGCATACTAGTTCGACTCACGAGCGGGCAGGTCTTTTTACATGCAATATAAACATATATCTAGTTATTAGTATATTATTATATTAGTATTATTGCAGGTCTTTTTACATGCAATATAAACATATATCTAGTTATTAGTATGATAAAATCTGAGATTTGACTTAAATTCATTCTCGTGATAAATTATTTATTTATGTATAGGACAACCTAATTGATTTCTGTTTATGAAAAATTATGATCATAAATCGTCAAAATATCTTCCGTATTAATTTGTTCTTTTTGGGGGACCTGTCCTATTTCATTTCCAAAATAAGTGGTTTCTTACATTTTAATATAAATCAGTTAACTAGACATTAGTGAAGTGACTTAAGTTGAAATGACACGACGAACAATAAAACCCACCCTTTCCCCCTGAAAAAATTAAAAAACAAAAAGCAAGTTCGGGGATTCAGGGGTTAAATTTGGAAAAAATGAAAAAATCTTTTGAGATATTTCAACAATAAACCAATACCAAAATCGAATCCTGAAATTTAAAAAACCCAAAGATAGAACACTTAACAACTTATAAAAGTTTGCTCCAAAAATGACTATATCTTGTTTTTAGGAGGAAGTAGAGCAAAATACTCAAAAATATTGTTCCGTATTTTAATAATCACTTATGTAAGCAAAAACCATGTCTATAATTTTTCTCACGTTCAAGAGATCTTGAAAAGCAAGGAAAATGTTTTTCAATAAATTCAATACTATTGTTACGAGCTTACGCACAGTAATATAGTTGGAGAATTTAATTCGTCATCAAACTCTAAACACTGCGTTTCGATATCTCTAATTATCATAAATTGCTTAATTATTCCAGTTTATAAAATATTTCCATTCAATTTATCCATTTTTCATTTATTATTTATTTATTTACAATTTGTTTACTATTTACTAATAAATAGTAGTAAAAATAGTAGTTTTTTTTATATTTTTTATTGTTTTATTGCAGCAATAAAAATTCCTTTGTTCTTTTAAATAGAAAATGAAATAATAATAATAAAACACTGAATCATTTATTGCACTTCTGACCCCGAGAGCTCGTCCTTGAGAAAGATTAAAATTTGTTTATAAACATTTCTAGGAATAAATTCAAACCAAAATAAAAAAAATATTTAAAAGGATAATATTTAAAAAAATTTTAAGCAATTTTTTGAATGGAGATTTGAGAGACATGCCAAAGATAATGAAAATAAATTAGTGGGTGCACCACACGACTTTCACTTATATCTTTCTTTAAAATCATCATATCAATTTTTAGAATAGATAGATACTATTTGATAATCATGCATATTTTGAAAAATTCTTTCTAGTCAACTCGCCTCCTTAAACAAACAATATACATAAAAATATATAAACATTAACTAAAAGTAATGGAATGCAGCCCAGGAGTAGTAAAGAAAGAAAAAATTAATACAAATCCAAATAAGGTAATTTATTGGATTCTTTCCTTTCAAACCGACGTTTCGTAGGATTCTTCCTCCTTCTTCAGGGTTTCAAAGGATCAATGAAGGAAACAAACAAAATGTTTCCTTCCTCTCTCCACAGCAGTGTTTAAAATTTTATTTTTCCTTAACAGTATCATTAAAATAGAAAAGGCATTTTTTTCTCTTAGAAACCCCGAAGAAGGAGGGAAGAATCCTATGAAATGTCGGTTTGAAAGGAAAGAATCCAATAAATTACACCTTAATTGGATATGTGTTAATTTTTTCTTTCTTCACTACCCCTGGGCTGCCTTTTTTCTGATTCGTACTAAAATGTTTTCAACTTCTTATTTAAATGACGTCTTTTTATATATGCTAGACTATATTATCTATCTATCTATCTATCTATCTATCTATCTATCTATCTATCTATCTATCTATATATATAAAATAGAAAAGTATGTGGATATGTATGTGGAAACGATCTGATTGGCCAGTGCATAGCCAATGCCAAAGCGATAAATTATTAGAACGATTCTGATTGGTCAGATAGTGATCGTGCTTAGGCAATGTGTTAAATAAATCTTTCCTTATTCTTCCTTATTTTTGAATCAATTTCATTCAGCACATTCTTTCGATACTTACAGTAAGATTTTAAATTTCAATTATTAAATTGGTATGAACGAGACGCTCCCCGCCAGGGCTAGGTGACGCCGGGTCGAAGGCCCGGTCGTCAGCTAGTATACTATATATTAGAGCAGTGGTTCCCAAACAGTGTCGATTACTTTGTATTAGTTACCATTTAGCCACCCATCTCCAAACACCCCAGGTGGAACAATAGATCGAAATCTGATTCCAGTGACTAAAAAGTCAACATTCAGGCCCAGGTTGGCTCCATAGGGCTCCCGTAACGTGCACGGATTGCCAAATGGCATCTCTAATGGTCATTTAAATTAGATTATCGACAAAACAAAAAGCAAAAAACTTCTGGAAAACGAAACACCATTCGTTTTACGACACACCAGGCCATAATCTTTTTTTCTTGTTTTTTATTAAGAATATAAAAAATATTCTTTATAGGTTAGATTATTATTTTCATCTTGAGAAAATTCCATTCGATATTATATTTATATTTCAATATATATGCCCGATGAATACAAATTATTGTAATCTTTCGAAATATTTCTAAAAAAGAAAAAAAGATTTTAATTAAAAGGAAAATTTGAAAAATGTAAAAGTACTACTATTATTTCAAGTTGAATTATTTATAATTTACTTTGAACAGAAAAAAATTCTACCATGTTTAGCACGCACTATATGATTTTCACTTACCCCGAATTTATAACAAACCATAATTAAAAATAAAATAATCAAAAGTTGATAAAAATGACTTATATGATCACATTGAGGATTAAATGGAAGGTGTCCAAAGAGCCAGTTTCTATTGAGTATGATAGTTTCAATCATGGATTAGTACTGTTAATGAGGGAGCCGAGTTTTAGCCAGTCAATTTTAATTCTGCCGCGGCCAAGGACTGAACTTGGGCCTCACACTCCAAGATCCTCATCAAGACAACGGTACGGAAGTGGTCTAACGCGTGGGGGCCACCCGTCTCCCGCATAAATAAGCAGATTATTCTCAATAAAATAAAGCAAAGTAAAAAAAATGTTTTACATAAAAAATAATTAGTAGTTGCAGAACATCAAGATTAGAAAGAAAAGCTAAAAATAGAGACAAGAACAAAAACTAAAAATTTTGTTTGAAATTTAAGAACTGAAATAACCCCCTTTACTTTTAAGTGTCTTATTTCGTTTTTTTTTTTTTTTTGGATAGGAGATTTTCTCAAAAACGGCTCTAACAATTATTTCAAAATCGATGTGCTTATCAATTAGTACATATATATATATATTTAATTGAATAAAGTATAAATTAAAGTAAACTGTCCGTTTTTTGTTTTTTAGTTCAGTCAATCAATTTGATAGATAGGAATTGGTAAGATAACTTAGAAAAAAGGAGGTTTTAAGTGAAAATCGTGTAGGCATATAGCAGTTTTTTTTTTTTTTATTGTCACCGGGAACAAAGCCCATTTAGACAGCACATAAGTAAAGTGTTAGTAGGGTTAGTGAAGGAGCCGAGTTTTTAGCCGGTAGAAATTTTTATTTCCCAGCCAGGATCTAACCCCGGCATTCAACTCCAACATCGTCATAATTGATCGATGCCGAAGCGAGGCCAGTGCGTTAGCCGACTGAGCCAACCCGGCTCCCCATATAACAGTTAATTGTTTCGAAATTTGGTTCCAATAAATAAAAATGCATTACAATTGGGATGAAAACTTCAAATAATTATAAATACAAAGAAACTTTCGCTTGATTAAGACTTTTCCATAATATTTTCGTGCCCATAAATTTGAGAATAAAAAAAACAAATATATTTACCTATTCTACAGGATTACGTTGGTTCCTTGGCATTCTTTATAATATTTTTCTAATTATCTTTCTTTTTAGAACCGAGAGAATCCCTTTAATTTTTATTTTTGAGGTCAACGCCAAAGTAATCAAACATCTATCTCTTCCTGGAGATTCTCTGAGAAATAAAAGCTTGTAAAAAAAACTACCTTGTGCTCGTGATGACAGTTTATTAATTGACTTCTCGTTTCGTTAAACAGCTGTCTTGATACCTTAGGAAGCCCAAATAAACAGGTAGATAGTCACAAGTTTGAACTTCTCAAAATTCAAAAAAATTATATCCTCAAATATTATCTAGACAGTTATGAATTAATTTTTCCCATGCCTGAAATTCTCTCATTCAAAAGAATCTTTATTTTTCAACAGCAAAAAATATTTTGTTAAAATTATTAATCATCGGTAAAAGAGATAATTAACCAGATATTCGAATTACAACATTACTAGTACCTATATTAGTACCTGGAGGACCGATCTTCGCTCGGTAATTTGTTTGTTTGTTATTTAATCAACTACATGATTCATTTTTATTCAACCACCTGTTAATAATTAGTTTCATTAAAAAACCTATCAAAATATTTTTTTCCCAAAAATGAGACCTGGTATAAAGTCACTTCGTTTTCCATAATTAATTAAATTTCCTAATATTAATATAATATAATATTTTTAATTGAACAATTGGTGGGTTTCAAAATTAAAAAACAATTAGTTAATAAACAGAAATCAAAAAAAATATAGGTATATATTTTTATTGATATATCCGCCTGTAAATAGTTATTTTAATTAAGAATAAAACAATTAAATCATTAAAATCGAACTAGACATAGAATACTTGGAAAAATATATAGAAAAACTTTACAATAAATTAAAGTCAAAATATCTTTTTGTACCAATAATCTCATCAACGAACTGGACTATTACAATCCACTCTAAGCATTAACATTTGTCATCTTCACTTTCATACTACAACTATCATTATATCATGTCTAGAGGATTTTTATTTTATTTTTTTAAATTTTTTCTCACTAATTTTAAAATAACATTTTCTAATTTATAATAATTAAAAATAAGAAGTCGGATGGGGAGGTTTCGCTTGAAGGCGAAAATTTAAACAATCTCTCAAAAAGTCAGGAGCCAAACTGGGCATCGCAATACTTCCACATTATATTCTATGAATATAAATGTCAAAGTAAAAATGTAATTTTGATGTAGGTATACTATACATTAGGGTGGTCCTTATTTTGTGTATTTTCGAATTTTTACTGGACAAGGGCTCATTTGATTCGAAATAAATAAAATATCCAGTTTCAAGTCTCTATCTCAATTATAACATGTGCCCCCAGCGTTGTAAGTTTCTGATCTAAATAACAAGGGGTTTTTGCCATTGAAAGATTCATTTTATATTCCGGCCAAAGCAATGTTTCAAAAAATTTGAAACTGTAGACTTTATCCTTATAATAGTAGCTATCCCTCAGAATTTTTACAGATTTTTAGCTATTATAATTTTGGAGTCTATAACTTAGTAACACTAAGATATAGCAGTATTTTATTCTAACTGTAACTCCAAAATTATAATAGCTAAAAAACTGTAATAATTCTGATGGATAGCTAGCATCATAAGGATAAAGGCTACAGAGTTTCAAATTTTTTGAACCATTACTTTGGCCGGAATAAAAAATTGATCTTTTAATGCCAAAACCCCCATGTTATTTAGATGAGAAAATTGCATCGCTGGGGGCACAGGTTATAATTGAGATAGAGACTTGAAACCTGGGGGATATTTTTTTTATTTATTTCGAAGCATATGAGCCCTTGTCCGCGTCAAAATTCGAAAAATACCCAAAATAAGGACCACTCTACTAAACATCTTTTGAATTTTTTTTTAAGTGTTCATTGAAATATTTATTTATTTATATATTCAAGGAAAAGCCAATCGAATTAAGTTACTTGAAAATTAGACCATGACAGATCGATTTGTCGACCCAGCAAAAACTCCCTATTCAACGATTTCAATCGAAATTGTTATAGCCGTTTTCGAGAAACGTATTTTATATAAATATATATAAGAATTGCTTATTTAATTAATATAGTAAGATAATTCTATCCGGCAAGGTGTTTTGGTTTGAATTGATTGATATTGTTTTTGCAGCTGCACAAATCCGGCGCGAATGAAGTGGTTCTTCGGGACGTGAAGTTTTCGCTTTCGGGCAAGTACCGCTGCGAGGTTTCTGCAGACGCGCCTACCTTTGACACTGAGGTGGTCGCCAGCCACATGCACGTCGTTTGTAAGCACAACAAACACCTCACGCCCTTAAGAAGCGCATTTTTCCCCCCAAGTTCTTTTCCAATCTCACTACAAACATTTTCCTCAGGCGTCTTTTAATAAACACCAGCACTGAGCGATCAATCTTTGAGCAGACACCTTCATTTGCCTTTCGCTAGGTCGTTCGCTCATTAATGCAAGCACAGAAACCAGCCTAGTCTCTGTTTGAACAGGACTCGGTAATAGTGGGGGCGAAATGCACCAACCCGGCTAAGGGTCCACGACAAATGGGCTAGAAACATTCGAATGGATTAGAGATTAATTCAATGGAAAGACCGATTTCGAAAATAGATAAAGTATAGATTTTCCAGTCGTTTGAATCAAATGCGAAATTCAGGCCTCTTCAGTAAATTTTAACCTTCGGCTTAAATTCAAGACCGCCGCTAATTTTAGATCATTTAATTGAAAAGATTTTGTTTTTCCGAGAGTAGCAGACCTGTAATTCATAAAAAGAAATCAATGAGGTTGTCCTCTGTTTGATGCAAATTAATATGGAAATATATATAACGAATATAAATATGTATAAATATAATTATTTGTTAGAGATCGTAGTTTCGAAGGTTGAACTTCATCATCAATCTTTTTTAATTAGAAATATTTTATCTGATATTTTTAATGAGCTGAAATATGCGATTGGATGTTTTTCCTTTTGTTGTAATAGTGAGCTAAGTTATATAATTATATATATATATATATCGTCGGCTTAGAGTGTAAAATTGCTAAATCCATTTTTTATTATAAATGACATATTAATACCGTTCGAAAAAAAAGAGATGCAGAATCATCCAAGTAAAACTGTTACTTAAAATTACGATCGTAAGTTGTAGAAAAAAAATGTGAAAAATATTTTTTTTCATAACAACAATATTAAATTTTGTTTGTTTTTTCTCTCCCCTGTAAAATTTCCTTGTTGTGAGTTAGCAGGTTTACCCTCTAAGGCGACGATATATATTATATATGAGAAATTAATAGATAAAATATTTCTAATTAAAAAAAACTGATATGTTGAAGGCCAATCTTTCGAAGATCTAGTCTCTAAAAATTAAATTATATATACCTACATATTTATATTCATTATCATACTGCATAGCGTGCGCAGGCCAAATTCGAGCAATGGCCGTATACGCTATACGCTATGTACACAAACCATTTGGTGTCACTTTCAACCCTCCGGCAGCTCAGAACCCGTTTTGAGATACCGAGCTGTAATTATGTAATCGCTCTTGTATAGAGTAACAAATTTCAATAAAATAGCATAAATAGATTCTGAGATGTGGACCTGAGAAATTAGCTAATTTGATACTGACTGAGTGACTGACTGACAGGTCATCAAAACTTATAGGGTACTTCTAATCATTCCATCATCATGAAATTTCGCATGCTAATAGAGTTTAGAACACAACCAAAGGAAAAATTATAAAAATACAAACTATCTCTCTTTCAACCCCTAAAATGAATGGATGTAAATTGTTGGAAAAATGTGCATCTAATAATATTATGAAATGACTCTATCATGCTAAAATTTGGCATAATGATAGAGTTTGCTAATAAATGAAAAATACGAAAAATCCAGACTTCAACTAAAACGAAAGGATAGGGTAAATTTTCATATGTAATGGCCATAGAATGCTAAAATGTGACAATTTTGTATGGTTTGAAGAATTAATAAAAAGGGAAATTAATCACGATAACCTAGGATGGGGTTAAATTTGTAGGATAAATTAACCCCTCTCAAAAAAAGATTTTTTTTTTTATTGACATCGGGTCAAAAAAAAGATAATAATACATAAAATCTACATATTAGCTTACAAAAAGAAGAGGAATCCCACCCAAAGCATTCTGTGAAATACAGTCCAAGTTCGAAAAAGTAGTGAAATCTAGTGTGTAGCCACGTTAAATTCGACAAGAATATTTAAGTTGAGAAAATAGTACTTTCAATTATAATGCATTTTTACTTTATCCAATGCGAAGCATGGGAGAAAGTATTGGAATCGCTCTCGCGGCAAGCGCGACTTCAAAGGGTCCTCAGGTAAAGACTACGGAACCCATGGACTCAATTAAGGTCACAAATTGAAGTATTCAATGAGATTGAATTTTAGCACGTGACGGTTTTGCCAAAAATTACCTGGGATCTCGTCGAGAGGCCAAAAAGTGCCATTTTTTGAAGTGCGTGGGGATGGATGGATGGATGTGTGTTATCGTTTTTTTCGTCCACGATTTTTTCCACACCTTTGCGCTGATTGAAATGAAATTGAAAACCTACCATTAGTTTAACAAAATGAAGCGCTGATTAGTTTTTGGTACATATCGGTCCACAAACATTAGTACTTTATTTCAGTACTTTTTTAGTTTTTTCTAAATATCTTGAAAATGACTTAACCAATTTTGATGAAATTTAATATCCTAATTAAGTACCTTTGGACCCACAAAAAAGGTTAAATAAAGTTTTTAGTAAAATTATATTTTAAAGTACTTTACTCTAGAACATATTAATATTTCAAATGAATTTGGATAAAGTTTAGCAACGATCCGTTGCAGTTTATTTCCATTTTGAATGACAATCTAAAATTAGGGATTCTAAATTTTCAATTTAAATTATTTTGATGAAACTTGGTAAGTCATGAATTTAGTTGATTTACCCTTACGACATAATACATAACAGCTTAGTTTCAAAAAAATAATTTAAATTAAAAATTTATAATTCATAAATTTAGATTGTCATTCAATATGGAAAGAATGCATTTTAATTGAGAGTACTATTTTCACAACTTAATTAGTCTTAGCGAATTTAACTTGGCTGAGCTCTAGATTTCACTACTTTTTCGAACTTGGCCTGTTTTGGAAGGGATAGAATATACAGCTAGGACCATGGGCGCCCGAAATTTTTTTCCAAATTCATGTCCTTTTAAAAAAAAAATTTTCCGACCACTGATCTAGTTTAAAAACATTTTATACTGTCATACCTCCTACGCATTATCCATAACTTTATAATGTCCAAATGATTAATTACTAATTAATTAAATATATAATTCATATTATATGAGATACATTTATGAAACAATTGTCTCGGCTTAAGATTAAAAATAAAAGCAAAACAAAAAACCGCTTAATTCAATTAGAGAAGAAACCCATTTCATCTAGGATTGTCCACAAAATCTTCGAATGACTCCATTGGGAAATAATCTGATGAATTTTTAAAGCCATTTCTTTTTTGTTTACTTCCTTTGCAATCCAAGCTTCGAATTGATTTTTATTGAGAGTTAGATGGTCTCGCTCTCTTTCTCGCTTTCCGGACCATAAATACAATACTTTTCTTCTAAAAAAAAAATAAATAATAATAAAAATAGTAATAATAAATAAAAAAAAAAATATATATATATAAGAAAACCTGGTTCTGAAAAGACGATAATATTTATCTGTATTTCTTATTATTGACTGTGAATTAATTCAAAACATAAAAGGAAATATTGAAGTTTTAGTGCTCGGGGGTTAGGGGAAGAAGAAACTTCGCTCTGTCGATAAATAAGACGGACGAGGAAATGAATTTCTCTTTTAAATGAACACCATATCATATCTTGCCACTAAAATAATATTTAATCAATATTCATGGGATATATATATTAGATATATGAATGATATAAACAAAAACCCGTTAAAACCACTAAATATGAATCTCAATAGGGAAGGAAATAAATTCTGTTTGATATGACGGTGTTGGGTGTACGGAACAAATATGATAGGAGGCAAAATATAAAATAAAATGCGCAAAAAAAGCCTAGGGGGGAAATTAATAAAATCATATTTATTAAAAACATTGAAAAAAAAGTTTTGAATGTTTATTTAGTTTTTTTTTCAATCTCAGGCAGTTTATGTTAGAAACTTTCGATAGACAAATGCATGGAGTGCTGATGAAAATAATATCTCGTATTACAGATACTATTAAAATTATTTTTAATTCAGGTATAAAGCACAGGAGTTTTTTGACGGGTATAAAGGTCGATTTTTATACACGAATTAAATACAATAAATAAAAAACAATTATTTTTTTGACAATGTTTTAACCCCTCCGGCCATCATCAAGGCATCGCTGTGCACAAAGTTTTAAACTTAATTTCAATTAAAATAATATTAATATACACGATGATCCTTTGATACGCTGAAGAAGGAGAAACGATCCTTCGATTTTTTTTTTTTAAAGATGGAAATGATGTTGTAATAGATGATTTTATTCGGAATTTGTGGTTTCCATTACCCTGCCTTTTCAATTCAGCATTAAGTTCTACCACTCTGTATTCAATAGAAAATACCTTTAATTAATTAAATTTACTAATTTTAACATATAATAATAATTTGTTAGAGCTAGATGACTGTGATGAAATTGCAGTGGGTTGATGGAGATATCAGCCTAGAAGGGATGCACTGGGTTCAATAAAACTTCCAGAATAATGCGTTTCGGCCTAAATTTTATTGGGCCATCCCCAGTTATTGGAAATCATACACATATTGTAATATATACATGTGATTGAACAGTGGCGTAATCAGACTTTTAGGGCGGGTGAGGCAAAACTGCTCTGACCAAAATTATCACCCCGATCAAAATTATTTGGATTAAGCTTTTTTTTTCTTTTTCCTGCAGTGTTAAAAATTTCTTATAATTTTTTCTATAAAAAATGAGCAGTCTGGCCTCAAAACTTTTTAATAATATTACATATCAGCATTATAATCTTACAACATATTTTTTAGTAATACGTATCTAATTAATACAAGAAAAAAGTAAAGTTTCAATTTATTTTTGTATTTTTGCAATGAGTTAATGTGATTTTACCAATATAATATAGTATTTTTTTTTACTATACGCAATCTTGTACATTTTCTATCTAAATGTATTCTAAACATATAGTAAATTTACAATTTTTTTAACAGTGTGGGTAGGCACGGTGTGCAATAAAATAAACAAAATGCATTATTTTTTTTATTTTTTTGATTAAACATTAAACCATTTACCGACTTAAAGAGCGGTCCACCAAACAAGTAAATAAAAAACCTAAAAAGGTACTCATTTTCCCAAGTTTCTTGTTTTTTACCCTTTTGATTTTGGTTAGATGTAGTATGTATTTACATATACGAGAAGCTATTTTCAAGTATAAAATTTTAAAAAGTAAAATTAGATGCTCGCTATGAGCCGAAGGCACGCCTGGAGCAGCTAGTCTTTTATAAAACAATCTTGAACACGTTTATTTTCAATCCAAACGTTTCGGGAGAATTTCTCCCCTTTTTCAATGGTAAAAATTTTCAAAAAAGAAAAAAAAGAAGTTGCTTCCACTAAGATTCAGAATGCAACACTAAGATATTAAATATTTTGATATAGACAATTGTACGAATTGTCTTGGAGATCAAATTATCTTTAATTCAAATAAAAATATATAGGTATTTATGAAAAATTATTTTTTTCTAAATTTTTTTTATAAATATTCGAAAAACAATCCATATTTGACCTTTTATTAATCGAATTTATGTTTTTTTAAATAATTATTTATATAATTATTATTTAAATAATTAATAATAATAAATTATTAATAAAAAGTCAGATATGGATTGTTTTTCGAATGTTTATAAAAAATTTTAGAGAAAAAATTAGTTTTCATAAATATTTATATTTTTATTTGAATTAAAAAGTATTTGGTCACCAAGACAATTTGTATAATTGTCTATATGAAAATATTTAATTTTTAGGGTTGATTTCTTAACATTAGAGAAAGCAATTTTTGTTTTCTTTTTTTGAAATTTAAAATTACCATTGAAATAATTTTTAAGAAAAAAATAAAACCGACTTCAAAAAATTAAATGCAACAAATAAAATACACTAAAAGGTATAAAATAATTATTATCTTATTTAGTTACAACTAAACGACGAAATATTAACATGAAATTACTTTTTAAAGTCGGTACCAAACATATACCTTTTATGAATCGCACTCGACGGATCTTACTTAGTACGTTTGTAAGGTATGCTCGCTTATAGGAATAGTTTGTTTGGTACCGACTTGGAAAAGTAATTTCATGTTAATATTTCGTCGTTTAGTTGTAACTAAATGGGATAATAATTGTTTTATACCTTTTAGTGTATTTTATAGGTTTCATTTTAATTTTTTGAAGTCGGTTTTATTTTTTTCTTAAAAATTATTTTTATTTTTGTCTTTTTAGTGATGTTATTAATAGTGATCATATCATCAGAACTTGACCAAATTAATATGGCACTATCCCTAAAATACCCTCTTTCCAATAAAAAAAAGAATCATCGAAATCGGTTCATAAACAAAGAAGATAGGCCTGAACAAACCTAACAAAAAAGGTCTAATACCTATGAAAAAAATGGGACCAATCGGAAGGTAGACTGAACCCAATGCAAATTTTTTTTTCAAAATCGTTTCACAATTGTCGGAGATATGAGGTAACATAGGCACAAAAAAAAAAAAAAAATCAGTCGAATAGAGAACATCCTCCTTTTTTGAAGTCGGTTAAAAAGGGAGAAATTATTCCAAAACGTCTGCATCGAGGGTTGAACCGCGATTGGAAATAGGTGTACACACTCTTTGGAATTATTTGGAATTACTTTGGAATTCATTATATAATCTATTGTCTTCTATTCTCTTCTACTTGGAAATGAAAGTGGAAGTAGGTGTACACGATTTTAGGTCGCGGTTCACCCCTCGGTCTGCATTGATACACGCTTCTAAGATTGTTTTATAAAAGATTTGAATTTTTTTAATATTTTACATACCATCAATAAAAAAATATTTTCTATATATATATATATATCCTTGTGCGTGTTAATTTATTTCAACTAAACAGAGGGCAACAGCTTTGATTTGCTTTTAAAAAATACCAAATTTAAAATATTTATTCTCATTTAAACTGTTTGATTATATTCTACTATATCATATTTTCTAACTACAAATACATAACTTTAAAATTAACCCCAAATAAATGTTTATTTCAAAAAAAAAAATCATTTTTAGAACACATTTCGAAAACAATTATTAGCTTTATTTAAATAAAATAATTTTTAAAATATAATTTGTTATTGTTATTTTAGCTTCCGCACGCTAATTAAAAAAATGCTTACAGCTTTGCTTTCGATGCTATTATTCATTTATGCATGAATCATTTATTTATTTCAATTATTATACTTTCCCATAAAATGCATACATTTAAAATAATATTAATAATAATAAAATGCAGAAGAGTTATTTAAAAAATTCAAAATAATTAATAAATTGTATTTAATTTGTTTTTATTTATCTGCAGCTCAACTTATACTATTGATTATTAATTAATATTGTAGAATGTTCATAGCATATTCCATTTCACAATACAAAATTTATTTATCCATAACTACCTCACTTCCGTTATAGTTTCCGTTTCAATCTAATTAATCCCTTAAATTTTCGTTAGGCTCCATCGGAAATAAATATTTATACCAAACAGAAGATACAATTTTAAATTTATACTTTCTAAATTTAATAAATTAATATGTGTGAATAAAAACTTTGAATATTCTACAAAAAGCATTACCTAAGTTTCAGAAGAGATATGATTCGTCTAATATTATATTTATTATTATTTTTTATTCTAATAAAAAAGTTCAAATTTCCGTTTATTGATATTGATGGAAAACAATGGGGAATATTTTGATAAAAGTTCAACTTCCCAATAACTCTATCTTATAGAATTGAGGATTGAATGGAAGAGATAAAAAGATGATTCATAATTAAAGAAAATTTATTGGAAACTTTTCCTTTTGCACTTTTGAACCAATATTTTGGAGGTTCTTTCTTCCTTCTTCAGAGTTCAATGGATCAATAAATGAAGCATGTAATAAATATACTTCTTCTCTCTTTTATCCCACCAACGACCACTGATAACAGAGACAATTACATTACATGTTTCCTTTATTGACCCTTCGAATCCTGAAGAAGGAGAGAAGATAGTCTGAAATGCCGGTTCAAAATTGTAAAGGGGAAGGTTCCCAATAATTTTTTTTTTTTAATTGGCAATCATCTTTTTATTTATAAAAAGAAATCACTGAGGTTGTACTCCGCTTGATACAAAGAAACATTATATACTCGTATATATTATATAAAACGAGAAGGTGATGTTTCAATCATAATCAATGAACAGCCTAAACCGCTTGACCTAGGAAGATGAAATTTGAAGTGTATATTCTTTCAACGATTTATGGGTGTGCTAAGAAGGAATTTTTTTGGAATTCGAACCTTAAAGGAAAGGACCTCAAAACGTGTTTTCAGAGTTTTTCATGATCTCTTAAACCACTAAAGATATCGATATGGGTTTAGTTTAGAAAGATGAAGCATTGAAATACAAAAAAACATATTTGAGTATTTTGCTCTATTTGTCCCCGAAAAGTACATATAGTAATTTTCGTGTACATTTTTGAAATTTTTAAAGTGCTCTATCTCCTCGAGTTTTTAAGTTTTAGCATTCAAATTTGGTACATACGTTTATTAATACTAAATCTCGGGGAGGTTTTTTTATTTTTTTTGAAATTTGACCCCTGAACTGAAAAATGGGGCATTTTTTAATTTGTGGTCTAAAACAGAAAGGCTTCGTATCTTTCTTGCCCTTGGACCAAACTCAACCAAATTTTGGTGGTTGGGGGTGCGAGGGTGGAGGCGCGGAGTGCGGGCTCGGGGTGGAATGCAGGGGGGCCTGGGGTGAGTGCGGGATTCTCAGCTAGTATATATATATATATCGAATTTAAATATGCATATCTATAATTTACTTGTTAGAGAAAGTAGTTTCGAAGGTTTGACCTTCATCATCAGTCTTTAGTAAGATATACTCGTATTTATCTGTAATTTCTCATGGGTTCTAATACAATAAATTAATTAGTTGTGTGACCAACTCACTATTACAACAAATCGAAAAACATCCAGTCAGTTATTTGAAATGATGAGAAATAATAAATAAAATATTTTAATTAAAAAAGACTGATGAAGTTCAAATGTCGAAACTATAGTCTCTACAAATAAATTATATAAATAGGCACATATTTATAATCATTGTATTCATTATATGCCTTCGGTGGACATCTGCTGGCCATGGGGCTGCGCTCCCTGGACTCCCGTATCCAGCCCCCCCCCCCCCCGGTACGCCACTGGTAGTGTCAAGATTGAGAACAGGGCAAACTGTTATCACTCACTATTACAACAAATCGAAAAACATCCAGTCAGTTATTTGAAATGATGAGAAATAATAAATAAAATATTTTAATTAAAAAGACTGATGAAGTTCAAATGTCGAAACTATAGTCTCTACAAATAAATTATATAAATAGGCACATATTTATAATCATTGTATTCATTATATGCCTTCGGTGGACATCTGCTGGCCATGGGGCTGCGCTCCCTGGACTCCCGTATCCAGCCCCCCCCCCCCCCGGTACGCCACTGGTAGTGTCAAGATTGAGAACAGGGCAAACTGTTTTTCTAATCGGAAATATTATAGTAAATGATAATTAATAAAATAATTTATAACCATTTACGAAAGAACCCCCCCCCCCCCCACTCAAATTTTTGGGCTTATTAACATTTAGTCATATCTCTCCTTTTAAATATGGAGACTCTTCTAAGACAAATACCTTTCTAGTATTTTTTTTTTTTTTGAAAATTTTAGATTTTAAATTATTTTTGAATTCCCCCGTATTTATTTAACACCAAAGCACGGCCAAACAGAGATCACGTCGTCTTCGTTCGTCGAACATGCGGAATATAATATAATATTATAAGTATATATTAATATATATGTATATGTTTATTTGCATCAAGAAGAAGACAATATCAGTGATTTCCCTTTATGAACCAACAGCTCTGCTACTCTCGGTAAAACAAAATCTTTTCAATTTTTATTTATTCTTGGAGTGCCTTCCATTCAATACTCAGTTTTACATCTATCAGTCCGTCTCCGAGAAAAAACATGAAATACAGTAAACTTTCGTTTATCCGCGGAATTGGGTGGCGCAGCAACCGCAGATAACCCGTAAAATAAAAAAGACACACATCCACACAAGAATGCTTTTCAAAAATGTTTATTCACAGTAGAAGCAGTTTT
The DNA here is from genome assembly GCA_024734495.1 of Forficula auricularia. Lineage (NCBI taxonomy): Eukaryota > Metazoa > Arthropoda > Insecta > Dermaptera > Forficulidae > Forficula > Forficula auricularia. Next base: position 15,347,813 of record JALMQS010000070.1, read on the forward strand.
AAAACTTTATTGTTTTACAAATTAAACATATGTATGTGTGCACATAGTTACATTTAACTCTTGCACAAAATAATCCGTCAGCAGTTTTTGTTTGGAGATAAAACACCTCTTCTTCACTTGAGATTGATCTTTTTTTTAGCTGTTATAGCTTGTATTTTTGTGTTTAATTTTATTTAAATCAAACATAATTAATTATAATTATTTATTGAACAAGAACAAATAATATATAGTAATAATTTCCATAATTGACCCCACAAAACCCCTCAAACCCCCCCTTTGGGGTCAAAATATCAAAATATTCTATAGTTTAGATTTTAAGTTAGAAGACATCTGATCCAAATACAAAATTTCATAAGAATATCTCCAGCCGTTTTTATGCCCACTGGACATAAAAGAACACGGACAGACATAAAGACAAACACACATTTTTTGAAGGTGTTTTCTTTGATAACTTTGCTTGAAACGTGTGCATCCCAAATTTGAGGCAATTTGGACCAATGTACAAAGACAAAACCTTAAATTTATATATATAAACATGAGCTACATATGCTAGGATTTCGCCAGTAGACCTGTACTTCCTAAAGCTGATTGGCCCATCGTAGATTAATTTATTTGACTCCTAGTGTCGTAGAACTTACTCATTGATGGCCTTTTTCATGGTTTTGGATAGGACAGAAGTGATTGCTAGGTCGATAGTTTTTTACGTTGGAAGAATCCCCTTTATTTCCTAATTGATTGGATTCTGGCTAGTTTCCAGGCCTCCGGAAATACACACTTCGTATGGAAATAAACAGATTTTTCGAAATATATTTTTATATATTTTTTGAAAATATATTAAAAAAATATAAAATTTTTGTGTTAAATTTATATAAAATTTATACTAGAGCGACATAAAAATAGTTTATATTTTAAGAATATATAGAAAAACATAAACTTTATATATAAATTTAACACGAAATTTTTATATTTTTAATATATTTTCAAAAATATATAAAAAAGATATTTCGAAAATCTATTTATTTCCATCCGGGCCAGAGTTATAGGAAAGCTTATAATATAATTTCGATAGTATAGGAGCAAGTATGGGTTTGAGTTGGACGCGAAATATGAAGCAAAAGCTTCAACTTTATCACTTTATCAGAGGCGTCAAACGCTACCGAGTTGTCGGAGAGATTGAGAGGTGGAAATCGACACAGCAAGCTCAGTTAACCTAAAATCGCAGTGGGTGCTCACTGCTCAACTGCTCATACTTGAAAACGATCGCAGAATAAGCCAATCGAATCGTCGTAGTTATATTATTTGTTCGTGTTTAATAAATAATTATAATTAATTATGTGTGATTTAAATAAAATTTCATTTCTGAATTTAAATCTTTATTTATTTATTTTTCTATTTATTAATTTAATTTTTTTCTAATGAATCAGTGTTCTTATGATATTTACGATGCCCGCTAAACTTAAGTGATATTAATTAATAAAGTAAGGAGTGTAGTTTCACAGTGAATGAAATAAAACTCAAGAGTTTATACAAACTCAGTATATTTCGGATTATTAGTCCTTTTTTAATCTGTAAACTCCTGATGATGGACTAATAATCCGAAATATATTAAGTTTGTGTAAACCTCTTTGGAGTTTTATTTCATTCCCTGTGAAACTACACTCCCTTTTCTTTATTAATTAATGTCATGTTTCACCTAAAACCTACACCACTTTCCCTAAGTAAAATTAAGTGATATTCTACTCTAATCATATGCCTTTTCATTAAAAGTAGAGCTTTCAAATCATGATTTATGTTTTATGTAGATCTTCCAGATGGAAATCCGCAAATCGAAATCGAGAAACAGCGATATTCGGCCGGCGACATCCTCAAGGCGAACTGTACCGCGCCAGCTGCCAACCCGGCTGCTAACCTCACCTGGCTTGTCAACGGACTAAAAAGAGGGTCAGTACAAAAAAGAGATATATCTATATTAATATTTCTTTCCTATAGCTTACTAGCCAGCCAGCCCATGTGGATAAGGGTTTATGTACTTTTTACTTTCACATTTATATTCTATAGAATATAGTAATGTGAAGTATGCGATCGCCCGCCTGGGTCCTGACACTCAAGGAGAGCTTCTATCTCAGAGATGAAAAAAGTTTATTTAATTTTGTCAATTCTAGGTGGAAGAAATCGATGGACTTAATAATTCGAAACCGGATTTAGAACAAAAATCCGGATATTGTGGTCACCAGAGGCCAAAAAGTGTCGAAAAATTGGCCGTGAGTACATAGGTATGTACCTACTCCCCTGCGTATCGCAACCATATGTCTCAGAGCTACTAAATTCGTAACTTAAGCTAGATATAGGCTAGGAGTACAGCAAGCTTTTGGTTGAAATCAGAATACCGGAATTTGACACATGAAAAAATGTTCAATTTCTAAAAAACTGTTCTAACGATATTTTTTTAATAAGTGTAGGTACTTATCAAGTGTTATAAGTTGTTAGTCGTGTATAAATTTTAATCTAATTGAAATAAAAGAAAAGGGCGTAAGATTGGGAGTGTCGCAAAATAAATATTTTAATCGTCCATATCCGAGATATGGTATAAGGTAAGTTGCAGAGGGATTTGAAACTTAAGCTATCTAGAGGTACAAGAAGTATCACAAGATTTTGGCTAAAATTGAAGAACCGGAACTACATGTTTACTTGAAGATTTCGTTATTATGAATTTTCGTTTTTTTTCCGGTTTTCTCAAAACGGCTTGGGGAAAACACAAATTGAAGTAATTTGAATTAAAAAAATTGGTATGATGATTTAAAATAAGGGATATACAAATGTGAAAGTCGTGTGATGCCCACACCCGTTGATTAATTTTATGTTTATTTGCATCAATCAAAGGAAAAAACTCTCATTGATTTCTCTTTGTGAATAAACAACTCTCCTACTCTTAGTAAAAAATAAACAAACATATAAGGATATTCCCAATTTCACGGGAAATTTTACCCATGATTCAAAATGGGGAAATTACGAAAAATTATCGGGATCAGGTGTGAGGGTTTTTTCATTGAATTTTTTTTCTTTTCGCTTTGAATTTACCATTGAATTATTACCAGTTCTAATCTTCTGTCTCATCGTCATTTCACCTGTCTTGGATATTCATTACCTTTTGTCGATTTTCTGTTGTGGAAATTCGTTTTTCATTTAATGTTTTCAATTTTTTTCCTGCTCGCTTCTGAGCGGGTAATAAATAACACGATGCAGCATCCACTCTTGAAACGCCAATAAAAATAATTCAAGTTTCATTAATCAATTTTAATATTATAATTAATTTAATCGTTCGTTAGATTGTTAGAGCACCTGGATCGTTTGCGTTCCTTTCCCAATCGTTGTTGCCAACTCTGATTTATATTTCTGCGTTTATTGTTGAATTTATCTTTTCAAAGAAATGAAAAGTAATTTTAGTGTTTTTTCAGTTCTCGCTTTTATTAACGGTTTAAATATAACATTTCAGTCAACTTTATATCGTGCTATAATGTTAAATGATTTATTATTTTACTTTGAAAGTTTCTGTGCCGAGGGTATGAAATTTTTATATTGAAGGAGACAATAAGAGAGGCTTTTCTGCTGGAATTATAAATTTAAAATAAAATTTATAATTCAGCAGAAGACACACCCTTTTATTGTCTCCTATTGACTACTGTTAGTAGGAATGTTTTGGTTTTTACTTTTGATAGGAATAAAGAAAATCCTCCAAAATCTGAATTTTATGAAATAGTAAAATTTTTCTTCATGTATTCTTTGAAAATAAAATAAAAAACAAATGTAGTTTTTAATTTTAAAAACGTCTCTACAAAGGCCGTATAGAAGATCTTATAGAATATTTTTAATTTAATTTTAAATGAGTCCCTTGATATAATTACAGGATCAACTAAGGAATTGTAGTGATTCATTCTCCAGCAAAATTTTCTGATTAAGATGCAGGGAACTTCGAATAAAATCTCTTAACTGGTTCTGTATATCAAGATATATTCTAACTTTCACATTTATATTCTATATCATGTAATGAAATCTTTTTATAATAAACGAGCAATTATTGTATATATATATATATATATATATATATATATATATATATATATATATATTAGGGATCCCATAATTGTGAAATACCAAAACGGAACACTTCCCAAAAAAAGACAACTTTCAAAAAATCATTACCGTAGAGTATAAACAGTAGTAGTCTCCCTTCTCTCTGATCATAACTTACCTCATATTTAAAAAACGATTCTACCAAGTAAGGTAATTCAATTTATTGCAATTTTTAATTTTTATGATATATATTTTTATACTCAATAAAACAATACAAAGAATTAACGTTAACGTACATTGTACGTGGTATTAACTGAACATAAATTTTCTACATTTCAATATATAAATAACTACAGTGTAGCTACTACACTTTCTGCAAACCAGAAGGCCCGGCAGTACTATCTACTTGACATTCCTATTTTGTCGTCTTCGATTTCGTCCTGCTTTTTGGAATAGGTACTTTTCAGTGGAATGAATTTTCTGCAAAAGAATTTTTCCCTTTGAAATCATGTTGTGATATTCTCCGCATGTAATGTTGAAACGCTGAGATTTTACTACTAATATTGATTTTACTGTAAAAACAGATAATCGATTTTTTTCTTTGGTCCACAACAAATTCATTTGGGAAAATATTCTTTCAACAGCAGCGTTAAAACCAGGAAGCGTCAATATAAATTCGACTACAAGTTTTAGGCACTTCAATGACATATTTTTACTTTTAAAATGGTCAAAAATTTCTCTCCAGTTTAACATTTGTGATTCAATGTATGTTTTGAAACAACAAAATTCGTCAAAAAGATCATCTTGATTTAGTTCACTTATTGGATGAGTTTCTTTTATAATTGATAATGTTTTTAAAACATTTTGCCATTCGAGGGTCTCTTTTGAATGTCGCCCAATACATTATTTCAAATTGTTCATAAGGGTGGGCTCAGTCCTCGACATATTGTATAATTGTTTCCTATAAAGCATCAGTATAATTTTTAAATTTGGCATATGTAAACAAATTATTCTCGATTAAATCCTCTAAAGAAGGTTTTTGGGTTGACAATTCTATCTGTCACGGTCTCATCTTCGGCTAAGTTTAATTTGCTAGGTTTTTTGTTAATTGATATAATTATTCACAGTTGGTTGTGTCGATAAAAATGTATAATAACAGTCAAGACAGTGAAAACCGAAAGGTTAACCCAATGGGCCGTGCGAGAGAAAATAACCTCTCAACCCTGTTTCCCCATAGTCAAAATCTCCAAACCTGTCCCAATCCTTTCTTCAGAATGAAGAAATTCAACCTGAAAACTCTCTTGATAACGAAGCCTTGATACCCAGGTTGAGACCACCCAAACAACCCACCCCCTCTCTTGAAAATGGCTCCAAAAGAGGTAACGAAACGTCGAGAAAACCTCACAAATCCACCCGGAGAAACCCATAAAACCAGTCATATATATATATATTGGTTATACATATGTATATGTTTATTTGCATGAAACCGGGGGCAATTTCATTGATTTTCTTTGTGAATCAACAACTCTGCTGCTCTCGCCAAAACAAAATCTTTAATTAAATGAAACCTGATTGTAGCCCAATCCTTAAGATAAATGAAGAACGCCAAGTGCTGTGTCTTCTGGTAAAGCCTTCCAAAACATTTATACTCTTATTACCTACCATTAATCCCTATTTATTCAGATTTTGTTTATTTGATGTTTATATAATAAATTTCTTTGGTTAATTTGCTCATTTGCAATTTTTCCCTATATATTTCAAATAATTCACACATATTTATCTAGTATTATTATGTGTTTCTAAACAATTGTTTGTAAATGACAGCCAGCCATATTGTTTTCATTACACTCAATGCGCTTTTATTATGCAGACGCAAAATGAAAAAGAGATAATAATAATAATAATAAAAACATCATATTTTACAAAAAGCGTTTGTCGATAACTCGAAAGAAATATTTTTATTTAGATTTCGCGAGAGAATGGATTTATTTCCCTTCAAGTCTATTAAAAGAAATTGATGGAGTGAAAAGAAAAATTGTAATGTAGTCTGAAGAGGCGGTGGGGTTGTCGGGGGCGGCAGGGCAGCAGAAGGGCGGCAAAAGGGCACGAAAGAATAGGCCTGCCCAATTATCGCAACGTCTGACCATTTGGCTTTGCAAAGCAAAAAGCGAGCAGCTGCGTCCCTCTCTAATAAACAGCCGCTCGTTACCAGAAACCGACAGAAAAAAAGATTTTCCTGAGCATCCCAATCATTCAAGATGGCAGGCTGCATTTCAAATAAAAATTTCCAATTCAAAGAAAAAAAGAAATCTCCGGAAACGATGATTGAAATACCCAGATAGACTTCTCTGCTCACCTTTTTAAATTATAATAATTGGCTGCAGTGGCGTAGAGTAGCTATATATTCAGCGCCCTGGAGCAATTAATCGATGCGCCCCTTTGATTTATTATTATATTTTCTTATTTATTTATGAAGAAAAGAATATAAATATTAGTTTATGAATAAATAATAAAATTTATATTTATATGATATTTTAAATGTTGGGAATCGTTGGCTCGTCTATGGATGGGCTATATGGAACATGAGGTCCATCCGGTCTCCCACACGCTCGTTGATAGGATTGTTACGCGTGGCTAGACCCGGATGCCGGAAGATGTAGCCCAATCCCGTTTTTCTTGTTTCTTTCTTCTAGGGACGTGTCGGAAACGCCAGGCCCAAGTCGATCAAATTTGTTGATTCCTAGGCTTCAGTGTTCTCTCGACGTAAAATAGAAGAAGAAAAAAAATGATTATACGAGCTCTATCCTGGAGCCTATCTTTGGATGTTGTTGCTTCTGATATCGCTCATATATGAATGCCCAGCTGACTTGGCAGCGAATTATTTCATCTTAAGAAGAAAAAAAAAAAAAGAATATTTCGTGGGCTACTTGCGAAATTATTTATAATTAATTATAATTAACTAACATTTTCTTCATTTTGAGATTACCCAATTTCAAACTTACGATTAGTTTTAAAAATACTTAAGTACCAATTTAATTGTTAAGCTTTTGTTTTTTGTAATTATAAATATGTTTTATACCTCACACAATTGAGTAAATTACTTTACATATATTTAATAAGTAAAAAAAAAAAAATTAAAACCTCGACGCACTTAGGGCAAGTTGTATGTCGGTTGGTAAGCTCTTTTTAACCGTTGACAAAGACTTTACCAACCGACATACAACCGGCCCTCAGGGACTCGTTTCGCGCTATCGTAAAGTGCAAAAAGTCACTAAGTGAGTAGAATTTTTTTCAACTTGTATAATAATGTGGTAAAAGAGAGTTAAACAACAAAATTTAGCAAAAGAAAAAATCGTTTATTATCCAATTTTCTAAAATTATTTATAACAAAAATTCTAAAATTAAACGTTTATTCCCCGGAAAACTCTTCGTCATCATCGTCAAGTCCAGGTTCTGGCATGCAATTCCTTTTGTAAGAAGCGTCCGGAAAGGATTTACTTAGGGGTGAACGGCGATTGGAATTAGATGTACACGTCTTTCGAATTATGTGGAATTATTTTGTATTCATTAGATAATGCCCCTTCATCTATTGTCTTCTACATGGAAATGAGAGTGGAAGTGGAAGTAGGTGTACATGATATTAGATCGGGATTTACCATATGCCAGGGATGAAGTTCATGAGGAATAATCCCCTTCTCTCAAAGCTTCAGAAGGTCCTTTTTTTCTCTTTGTAACAAGGTTGAATCATTTCTTTTTTTATTTTTATTGGGCGGCCTTTTGCTGATGTGCGAATTGTTTTATAATTTTTTTTTCTTCAAAGTCGTAGCTGTACTCAATTATAGACGGCATAGATTTGGAAAATTTGAACATTTTTATTCGAAGCCAGTTTACTTTATTTCCCTGCTCATCTTTATGTCTGATTATTATTAATCATCCTGTCGGGTGCTCAATTCATTTTTTCCTTTTCAAAAAATAATAAAATAATTTTCTAAATGTAGAATTAACATAAGAAATTATTGATTACATTATTTAATTTTCGCGGTTCAAATTGTTTTAAGAAAAAACTAATGTTTAAAAAGTTCATTTATCAAATCACTAAGTAACTTAATGACTTTTCGCTTTGTAAAATCAGAACAGTGTGCATTTAGTGAAATTGTTTTTTATGTTTAACAGGGTTTGTGTTATTTTGATGCCCTTCAAGTATTTTTATATTTTGAAGGAGACAATAAAAGAGTGTGTCTTCTGCTGGAATTCCAGTAGAAGACACACTCTTTATTGTCTCCTTCAAAATATAAAAATTCTGCTACCCTCGACAAAAAACTTTCAATTTATTTTTATATCGATAAATATGATCGAAACTCACAACTACATATTATTAGATGAAAATCTCCCAAAAGTGTACTTAATGACTTTTCGCAAGAAGCCCACGATTTATTTAAAAAAATACATACCTATATCTATTTTTACCTCCGATTCTCTGGATTAAAAATAGCCCACAGACAAACGAATGCATGAATTATCAAAAAATAATTTATTTATATTCATTGATCCTTTTTTTTTAATATTAAAATTCAAAATTATTTTTACCTTCACATTTATATTCATAGAATATAATGTGGAAGTATTGCGATGCCCTGTCTGGGTCCTGACTCTTTGAGAGCTTGTATCTCAGAGATGAAAAAAGTTAATTTCATTTTGTAACTTCTAGGTGGAAGGAATCGATGCCCTTAATAGTTGGAAACCGGATTTGGGACATAAAACCGGATATTGTGGTCCCCAGAGGCCAAAAAGGGGCCAAAAATCCATTGGTCAGTGCGTACGTTTGTATGTACGTATGTACCCTTCTGCGCTTGCGGTTCGCAACCATAAGTCTCAGAGCTACGAAATTCGAAACGTAAGCTCGATATAGCCTAGAAGGAGTACAGCAAGCTTTTTTCAGTCATTGAAAGCGGAAAACCGGAAGTGGATATTTACATGAAAAACGCCGCGACACTCCTACTATACACCCCCTTCCTTTATTTCAATCGGATTAAAAATTTGACAGAACTAATAACTCATGACATTTGATAAATACACTAATTTTTTAAAAAATCGTTAGAGCCGTTTTTGAGAAAATCAAAAAAAAAACGAAAGAAAGAAAAAGGGTGTAAATTAGTGGTGTCGCGATGATTTCAAATAAATGAAAATGTGAAAGTCGTGTGGTGAAGACACCAGTTGATTTTTTTTTTCACGATGCTTTTGCAACAATTGCAAACCTATCATTTCTTGTTCTACACTTATCGGAGGGAAGCACGAAATAGTATTCACGTATTAGGAACTACCAAGTACCAAGGCTTTAGTTTTATCGGAATTTCTCCTCAACCCTGTCTCTCCACCCGACAATGGAGAGAATATCCTCGTTCACCTTATTTATAGATGTATCTATTTGGTCTTTATCAAAAGAATAGTATATTTGAAGATCATCGGTGTACATTTGGTAGGAAGAGTGAGAATCATTTCTAATGAGCTTAGAGTAAAAATAGTTTTTAATTGCCCTACTGGTACAAAAAAACGAGCTGAGATTTACTCCAATAATTTCTTGGAAAGACTGTAGTAGTTTCGTTTTCCTCAAATGCAAAAAGAAACGTTAACACTTGGATAGAATAAATCTTTTTAATTATGATAAATTGATCATATCTCTCTCTCTCTCTCTCTCTCTCTCTCTTTCTTCCTTCTCTTAGAATTCCCATATGGACGAATCGAAAATAGATTTCCTTGGATTTTATTGCTGGAAAAAAGCTAATGTAAACAGACATTTATTAATTATATATAAATTATAGCCTATCTATCTATACCTACATTAATATATATATATATATAATACCTGATGGATCGAGCGTTGCTCGGTAATTTTTTGCTTTACTTAAAAATTAAATAATAATAATATTTGTTTTTTTAAATTCAGGTAAGAAAGTTGATTTTGATATGTAGCCATAATTAAATAAAATTTAATTTGACACGCTCATCGCTGTGCACACAGTTTTAAATTTAATTGCAATTAAAAATAATTTTAATATAGATTCCTTCGTTGAACCTTTTAAACCCTAAAGAAGGATGATTAGGTCAACCAAATCTCAGCCTGTCGAAAACTGTTTATATTTCTAGCTTCAGAACTTCCGGTTCAAAAAGCAGAAGACATAATTTTTTTCACAAATTAAGTAAAATAAAAATTAATTTTCAATTGTTTAATTATATTTTTAGAGATGCTATTACTGGCGAGCGTTCAGTCTTGAAAAAGATTATGTTTTTCCTCCATTTCGTATATTTCCAAAAAAAAAGAACTAAAGATTTCGGGATTACTAGCTTCTGCCTTTCCATTTGACACAAAAGGGTGTGTATTATTAAGCAGAAACTTTCTTCTATAATTCCTCTTTCTGTCTCAAAAAGTCGAAAAAATCACCAAAATTTGCTAAAAACTTTCACATTTTTCTTCAATCTAATGGTGTATCTTCTAACAAGCAGCTTTCAAAATTTATTTAATTCATTTTGAAATATTTGGCCTGTGAATTTTCGATTAGGTCAAGGCTGTCCAACCTGCTGCCCAGCACAGCAATTAATGTGGCCCAACATAAAATTATAAATCTCCTTAAAACATTGAGATGTTTATCCAATTAGTGTAAAAGATAGATATCTGATACAATTTGAACTAAAATAATAAGAAATTAGAAAATCTCTCCAAAAAGGTTTCGAAGAATAAAAGGCAGATTTTCAATTTTGAATGTCAAAAAATATATCGAGATTTCCGATAAAATAATCACAATTTTGGCATATTTTGAACCATTTTTATTAGATTTAAATATTTTAACTGCAAACTTTCTGATTGAATCTATGGCACTGCAATCTCACACATTGAACTGAAAGAAGTATTTAATAATGTCTCTTATTAAGTAAAAATTATTTTTCATCTCATATTTTCATTTTTTTAAATATTTATCATTTCAGTAATTAAAAATAATTAATCTAGAAAAATGACTAAAAAGTGAGCTGATAGAATGATCTCTCTTTCTTTATAGCACCTAAGGCAAGGGGATTCCAAATACAAGCCCAGACTTGTTTTAGACTAGTAGAAGTTAATTTCTTAATTTCTATTATTCTAGGAATGGCCTTTTGACTATTGCACTTGGACTAATTGGATACTCGTTATTATGCCTATATAGAGAAAACATTCAATTAATTCAAGAATTTGGAAATGTTAAGAAATAATTAAACTCGATATACTATTACTAAAAGACTTCAAATTACCAATAGAAGTAGATAAATGATTTAAAAACAAAATCCTGAAGGAAAAGAACTCAAAGATTATTATGCTATGATATGTTTGCTTTTTTTGTCTTGGTGGATATCATTATTCTATATTTATTTATTAACAAATTTCAATGGAATTAATGTAAATTTTATATGTGATCCAAAGCATTTGTTTTTCCTTCAAATGTGGCCCCTGTAAGCCAAAAGGTTGGACACCCCTGGACTAGGTGATTTGAAATAAAGCATAACATACTTAGCTTGAGCAGTCAGATGTCAGATTGTGTTTCGATGGAAGGCAAGAAATTTTAGCAAAATAGTCTCTATTAAGCGACTTGGCTGTTGATAATGTGAGCGACTTTTGTAACTGATAAAATTGTTTAGTTCAAGTGTGGGAGTTTTCTCTAATTACAGTGGTTTCAAGAAGCTAATCTCTATTGTTATAATTCAATATATAGTTTGATTGGGGTAGATATTGTTTATGCTATTTTCAATTGTGGCCAAGCTTTGTTCAATTGGAAAATTAATTAGAGATTCTGCTTCTGTCTGAGACAGACAGACAATGCATCCCTCCTAAAGGAGTACATCCGTTTGCAAGCCAATTGAGATAAAGGGATCCCTGGCCCTGGGATTCCCCTTTGGTCTATCAAGTCGATTCCAATCCGCAAATTCGGACTAAATTATCTAAAGACACAAACCAATTATTATCAAAAATAAATACAAAAAATAACCGATTTTTAACTTGAAAATAAAAAAACTGACCTTAAAAAAATAATAAGAACTGAAAAATCAAAATAATAAATTGCACTACACAGTATAAAATATTTATCTAATTTAGCTACAACTAAACGATGAAGTTTTTACATGAAATCATTTTTTGAAGTCGGTGCCAAACATATACATTTTATGAATCGCACTCGACGGATCGTACTTAGTACGTGTGGCGCGTAAGAAGTAAGCTCGCAGTCGTTTTTTTTTCTAAAAAATATTTTTATTTAGTAAATAAAACAACTTTATTTATTTATGATTGAAAAATACTGAGTTTTTTAATTGTGAAGAGTATAAAATTTTGCAAAAATCCATTCTCATTGGAGATATTTTCTAAATATTAAATTTAATTAAGAAAAAAGAAATTAAAATCCAGTATTAAAGATTTTATTAGATATGTTCAATTTCCATGATAGATTAACCCTCTCGGGAGTGGAACCCAAGTGTCAAACATGCTACCCATGCAGATGGTCTAACCTTAAAGATCAGATCATAATATTTTTATTTATTTATTTTGCAACAAAGAGAATTTTTATGTCTCTATTTCCATGGGACAGCATAGGTATGCCTTTTGCGGCCACAGTAAAACTTCACGATAAATAAATAAAAAATAATATATTTTTAAGTGAAAATTCATTTAAGAAATTTGTAGTAAGCCATCTTGTAATTTAAAGCATTCATTTGCTTTGTTTAAAATCGCCCTAAATGTATGCAATTAATTGCGAATTGTCTAAAAAAATAAAAATAAAAAAAAAAACGTTGCTAATGGAAGTCTGTATATTTTTTTTATTATTCCAATAATCCCAAGTGTAAAATCAAAACAGAATTTTAATGTATCGGTTATATGCATGACACACATTAAACAAAAAAACCCAAATAAATTGTCTGCTTTTCAAAAAAAAAAAAATAAAAAAATAAAATAAAGATTTTTTCACTTAAAGATCACTCAAGTGTGGCTGAATATATTTTTATAATCGCTGTGAAATTAATGGCCAAAAAGTTCGGTATTTAATGGAAAAGAGGAAATAAAAAGCTTTAAATTAGAAACAAATAATGCTAATATCGGGTGTTTTTTTTAGAGGTATAGAACTTCGAATTGAAATAAAACACAAGAAAATCGTTTTAATGTCCATCAATTTGGCTTTATTGGAAGGATAATTTTATGCCATTAATGTTTAAATATGATTTCGGGCATGTAGCCGCCGCGGCTGGCTCGAATAAATCCAATTCTACATGTCCAATTTTCAACCACTTTTTCGAGCATATGGGGCCGTATGTTGGCAATAACGCCACGAATGTTGGCTACGTCAACAAGCAAAATTGCCGCATTTGGAGTGAAGAGAATTCACATGAGACCCTTGAGACGCCATTACATCCACAAAAACTGACTGTTTGGTGTGCTCTATGGGCTGGTGGAGTCATTGGGCCATAGTTCTTCCGAAATAATGCTGGAGAGTCAGTTACCGTTAATGGAGACCGGTATAGAGCCATGATAACCGACTATTTTGTTCCCGAATTGGATGGCATGAATGTGGATGAGTTGTGGTTCCAACAGGACGGCGCTACATGCCACACAGCGCACGTCACATTCGATGAGCGCATAATTTCGCGGAATGGACCTGTCAATTGGCCACCAAGATCGTGTGATTTGACACCATTGGATTATTTTCTTTGGGGATATGTGAAGTCGCTCGTCTACGCCAACAAACCAGAAACGTTAGGGGACTTGGAAGCCAACATTCGTGGCCTTATTGCCAACATACGGCCCCATATGCTCGAAAAAGTGGTTGAAAATTGGACCTGTAGAATTGGATTTATTCGAGCCAGCCGCGGCGGCCACATGCCCGAAATCATATTTAAACATTAATGGCATAAAATTATCCTTCCAATAAAGCCAAATTGATGGACATTAAAACGATTTTCTTGTATTTTATTTCAATTCGAAGTTCTATACCTCTAAAAAAAACACCCTATAGAATAACCTGGGAGAGCTTAAGCAATCACCATTAATAGGAAATCATTTTTAAAAGCACTTGCATTACTTTCTTTAACAGGAAAATTATTTAATCTCTCTGGTCTACATTTAGAATCAAAATTTGTATACATTTCAAATTTTTTCGAAGGTGTCAAAGTTTTTTTCGCTTTATATCAAAACAAATACCGTATTTCGTCTCTCCAAATACTTTTGTATTAGAATCATTCTTGGGATTTAATAGTATATTTTTCTATAAAAATTAAAAATGCAGACCACAGGGGGACCCTTTGTATATATTTTTCTGCGTTAGACATAACTATTAGGGGAAGGGTGGGCACTGGGCATAGTGGCCACGCTAAGGAAAAATATTTTATTTTGAATAAGTAAAAATTGAAAAAAAGAAATGAAATTTTGGCATAGGTTAGATTCATTATTTAGGTTTATGGAAAAAAAAATATTTTGACTTTATGTCCCTACTGGGCAGAGCAAAATCACATCATCGCATTGTTTAAGGGGTTACTGCTAATCCTATGTATTAGGAACTTGTATTAGTTATAATTATATTTACCTTACATCAACACGTTGAAAAACACTAGAATTTTGAATATTTTCCAAATAAGTGATCAGAACAGCTCCGAACTTCAGTATGACAATGATAGCGAACTAGCGGAATAATTGATGGGTGATCCGCGATCGGAAGTATTTTGGAAGTACTTGGAAATATTTGGAAGTACTTGGAAATATTTGGAAGTACTTGGAAATATTTGAAAGTGCTTGGAAATATTTGGAAGTACTTGGAAATATTTGAAATTACTTGGAAATATTTGGAATTACTTGGAAATATTTGGAAGTACTTGGAAATATTTGGAAGTACAAATGGAAATAGGTGTACAGCATATTAGGTCGCGGTCGCGTTTGCCCTTCTTGGCAGCATAGCAGGAGGAAAAATAGCTAGTATCCACTTTAGCCGTAGTGGCCACTATGCCCACCCTTGCTCTACATCGACATTGTCTGCTTTGTCTGCATTTTGAGTTTGGTGTTCAAAGTGAAAAGTAATTTTTTGATGTTTATAAAATTTATTACAAAATATAATAAATAATACATATTTATTAATTTTACATAAAAGTCAATAAATGGTAAGTTATAATAGTTTTAAAATCTTTGTTTTATTAATTATAACTGAAATATTTTTCGGTAGCCCTTACATAATGTCACATAATTCACCTATAATAAAAGCGAAAAGTAAAGCGATCTCTTTGAATATTAAAATTCAAATTTTAGATCGCCTTGCAACTGGACAAGGTCCTCAGTCTCTGTAGGAAAGCATTTTAAATTTAAATCCAGTAAAACATCGGCACGACAGGTTAGTTCTAATTTTGTTCAAGAGATTACAGAAAGAATTTCACCAATGGAGCACGAAAACGATAACCAAGCCATTTCTAGTGATAGCAGTGCTAGTGCATAATCTAATAGCGTTGATTGTCAGTAACTATCATACTATTTTGCCTAATTTATGAGTGATGGACAACAACGTTTGATTAAAGAATGCATATTATAAAAAATAAATACCCAATGTGAAACTGAAAAGAGAATCCCATCAATAAAGTATGTTACTTATGGAAATATATGATTTTCAAAACAAATTTTCATTTTTTTTTTTTATTCATATTCATCAGCTAATTTTATCTATGTCTAGAAATTTTGTGAACCAAATTAGCTTAGCAACGTAATTGTTATAAAATATCAAATTGTAAATGTAAATAAATTAGCAATTAAATAAAGTTCATTAGTTACTGCGTACACACATTCAACTGGTGCACGGCTCAATGATTAGGCACCAATTTAATTTCAAAAGGGTGGGGGATACAATGTCCGAGGGGTAGCAGAGGGGAAGTGTGGGGGTGGTTAATTTTCATGCTCGAATTTATTTTTCAAAATTGCACTCACAAACAAATTTCTTATACATTTTCTTATTTTTGTCTCAGCATCAAATGCAACTGCTGTAATTTATAAGCGTATAAAAAAAAAAAAAATGAGTTTTGTTTAGTTACATTTTTTAATAACGTTTTCCTTAGTCCTTTTTATGAATTTTGTAAAAAAAAGTGAAAAAACTGCAGATAATGAAGTAGGTGGAAATAGAAAATAAAAAATTAGACGACTCAGCTATTAGTCAAAACTATTCATGATTATACTAATACGCAGGAGATTCATCATTAACTGGCTCTCTCGACTCCCTTGTTCACCGTAAAACTGTATTCGCTCTTTCTCTTTTTTATAGATACTACCATAGCCTTTGTTCTGATGAGATAAAATCAATAATCCCTCCTAAAGCCTCATTTGCGCGAAATACACGATTTTTAGAACATTTGTGGCGGCATGCTTAAAGCGAAGTTCAAAGAGATGGCGCGCATCCATCTGATACTTCGCCTAGTGTAATTGTTTGGTTTTTTAGCTTAAGTTTCAAGTCAGGTCACACTACACTCCAGGACACTGAAAGCTCATGGGGCTCTATAGCACACTTCAGCTTTCACTCTCAGCCTCTGGGATTCTAATTCTCACTTCAGATTCTCAGAATCTCACCTCAACTATGCTAAACAAGCATGGAACCACAGCATCGTCCCCACTATACACCGGGTCACGATGCCTCTATACATTAACATCCCTTGGTGATTAAATTAGATACTAACCGAACAATCGTATTCGTCAGTTTGTTTATCCCTAAGACTATTAGAGACTAGAACTAGCTTCCATCTTCCCTCTTTCTGGCTACATTTAAACTTATTCCCTGAAATTTCTTCTTTTCTATGTTAGGATCCACCATGGACTTCAGAGGTTGTAACTATCTGGTGCCACTTCTTTTTGTATCAATATCATTACTTAAGTGGATATCGACGAGGCAGTCCAAAAAAAAATAAACTGCAACGGATCGTTGCTAAACTTCATCCAAATTCATTTGAAATATTAATATGTTTGTTCCTTTATTATTAATCAGATATCACTTGCAATTTGTAGCTCAGTTGACATTAATTAAAAATAATTCTGATTTAATAGTCGAGGAATAACCATTCTACATTGGATTTTTGACATTTCGGTTATTATTGTAACCATTGATGAAGACATGGAGGAATCGACTTAAAATCAAAAATAGCTATCTATTCTCATCTAATACTTGAAGAATAACAATTCTACATTACGTTTTTGACCTTTCGATTATTATTGGTAACCATTGCTGAAGGCATAGAGGAATCGACTTAAAATCAAAAATAACGATCGATTCTCATCTAATACTAGAGGAATAACCTTATTGCATTCAATTTTTGATGTTTTGACTATTAATGGCAACCTCTACTGAAAACGTGGAAGAATCGACTTAAAATCAAAAAGACTAAATTCTTTTATGGCAAACAACTCAAGCTTGAAAAGGCGAAAATTAACGCACATGATTAAAATTCCCGAAAGCAGGTAGAAACCCATAAATTGGAAGTTTGTGCTAGTGGTGACGTCTACTTAGGCAATGCGCTAAATAAATGAGCTTCCATGTTTGGTCACCAGAGGGCTTTATCAACTGATTTGAAGTTCTAATTTCTTGCCATTCAATCTTAAACAAAACATGTCAATATCTTGAATATCTCGTATAAAGAATTTTTCTATTCTAGATATATTTATTATTAAAAATTATTTCAACTGAACATTTTCTCTCACATGATATTTTCTATGTAATTATTACAATTTTTAATATAAATTCAGTGCTGTTTATAAAAAATTCTGACCAAATGAATTTAAAAATGCTAAATCAAGCAGCAGTTGAAGTTTTATATTCAGCGACTTATGTTGAAAATTATTTAGATTGTATAGAAAATCTACCAGATCAAATCCAACGTCATCTCTCGAAACTTCGTGAACTTGACGTATCACACCAAGGTATGGTATATTTATTTCACAAGCAATCAAAATCAAAGAGCATCTTTTGCCTGACATAAAAAAGTCTGGTCCCCATCAAGGGACGAATTTATATTATAGAATACATATTCTATGATTTACTGGCTCGGAGTTCTCTTATTTTATTTTTTTTAATGAAAATTATATTTTATATCCTTCAAATCTATATTGGAAATTCGTCTCTTGTCGACTGTCATTTTTTTCATTTATTATATTTTTATTTAAATCACACATGATATAAAAAATCATAATTATTTATTTATCACAACAATAAATTAAGCAATCATAAGTTTCCTGTATTTGATTCGATCGCGAATCGAATGCAGGTGATTTTTGTCAAATATTAAATGAAAATAATATCCGAATTTATATATTTCTAACTTGAAATAATGAAGTTAAATAAATTTATAATTTTCTCATTAATATATCAAAGAATAATTAACATATTAACGAGAATTGTTTTTGATCGCGCTTTTTTTTATGAAAATGATGAGAGAAAGAGTTACACCAAAAAGGTGCAACCCCTAAAGGCCTGGGTTGGCCCCTCCATCTTGAAAAGAAGAAGAAATAATTTTATGGGCTGGGCGGGGTTCGAAGGTATCTGTGGATACGGGTCTTAAATAGCTGAAGGTTACAAGTCGCGGGAAAGATGGTGGCAGGGAGCGAGTTCCAGTCTCTG
Organism: Forficula auricularia; assembly: GCA_024734495.1. NCBI lineage: Eukaryota > Metazoa > Arthropoda > Insecta > Dermaptera > Forficulidae > Forficula > Forficula auricularia. Next base: position 15,366,526 of record JALMQS010000070.1, read on the forward strand.
GAGGTCATAGGGATAAAAGAGTTGGCGAAAGCGCTTGTTCGACTTTTATCCAATTTGACAGCGAAGGGGTGCTGAGCGTTAGAAAACCGCGTGTTTCTCGTAAGAGGGCATTAGGGGTGATAATTGATTTCAGCTCGACTGAACAGACACCGTGATAGTATCTGTAGTACAGGGAAAGGGCAGAAACGGTTCTTCGGTGAGCCAGGGAGTCGAGTGAGTTGGTTAGAGCCGGGTCTCCTATTAGTTTAATTGCTCGCTTCTGAATTGCATCCGGTGTAGCAAGAGAATGCTTGGAGGCACCCCTCCACAGATGAGAGCCATATTCGAGACAGGGACGAATTTGAGCCTTATACCAGCAGAGTGTTCCAACTGGGAGTATGACAGCGCCTCGCCTAGGTAGGCGCGGACCATGCCAGGCGGAGGCGCCAGCATTGGTTAATGATATTATTATTTTATACCAGGTAATATCTACAATTATGAATAAAACTTGATATATTAACTTAATTCTAGTGAAAATTCAGTCGCATGGTATGTTCGGGAGGTTTCTGTTGACGCTTGAAATAGCAATACTGATTTAATTCCTATTGAAATTAACAAGTTATCTGGGAGCGCGAGTTTTAAATTTACATAAGTCAAAAGGTAATTGAGGAGGCGCGGAACATTTTTTTTGCGATGAGGAGGCGTTATGTAACAAAAAGGATTGGAAACACGCTGCCGTTGATACAGTATAGAAGGTAGTTGACTGTGGAGTAATAACAGCGTCTAGACCTAAATAAGAGACCAAGCTTGCGCGCTGCAACCTTAATACTACGGTCTGAAAGAAAACTTTCGAACAACTTACAGAGTTTCGGTGCAAGGCCGACGGAGGTCAATTTGGCAAGAAGATTTTTGTGCCAGACCATATCGAAGGCTTTTGAAACGTCTAAAGCTACCGCGAGAGTCTCATTCCCGGCCTCCAGGGTTTTGTTCCAGATATGAGTTACATATGCTAGGATGTCACCAGTCGACCGGGATTGCCTGAAGCCGTATTGCCTATCGTGGATAAATTTATTTGACTCTAAGTGTCGTAGAACTTGCTCGTTGATGGCCTTTTCCATGATTTTGGACAAGACAGAAGTGATTGCTATGGGTCGATAGTTTTTTATGTTGGAAGAATCGCCTTTTTTCTTAATTGGTTGGATTCTGGCTAGTTTCAAGGCCTCCGGAAATATTTCGGAGTTATAGGAGAGATTATATAATTTATATAGTATAGGAGCAAGTTCAGGGGCGCATTTTTTAATGAGAATGGCAGGGAATTTTTAAACAGAGACTACTACTGGTTGAGGCTATTAGAGTCTGCTGAGTCTTAAGTCTGGACCAAGAATCCATTTGATGATCCAAATCAGTTTTTGATATAAAAAGCGTCATTCGGGCTAATCGCGAAATGATGCTGGATTATAGCTAAATGGATCACATCTTTTTCATTCTCTCTTGCTCCAGACTTAAGACACAGCAGACTCCAATAGCCTCAAACAGCAGTAGACTCGCGATATATATCCTGTTTAAAAAGCGCGATCAAAAACAATTCTCGTTTATATGTTAATTATTCTTTGATATATTAATGAGAAAATAAATAAATTAAGCAATAATATTACGATGATTCGATTGGATTCATGTGAGATCCTTTTTCAAGTGATGTTTGTTTTTATTAACGAAATTTTAATTTTCTTTTAGCATATTTAAAAGAAATAGAACATATTGAAGAATCGGTGAAAAAAGATTCAGATCCATCTATTACTCGTAAAATAATTTCAAGATTTCAACATGTTTTAATTAGATCACAAGAGATAGGTGATGAAAAAATACAAATCGTTCAACAAATTCAAGATTTAATTGAAAATAAAACAAGAAATCTTGATGTGGATTTCCGCAATTTGGGTAATTATATTATTATTAATTTTTATGTAGTCTTCTTGTTGGTTGGCAATTCAATTTTAATTTGTAAGTTTATTTTGCAAACTCGAAGCTAGATGTTATTTTTTTATTTATTTATTTATTTATTTTTCATAACAAATAAATTATCTATTTTTATTCTTCATTTTCAATAAAAAACGATTTTCTTTCGCAAATTTTTCGCCTAGCTAAGTCATCTTCAGCGCTTTATAAAAAAATAAACTGCAACGGATCGTTGCTAAACTTTATCAAATTCATTTGAAATATTAATATGTTTATTCCTTTAGTATTAATCAGATATCACTTGCAATTTGCAGTTCATGTTGACTTTAATTCAAAAATAATGATCGATTCTCATTTAATAGTCGAGAAATAACCATTTTATATTGGATTTTTGACGTTTCGGTTTTAATTGGTAACCATTGCTGAAGACATGGAGGAATCGACGTAAAATCAAAAATAGCGATTGATTCTCATCTATTACTTGAGGAATAATAATTCTATTTTTTGACGCTTCGATTATTATTGATAACCATTGCTGAAGACATAGAGGAATCGACTTAAAATCAAAAATAACGATCGATTCTTGTCTAATACTAGAGGAATAATTTTATTGCATTCCATTTTTGATGTTTTGACTATTAATGGCAACCTCTACTGAAAACGTGGAAGAATCGACTTAAAATCAAAAAGACTAAATTCTTTTTTGGTAAACAACTCAAGCTTGAGTTGTTTACCAAAAAATTTAGTCTTTTTGATTTTAAGTCGATTCTTCCACGTTTTCAGTAGAGGTTGCCATTAATAGTCAAAACATCAAAAATGGAATGCAATAGGGTTGTTCCTCTAGTATTGGATGGGAATCGATCGTTGTTTTTGATTTTGTGTCGATTCCTCCATGTCTTCAGCAGTGGTTACCAATAATAATCGAAACGTCAAAGACCTAATGTAGAATTGTTATTCCTCAAGTATTAGATGAGAATCGATGGCTATTTTTGATTTTAAGTCGATTCCTCCATGTCTTCAGCAATGGTTACCAATAAAACCGAAATGTCAAAAATCCAATATAGAATGGTTGTTCCTCAAGTATTAGATGAGAATCAATCGCTATTTTTGGTTTAAAGTCGATTTCTCTATGTCTTCAGCAATGGTTACCAATAAAAACCGAAATGTCAAAAATCCAATATAGAATGGTTATTCCTCAAGTATTAGATGAGAATCAATCGCTATTTTTGGTTTAAAATCGATTTCTCTATGTCTTCAGCAATGGTTACCAATAAAAACCGAAATGTCAAAAATCCAATATTATTATTATTATTAAGCCTTTATTTACAATTAATTGATTAATACAGTGTATTTAAAACATATTTTTTAACAAACATTTTTATAATATTGTTTAGCCCATTATTGGGCATAGGCCTCTCCAATTTCTTTCCATGGGTTTCTGTCTCTTGTTATTCTACTCCACTCGTTCCCTGCAAAATTCTTGATGTCATCACTCCATCTTGCGTTTTTGTCTTCCTTTCCTTCTTTTCTTGTCTATGGGACACCATTCTGTCACTTTTTTAGTCCATCTTCCGTCTTCTTGCCTATATACATGACCTGCCCATTTCCACTTGAGAGTTTTTTATAGTTGACACGATATTTTTTATTTTTGTTTTATGATAAATAGTTTCATTTCTTACTCTGTCCTGTTTTTTAATTTCTAAAATTTCAAAAATCAAATATAGAATGGTTATTCCTCAAGTATTAGATGAGAATCAATCGCTATTTGTGGTTTAAAGTCGATTTCTCTGTGTCTTCAGCAATGGTTACCAATAAAAACCGAAACGTCAAAAATCCAATATAGAATGGTTATTCCTCAAGTATTAGATGAGAATCAATCGCTATTTTGGTTTAAAGTCGATTTCTCTGTGTCTTCAGCAATGGTTACCAATAAAAACCGAAACGTCAAAAATCCAATATAGAATGGTTATTCCTCAAGTATTAGATGAGAATCAATCGCTATTTTTGGTTTAAAGTCGATTTCTCTATGTCTTAAGCAAATGTAACGGATAAGAAAACAACGCAGTTGCTATGGTTACTTATAAAATTTCCTCCCAAATTTTTACCATTTCACAGCGAGAAGCCTAACCATTCTTACTTAAGTTAGGTTAAAAGAGCTATCTTAAAACGATCAAATGAATAAATTTTAAAGAATTTAAATTAAAAAATTAAAAAAGTACTATTTTACTCTAGAGTAAATTACTTTAAAATATAATTTTACTAAAAACTTTATTAAACCTTTTTTGTGGTCCCCAAGGTACTTAATTTAGGATATTAAATTTCATCAAAATTGGTTAAGTCATTTTCAAGATATTTAGAAAAAACTAAAAAAGTACTGAAATAAAGTACTAATGTTTGTGGACCGATATGTACCAAAAATTAATCAGCGCTTCATTTTGTTAAACTAATAGTAGGTTTTCAATTTCAATTGAATCAGTACAACGGTGTGGAAAAAATCGTGGACGAAAAAAACGATAACATCCATCCATCCATCCATCCGCACGCACTTTTCCAAAAAAATGGCACTTTTTGGCCTCTCGACGAGATTCCAGGTAATTTTTGGCAAAACCGTCACGTGCTAAAATTCAATCTCATTGAATACTTCAATTTGTGACCTTAATTGAGTCCATGGGTTCCGTAGTCTTTACCTGAGGACCCTTTGAAGTCGCGCTTGCCGCGAGAGCGATTCCAATACTTTCTCCCATGCTTCGCATTGGATAAAGTAAAAAAATTGGCACGTTCTGATGTGGCCATCCACTTGACTTTACCATACACCCTGGCCCCTCTCTTATATTTAATATTTAATAAAATTATTTATAATCACGAAGGGGGGGTTAGTTTTTCATTTTTAGACTACTGGGACTCACTGATTATGTATACAAAATTTGGTTGAGTTTGCCCAAATGGACTAGATTTTTATTTATTGACCCCTCCTCTCTAATTTTAGTACCAGAAAAAATATATTTTCGTTATTTTAGGTTCATTTTATTTTTTATTTTTTGTTTTTAGTTTGAAAATATTATAATTTTAATTTTTAACCTCTCCACCCCTTAATTTTAATCTCAATGCACCAAAACTACATGTGAAATTAGGTTTTGATATTCAGCTAGCTCGTCCACAAAAATTTGGTAACGCACAGACTAACAGACATTTTGACAAAACAGTTATTATCTCGAAAAATATAATTTTTTCGATGTTCACTTATTAGGACTTTTTTTGTAGACCGAAATGCCATGGTTTCACCCATTTTTTTAATCATAATAGTTTAAGCCGTTTTTGAGATATTTCGAAAAATATGAAGCAAAAAAAATCACTTTTTTCATGCACAATTATAATACTTGACCATACCCTGTATGGTAAAGTAAAAAAAATATGAAGACGATCTAGATGCATACATTTATGTGATGCAAATTAACATAAATAGAAATAGAAGTAAATATTTTTAAAAAAGCATATTGGGGGAGGGAAAGTTACAAACGATCTGAAAAATCTTAAATTTGAATTTTTACTCAAACACTTCTTCCATTAATGCACATCAGGTAGGTAGCCACGGGAAGATTTGTTTTTTAATTTAAAATTTCATAAAAAGAATGTAAAAATTTATTATTATAAAATAAAATTATTAGAATAAAAAATATATTAAATAAAATTTTAAATTAGTTATCTCATCGTGAGTTCACATTTATATGTAGTGTTAACTAGCTGATTTCGATGATAATGAAACAAATTATATAAATACACGAATAAGCAGGGGTAATGATAGCGTCACGTGGTGTGTTCAAGTCACGGCACACATTTTTATTTTATTTTCTCCATATGAAAAACAAAACAAAACAACGAATGTCCTTCTCATTCAAAGAACCCCAAACATGAAATGAAAACCCGCCCACGCATTTCAACCATATTACATGAAATTCAATCCAAAACAAGCAGTTTGCTTATTTTTCAAGGGGGAAAAATACAGCTGTCGTTTCAACTCTTATATTGAAAAATGGATTATGATTATGAAGTCAACTAAATTACCAATATATATATTATGAAATGAAAATGTCCCGTAAAGTTAGAGGAGCAAAAACCTATTGAAAGTATAGTATATGTTATACTTGAACGAAATGCGTACTTACGTTAGGCTGAAATATTGCGATACCAATCAGCTTATCTAAAGTATTCCTTTATTTTCGGCATTTTAACGTTTTTTCATCGACGAAAATCTGACTCTTGTCAGCGATTTTCATCTTTTCTTACACTCCAAATATTACATCAAAAAGGGAAAAGAGAAATTCAATTTCTTAAAATTAATTGGAGTTTAAAGTGAAATATTTGCAGTGAATTAATAATGTTAAAAATTTCTAAATGTGATATTCATTTCTATTTAATATTTTTATACCTAGAGTCAAAATGCCATTCCTAGAATAAAAGAAATGAAGAAATTAATCTCTGTTAGTCTGAAACATGTCTCAAATTGTATTTGGCATCTTTGTCTTAGCTCTAAAGGAAGAGAGATCATTCTATCCGTGCCCTTTTTAGCCTTTTATTTCCTCGATTAGATTCTAATGAAAGAATCGCTCACCTTCACATTTATTAAATAATAAAAAAGTGAAAATGTATTTACGCTAGAGACTCCATTATCAGCTTAGCAAACGGGAAGTTGCTATTGAAGACATATGTATGGAGCAGCAGCCATGTGCGGGTGTGAAACCTGGACAATTAGAGAAGCGGAGAGAAAGAGATTAGAGGCTTTCGAAATGTGGTGCTACAGAAGAATGACGAATATCAAATGGATGGATAAAATTACAAATGAAGAAGTTCTTCCCGGAAGAATCGGAGAAGAAGAACCTTGTGGAAGAGTCTGAAGAAGAGAAGAGGGTCAGATGATGGGGCACACACTGAGACATGTGGGGGACTGCTTAGGGATATCTTGGAGGGGGAGGTGGGAAAGAAAAGGGGAAGGGGAAGAACCAGATTAGAATATTTCAACCAAATAATTGGGGATATGGGATGCCAGACATTTAGAGAGGTTAAACAGCTGGCGGGGGACAGAGTCGAGTGGAGACGGATTGTTGCATCAAACCAGTCTTAGGACTGTATACTCAATGATGATGATGATGACTCCATTATCAATTGATGATAATAAACTTAAATATAAATTGTTCATTTACGCCTATTTTCTGCATTTTTAAATCAGAAGCCTTAAAGCTAGAAAGCCCAAAATACTATCAGTTCTCCACATTTGAAATACAAACATTTTAGCACAAGAACGAACTTTCTAAGAGTTTGTATTTTATCATAAATGTCCTCTGCTTGATATAAACAAATATATGTATATATAGGTACTTATCATCATCGAATATATAGTCCCAAGGTGTTTCTTTTCCGAAGTGGGTTAGACAATCCCACACTCAACCACATTTAGTCTCCTCCTACGTCAAGCTAAGGGATACTATTATGGATCAATTTTAGTCCGGGTCCACAGAGGTGCCAATGAAGATGAAATCCATTAGGATATAATATATTTTTTATTTCTATGAAACTATTGTTTACTTTAAACATTTTTTATTATAAAAATACACCTTGCATAACATTTTCCCCTAGCGTTGGTTATTCCATTAAAAAAACATTCTGGTGTGACTTTTTTCAAATCATATGACTTTCACTTACCATACTTTAATCATAGTCTAACATTTTTGTGAATGCTTGCTTCTTTTTATTAAAATTGACTCTTTTAATAATAAAAAAAATTTAAAAAAGGTAACTTGTTAAGGTTTTTATAAAATGTACCATTGTTTTTATTTAATACAAATTTTAAATTGATATGAAAATATTGATCCTCAAAAACCGGAAAACCACTTAAGTTTTCACTTTCTATTTATCTTCTGAAAGAGAGAAAGCCGGAGTTGTCTGTTTAAGCCTAGTAGTAGAATCTAATTAATTATTTCTCCCAGTACTAACAAACCACAGTGTTTTCAAAGGCGTATATTGACCTTATACAAATTTACTTATCTCAATGATCACTAACTAGTTCAGAAGCAATGATATGGTACTCGTACCTTCACTTGATTCTTGATTGAATAGCAAATTAAGCCCCAAAATCTTTCAATTTAAATAATCCTGATAAACTAGTTCAAATAATTATAGAAAATTCTACATTAAATTAATTTATATAAGTAAGTTTTTTGTTGTTTCAACATTACGTGTGTGAGATTTACATATATTTTTAATGCAATCGAATTCAAGAAGAGGTGCAACTAAAAGATGCAACACTTATAGGTCTTGACCAAAGAAAGCTGTCTGAGGTCCGGGTTTAAAAAGAATGAAGATTGAGAAATTGACTGATCAATATTAAGAAGTTACGATATAGGGTTCCATTTGAATCGAAAACTTATCTGGAAATCTAGAGCCGATATCTAGCTTAACTTACATGTTTCGTTGTTTTAATTTTATTCGCTATGAAAGTGTATAGGATTCACCTAAAATTTCCATTTATTTATTTATTTTGCTTATTCATGTTTAGAAATGTCTGAAATATGAAGAAAACTTATTTTAATTTTTTTCATTCTCCCTTAATTCCATTATTTGAAATTGTTTAAATTTCGTTCTGGCACAAAAAATGATTATACTGGAATAAACTGATGGATTTTAATCACACAGCTTTAAAGAGAAATCAACGAGGTTGTCCTCTGCTTGATGCAAATAAATATAGTAAATACAATAAAGAATTAAACTTTCTATTGGGAAACTGAGAATTTCAACACACTATCTGGTGGTCAACGTTAGAACTAGAGGTTGAAGGATAAATAACCATATGATTATTGCAATCTCAATGACAACAACTTTTAAAAACAAAGTTTTAATTTTCATTTCAAATGAATAAGCCTTAAAACAACTAAATATTGAGTTTGATTTATAAACAATATATATAGATACGTATATAAATATCTTTATAAACGTGGAATTCTCTCCTCATAAACTATTTAGAAGTAATGTGTAGTGTTGTGTTTACGGGTGTAAAAAGAGAGCATCAAAACGTGAAACAGTTCGTTTTCATTTATTTCCAAAAAATGATAGTTGTGAAAATTGCGAATATTTTTAATCAAAAATAGTTAATCAATAGACAAGATGATCAGGTGAAAGTTTTTAGAATGGGGAAAAAATATCACCATCTATACGAGTGAGTTCACGTCGTTTTACTCAATATGATTACATTCCTTCTAGTAAGTATAACAAATAACTAAATATCTACAAATTTTTAAATCTAGATTCAAGTATTTACAATTTATTTATGTTTTAATGAGCTAGAAACATTATCTGAAAAAAAGCTGTCCCCTGAATTAATCTACCTAAGAGTTCTGTCGATTTCTCAAATAAACCGAATCATGTTCTATCTGCTTAGTGAGAAAAGAGACAAAAAAGGAGATTATCTTTAAAAAATCAACGATGAAATAATACACATCAACAAATATTAAAAGGATCCAGTGATTACAATTATGATGAGAATTTTCAAGACTGATGATTTGAATGATCAGACTGAGCAAAGAAGTGAAAAAAAAGATCAAGAGAAGAAGAAGGAGAAAAAGACTCCAGCCTACAAAATTATCAACTATCTGTCATAGAACAAGTTGTTCAAAATTTTGAATGTGGTATTCAGTCCATTATTAAAGATGCTGTACAAAATTTGAGAAAAATTGGTATTAATATTGGTGACGAAATAATTTTCCCTCGACTATTCTCCAGTTATTTTAATTGAAAGTTCAAAAAACAATTTGTTCTGTTCACCGAAAAAAAAACTAAGAGAAGACAATTTAACAGTAATTAAGGTGATTAAAAAGTTTGAGTCGTGTACAAAACGTAATATTGAAATGAATGTAAAACAATTTAACAACGTTGGAATGCAAGTGAATACGGATAATTCTATTTCAAAATTTTCAGAATTTATTTCGAACTATTATGAACTAAGTACATTGACTGAAATTAATTTAATAAAAAAATTTTTTAAACAAGAATGTGTACTTGGATGCATCAGCGGATTCGACAATCCTCCATACTCTAGTTCGTTTTTTGACCACCAGGCGGCCAAATTTTAAGCCACGCCTTTCCCAAGGTTCCTAATATACCAATACAAGCCTTTGACTATATTGTCGGGTTACTGCCAAAACAAGCTAACTCCACTTTTACTCAATTCCAGGGCCGGATAAAGGGCGATTGGAGCGATTGGTCCCAATCGGGCCCCGCGTTACCATCAAAATGAACAAAAAAAATTTCGAAATTTAAAGCAAATTGCTTTTGACGATAATGGATAAATTATGAATTATTCAAATAATTAAAAATATATTTATTTTAAGTTCGCATTGCTGGAAAATCGGTTTAAAATGTTCAAATTTTTATCGGATAATGATAGAGCAACGGCATTTCCAAACTTGTTTATTGCTCTCCGAATATTCTTAACAATTCCAGTAAGCGTTGCTTCTGGAGAGAGATCATTTTCCAGGCTAAAACTAATAAAAAACTATCTGAGATCGACAATGAATCAGGATAGATTAAATAGTTTAGCAATTATATCAATTGAAAGTGAAGACGCAAGGAGAAATTGGATTTTCAAACAATTTTAGAAGAATTTAGAGAACAAAAACTTAGAAATATGTAAATTCATGTATTCATATTCGGTGATGTAAATTTATATTCAATAAATGTTTTTGTATTTTGAACATTTTTATTTTTTAATTTATGTAGAAGTTTACCTATCTGATGATGGATGACATTTGATATATTTATATATATACTTAATTTGAATTTTATTTAAATATTTAATATATAGAGAGGGCCCCGCAAAAAAAATCCAATCGGGCCTCGCACCTATTCGATACGGGCTTGCTCAATTCGGAGTTAAGTACTCCATTAGATTAAAAAATGTTCGAAAAACATACTGACGAAAAACCAGACAACTTACTTTGATTTTTTTCAATCAATAAATCATTTTGAAGCTGTGACGATTTTTCATTTCAATTTAAATTTTCAAACGACGATTTCTCAAAAGTTCAAATTATGGAGTTAGCTTGTTTTGGCATTAACCCGACGATATACATATGGACTCTTAGGGCCGGTTGTATGTCGGTTGGTAAACTCTTTTTAACCGTTGGCAAAGGGTAAATGGCTGGGATGGCCAATCAGATGAAAGTGCCTGCCAATCAAATGACAGGTACTTTCATCCTGATTAGCCATCCCAGCATTTACCCCTTGCCAACAGTTGCGCACGTTTACCAACCGACATACAACCGGCCCTAGTCGGGCATCCGTTAGCGTTAACAAGATCTGTAGCGCCTCTAAGGGTCATGGAGGAAATAATAACTAAAAATTCATGAGAGGGAATATAAAACTTTGTGAAAATTACAACCAAATAAAAATTGATATGTAAGATACAAATAAACAAATTCTAAATCAAATTTCTAATAAATAAATAAGAATAATTAAAAAAAATATAAAAATTTGTCTTCATTTAGAAAAAAAATGCATAATAATAAATTTTATTAAAATATATCAATATTTATTTATTTATTTATTTATTAAAAACATTGTATCTGTAGGGCCATCTAGCCCCTTTAATGTACAATTTTCGGCCAATTCAATTACAAAAATATTAGTATAATACAAAACAAAAACGGAAAAACCAATATAAAAGCGAGAAAAATTCAAAAGGTAAAACATTTGGTACATAATAATTAATTGAAACATAAATATTAGAAATACAATATATATAGAAGGAGAGTAAAAAAATAACAATGCCAACATACAAAACAAAAACGGAAAAACCAATATAAAAGCGAGAAAAGTTCAAAAGGTAAAACATTTGGTACATAATAATTAATTGAAACATAAATATTAGAAATACAATATATATAGAAGGAGAGTAGAAAAAAATAACAATGCCAACATATAAGTAGGATACAAAAATAGAAAATAGAAATAAAATATTAAGTTAGGTGCTTGCGAAGTTCTGCCTCAAATGCTTTAGGACGCCCCATCTTCCTTACGTTGAGTGGCAGTGAGTTCCAGACCTTGGTCGCCGTAACCTCAAAGGAGTCCGCCATCATTCTGCTTCTATGTGGTGGACAGACCAGCGCGCGCGCACGTACTGACGGACCACAGCCCAGCGTCCAACCGAGATAGGCGCTCGACCCAAGAGAACCCCATACACAAACTTAGCATATCTGTACTTTCGGAAGGCACCGAATTGTTACCATTGATATTAAGTAAATGAAAAGTCGGTTATATTTCAGTCAAAAACATTTATTTATTCGATCAAAATACAACCAATTCCTACTCCCCCTCCCACCTTCCTTTTTTCTTTCATTTAATTTCATTTCACGAAACCACAACTTTCACTCATTGTTTGAGCCGCTAACTTTACACTCATTTTGTTCTTTTGCCATTGAATATGTTTGCGATTTACTTTATTAGCTAAATGGAAATAGCCAGTTTCTTGCAAAAAAAACAAGTTTACTATATATACTATATATGTGACCTTCTCCGAGAAAAGGGACCTAGTGTGTGAAAATGAAGTTTTGAGAAAAACGCATTTAAAGTTTCATAACGCATTATCACTTTGAACACACCTTCAGTTGGGAGATGCGATTTGGTATGGTTAGTTATGATTGGGTGCCGACTTTGGTGACGTCATGCCTATGTGGTGACGTATTTTTTATAAAAATAACTATAAGAAAGGAAAAGAATTAAAGTGATGCTTCAGTCTTGTGCCAACTGTATAACGAGTGTTATCAATATCTCAAAAGTTGTTTCGTAATTTTGTTACTAAGCTGATGTTAATTTGAAGTAATTTTTATAAAAATGGATATTTCTGACAGTTTTGATGATGATTTAAAAAGACTAGACTCGGTTTATGGCGATGATGAGATCGATATGACGTTATCTGAAAGTGCCGGTGCTAATACTTCGGGACTAACTGAAAATCAAAGTTTTTTGCATGATGTTTCCGAATCCAATATTATATCCGAATTGGAGGAATCCGTTAAAGTAATGCTGCTACCATCCAGTGAAACAAAAAGTGATGTTTATCGTCGTTTTAAGAAAGTTTGTCTTACTGAAGATAAAATCGCAATTAAAACTTTTTACAAAATTTGGATGAAGTACTGCCCTTACATCTCGCCTATGAAACCGAAAAGTGATCTTTGTGACGTCTGTCAACAGAATACCTTGATGCTATGACGAGTTTTGGAAGAATCTGATTCAGATACAAAAGAAGCAAAATTACGAATGGCTGTTACTCATCTTGACCATGCGAAACGCCAGCGTGAATTCTACCAACAATGCTGCAAGATGAGTGATGCTTATTCTACTCTTGTAGTGAGTTTCGACTATGCACAAAATATATCTTATCCATCCAGTCCACAACAAGTCGGAACGGCATATTTCAAAGCAGCTCGTAAATGTTCAATTTTTTGTATTCACAATGAATTCACTAACGTTCAGTCGAACTATTTATTAGACGAAGAGTTCGAAATAGGAAAAGGACCTAATGCTGTCATTAGCCAAATTCACGATTACTTCACGAAGAATGCCGTTAAAAATTTAGTTTTATTTTGTGATAACTGCGTAGCACAGAATAAAAATAATGCAATATATTATATTGCTGTACATCTCTGGTTTCGTGGAAATGAGGATACTAAAAAAAATATTTTGCAACACATGCATCAGACTCATGAATGAATCTAATGAAGCTCGTTCTAATTTTATTGAAATTAAATCCCTAAGGGTAGTTTATTTTCGCCATCCACGACAAGATACATTTTCTATAACGACCACGGCTGAAAAAATTTTCAATATGTTTAGGGTACAAAATAAGTTGAATATTAAATACGCATTTCAGAAAATGAGTGTAAATGTGAGTATTCTAATTTATAATCTTTGACTATATAACGAGTATAATAAATTGTATATTGTATTGTATATTGTTAGTAAAAATACCTGACTGTGCTCCCATGGATAGGAACAGGATGAAATTAAATGAAAGGAAAAAGGAAGGTGGGTAGGAATTGTCTGTATTTCGATCGAATAAATAAATGTTTTTGTTAATTAGTAGAGATTGTGATGTTGGTGCAAGGTGAAACATCTTTAATAAAGATAAGTGACCAAGAATCCTTAACTTATAGTAAATGAATATTACATATACTATTTATTTACTCTTATCTTTAAATGTTTTTGACTGAAATATAACCGTGTTTTAAGTGATTTGACTATCTTTAAGCTTTAAATACTTGTGAGTATTCCAGTAAAGAACTCAGGGTACCAATGAGCCTAGCGCCATCTATATCGGATTGAGCATTATATGTTTTGAAAACAATAAGGTGAAATTATTGATAAATTAATTTAGCATTTCAAAGAATTACATTTAGATGACTTGAATTGATATTTTAGTTGATAATTAGTGATAGTATTAGTTATTGACAATTAATTCACACATTAAAGATATTACAGTTTATATATTTCCTGTAATAATTAGCAATAAAATGTTTCTAATTTAACACTTTCTTATAATATTTAGAAATATTTTAAAAAAATCTTATTTATAATTGACATTTAAACTAATTAAAATGTTTTCTTTTTTGCACTTATCGTTTTTTGGAGGTAATTTTTGTTGTTCTTGCTATTTGTTCCGAAACGAGAAACGTTCCTCTTTCTCTTAACCAAAGTCGAAGAGAGTCTAATTTTATTTACTCGATTCTCCTCTTCTAAGATTTCGTTCTTGTAATTGCATCCAACTCTTATCTCGTCCTAACCAAGGTTAAACAGGTTTAAGAACATTTGGTTCTACTCAGGAAATTCAGATGCTTATCTGAAACTAAATAATATGCCACGGCCGTTAACAATCTTTTTTTTATGATAATGATGAGAGAAGGAGTTACACCAAAAAGGTGCAACCCCTAAAGGCCTGGGTTGGCCCCTCCATCTTGAAAAGAAGAAGAAATAATTTTATGGGCTGGGCGGGGTTCGAAGGTATCTGTGGATACGGGTCTTAAATAACTGAAGGTTATAAGTCGCGGGAAAGATGGTGGCAGGGAGCGAGTTCCAGTCTCTGGAGGTCATAGGGATAAAAGAGTTGGCGAAAGCGCTTGTTCGACTTTTAACCAATTTGACAGCGAAAGGGTGCTGAGCGTTTGAAAACCGCGTGTTTCTCGCAAAGAGGGCATTAGGGGGGATAGTGATTTCAGCTCGACTGAACAGACACCGTGATAGTATCTGTAGTACAGGGAAAGGGCAGAAACGGTTCTTCGATAGACCAGGAGTCGAGTGAGTTGGTTAGAGCCGGGTCTCTTATTAGTTTAATTTGTGCCTTTTTCGAGAATAGTAAGTGCAGTGAAGCTTTTAAATTACATTTATATGAAAAAGTGTATTTGTCAAAATAAGCGAGATATGCCCTTTTCGAAATTGGATATTCAATTTAAAATATAACATTTTCATTTTTTTTGTTTTAAGACTTAAAATTTAAGCTATTTTTATTTAGTTTCTTTTCATTACAATCACGATTTTTTGCCAGGGGTTATTACTTTTACTTATAAATTATATTTTATTATATGTATTAGTGTGGGCCTCTCAAAAATATTACAAAAAAAACAAAACAAAAAAACGACGCCAGGGGGAAATAGTTTGGGAAACGCTGGTTTAGGCTCATACTATATATATTTGTCTAGATTAATTTGTAACAACGCTTAGAGAAATTTCTCAAAAAATTACCCTCTTGCCTAGAATCGAACCGACGAACTCTTGAACTATGGGCATTAGCTCTAGCGATTACACCATTGCAACATTAATATTTGTATCTTAATTTGTGTTACTAAAACTAGATATTTTTGATTTGGACTTTGTGTCGAGATAATATTGTATTCATTTGAACTCGAATGAAAATGAAAAAACACCAATAGATTTTAAATTAAGAAACATTAAATATATATTAATTAACGAAGCAAATTTAAAATATAATTGTCAGAGCGGATTTTAAACTGATGGCTCCAATCGATTTCCATTAACCAGGCAAATTTGAAATTCTAATTTCTAATTTGGACTCGAATTTTGAAATGAAAGACTCCAATACATTTTAAATTAAGAAACATTAAATATATTGATCATTATTCCTCCCCCCCCCCCCCCCTCGCCACTCAAAAGTTAAAGAGCCGAAACTTTTAAGAGACGATGTATTTTCGGTAGTTTACCGGTATATATTTGGAGTGTGGTTTTTTAAGAGGAATAAAAATTTTGGACCGAGACGCTGCCCGCCAGGCCACCAGGCCGGAGGGCCGAACTTCGAGGGCGTGCCGAAGGCACGCACGAAAAGTTCGTTATAAAATAATAAGATTAGGCTTGGGCGGCTACGACCGCGTGATCTCTCTGATTGGCCGTGATTTGGCGTTAAATAAACAAGGGAAATTCAAAAATAATTTAATATCTAAAATTTTCAAGGGTGATTATAAATTATTTTATTAAACCAGTACCGTACTGGGGGTGGAGGGACACACCCTTGGCCAGCAAGATGTCCGCCGAAGGCAGGCTTCCCCAGCTGGTAAAATATAATAAATAATCAAGTGGTTAGCAATGGCTTTGACTTTGATCTGTCAAATACAAGGTGGGGCATAAAGATCTACCACATTTTGAAGAGGTATAAAAAAATGAAAAAAATTTAACTAGAAAAAAAACTGAATATATTTTTGAAAAGAACATAAAATATTATTTTTAATGTGTTTTAAACATTATATTAGACGAAAAAAGGGGGGGGGGGGCAAAAATGAAAATTCTAGCCCTTTCGGCCAAACTCAGCCAGATTTTGTATACATATTCTGAGGACCCCCCCCCCCCCCAGAAGGCTAGAAATACAAAAACTAACACCCAAAATGGGGGGAGGGTCAAAAATGAAAATTCTAGCCCTTTCGACCAAACTATGTATACAAAATTTGGTTGAGTTTGGTCGAAAGGGCTAGAATTTTTATTTTTGACCCCCCCCCCCCCTTTTTTTTTGTCTGATAATGTTTAAAACACATTAAAAAAAAAATTATTTTATGTTCTTTTCAAAAATATATTCAGTTTTTTTCTAGTTAAATTTTTTCATTTTTTATACCTCTTCAAAATGTGGAAGATCTTTATGCCCCACCATGTATATATATTATATATATTTATGTGTAAATTGTGTATAGATATATTTTCTTTTTTGAAAATTTTTTCCATTGGGCAAATGAGAAGTTCTACAGAAACGATTGGGATTTTAATAATCGTTTGAAGATTGTTTTTTTATAAAAGATATGTATTTACTCATATTATAAAACCAATCAATAACATTTTTTATACAATCAAATATTTCATTTTGTGTTTGCAGGTGGACGCTAATGAATCATTCGATACTCAAGTACCAATTGCACAGCCATCAGCCGTTTCGACTACGAGTAGTAGTTCGCCTACAGCCCTAACACCTCCGGTGGGTTATACTTCTTCTCCTCCGGAACAGATCCGCCATCTTTCTACTATCACTTTGGTCCATGAGATAACTTCATCAAGCTTCATTGGGGGCAAATTACGACTTCGATGCGTAGCACTCGTCTATAAGCTCTATCGTGAGGATGCAGAACTTGTTTTAGAAGAGGAACGTCCAAGACTTGCTTCAGTACTTGGAACTCGCGAATCATCCCTTGGTGAGTACTTTGTTCTGATTTTCCTCTCTTTTAATATAATCTTGTTCTTAGCAAGAAATTCACGTCGATAAAGAATTAAATATTCATATAAATAATTCTAACATTTGAATGTTTTATAATTTTTATTGTATGAAAAATAGATGGAATTTTTAAAAAGTTGGTAAAAACAACTAGCAGAAGCGCCTTATAACTACAATATTTTAATTGAAATAAAAACTAAAAAGAGAGGCTCAATTAAATCTTAGATCTTAGTACAAAATATCTATGTTTATATTAAATGTCAAATCTTTCAAAAAATTCGGTCTAATTTTTATAAAATAAAATTATAAAACACACAAATATTCAAATTAACTATAGGTAATTAGGGTTTGTTAGGGTTTTCAAAAGAAAATTATGCAATTCGAAAACAGGTTTTTTTACTAAAAAAAAACGGTTTTAAATTTATACATAGCATGTATATATATTAACTCTTAAATTGCGGATACTAAAATGATAGACAGAGGCGGGTGTGGTATATAAACAACATCTTTATTTTTGCTAATATTAAATAGCGACTGTGGCTTATCCTATACTACTACTAAAGCGCATTTGTGCCTGCCTCTGTATGTATGTATGGTATGTACCTATGTATGTCCGTCCCCCAACAAAAACTGTCGTCATGGTTACCAATTTAAATGAAATTATCTCTATATATAAAATTAAGGTTTTGTCTGTACATTGGGGTGGTGGTGTATGTGGGGGGTGCTGGGTGGGTTTCGTGGAGGGGGGGGGTCGAGTGGTGTGGGTCCAGGGGCGAGCCCTCTGTCAAGAAGGGCCACCGAAGGCGGGCCTTGCAGCTAGTATTCCATAAAATAAAAATAAAATAAAAACAATAAAAAATCTTTTAAAATAGAATACCATTTTACTAATATAATTTAAAATTAGATGGTACCATATATACTTATTTACATTTTATTTTTCGCAAAAACAAGCCAGCATCTCTAACCTTTTTAACCGACTTCAAAAAAGGAGGAGGTTCTCTATTCGATTGAATTTTTTTTTTTTTTTTGTGCCTATGTTACCTCATATCTCCGCCAATTTTCAACCGATTTTGAAAAATTTTTTTGCATTGGGTCCAGTCTAGCTTCCGATTGGTCCCATTTTTTTTTTCGATTTTTTCATAGGTATTAGACCTTTTTTATTAGGTTTGTTTAGGTTTGTTTAGACCTAACCTCTTTGTTTATGAACCGATTTCGATGGTTCTTTTTTTATCCGAAAGGGGGTGTCTTAGGGATGGTGTCATATTAATTTGGTCAAGTTCTGATGATATAATCACTATTAATAACATCACTAAAGAGAAAAATAAAAATTTTTAAGAAAAAAATAAAAACCGACTTCAAAAAATTAAGTGCAACAAATATAAAAATACACTAAAAGGTATAAAATAATTATTATCTTATTTAGTTACAGCTAAACGACGAAATATTAACACGAAATTACTTTTTAAAGTCGGTGCCAAACAAACTATACCTATAAGCGAGCGTACCCGCCAAACGTACTAAGTAAGATCCGTCGAGTGCGATTCATAAAAGGTATATGTTTGGCACCAACTTCAAAAAGTAATTTCGTGTTAATATTTCGTCGTTTCGTTGTAACTAAATAAGATAATAATTATTTTATACCTTTTAGTGTATTTTTATATTTGTTGTACTTAATTTTTTGAAGTCGGTTTTATTTTTTCTTAAAAAATTTTTTGAAAAGAGTAGTTTAGCAGAAACTGTATCAAGACTTGCTGCCTTGGATGGATTATCCATTAATAGCATTACAACAACGAGGCTATTCCTTACTACAAAATAACTCTCGAGTAATGAATCTCATTTATTTATTTTATGAAACTATCAAAAATCAAAGTATTAATGAATTAGATTGTATGAAGAAAGATGATAAATTTTTTCCTATAACTATAGATAAATGGACTAGAAAGAGAAATCGCAGATATTTGAATATCAACATACACCATTTTGAAGAAGATTTTAATTTAAGATTAACTCCGATACCAAGTTAAAACTAATAAGATAATATTAAAACTGCTTTCCGGGAAACTAAAAAATGTTCATTTGGATCTAGCAACTGATATAGTTGCATCAACAAATGATGGTGCTGCTGTTATGAACAAATTTGACCAAATATCAACTCTGCTATTCACATGCCAAAATTTAAAAACTTCTATTTTAAGTTGTAGATGTCTTTTATTTATCTGCAAAAAACCGAAACCGGTTTAAACCGATTTTATAGAAAAATTGAAATTCGAAAACCGGTTTTTTAAAAAGTTTTGTATAAACCCTAATAGATATATTAAGGTAGTTCTTTCACAAATGCAAAAATTCAAGAAGTCTTTGAAACTTGAAATATAAGTCATTAAAAGAATAATAAACACACTGTTAAAATTTGAAGACGATTTACCACACCAAACATGAAATAATTGCAATTAAAAATGAAATTTTTTACATATGGTAGATTGGGAAAGGGTGGGAAAATGATCATTATTTTTAACCGACTTCAAAAAAAGGAGGAGGTTCTCTATTCGACTGAATTTTTTTTTTTTTTTTTTTTTGTGCCTATGTTAGGTATTAGACCTTTTTTATTAGGTTTGTTTAGACCTAACCTCTTTGTTTATGAACCGATTTCGATGGTTCTTTTTTTATCCGAAAGGGGGTGTCTTAGGGATGGTGTCATAGTAATTTGGTCAAGTTCTGATGATATGATCACTATTAATAACATCACTAAAAGAAAAATAAAAATAATTTTTAAGAAAAAAATAAAAACCGACTTCAAAAAATTAAATGCAACAAATAAAATACACTAAAAGGTATAAAATAATTATTATCTTATTTAGTTACAACTAAACGACGAAATATTAACATGAAATTACTTTTTGAAGTTGGTGCCAAACATATACCATTTATGAATCGCACTCGACGGATCTTACTTAGTACGTTTGGCGGGTACGCTCGCTTATAGGTATAGTTTGTTTGGCAGCGACTTCAAAAAGTAATTTCATGTTAATATTTCGTCGTTTAGTTGTAGCTAAATAAGATAATGATTATTTTATACCTTTTAGTGTATTTTATTTGTTGCATTTAATTTTTTGAAGTCGCTTTTATTTTTTCTTAAAAATTATTTTTTATTTTATTTCATTGAAGGGCTTTCACCATCTTGATGAAAAACTAATATTTGTTAGAATAATATATTTGGAGTAATTGAAAAAAAATTGAAATTATTTACCTCGTAGTTTTGATAAAAAATAAAAAAAAATAAACTGCAACCGGATCGTTGCTAAACTTTATCCAAATTCATTTGAAATATTATTATATGTTTATTCCTTTATATAAATCAGATATCACTTGCAATTTGCAGTTCATGTTGACTTAAATTCAAAAATAATGATCGATTCTCATTTAACAGTCGAGGAATAACAATTCTACATTGGATTTTTGACATTTCGGTTATTATTGGTAATCATTGCTTAAGACATGGAGGAATCGACTTAAAATCAAAAATAGCGATTGATTCTCATCTAATACTTGAGGAATAATAATTCTACCTTGGATTTTTGACCCTTCGATTATTATTGGTAACCATTGCTGAAGACATGGAGGAATCGACTTAAAATCAAAAATAACGATCGATTCTTATCTAATACTAGAGGAATAACCTTATTGCATTTCATTTTTGATGTTTTGACTATTAATGGCAACCTCTACTGAAAACGTGGAAGAATCGACTTAAAATCAAAAAGACTAAATTCTTTTATGGTAAACAACTCAAGCTTGAGTTTTTGATTTTTAAGTCGATTCTTCCACGTTTTCAGTAGAGGTTGCCATTAATAGTCAAAACATCAAAAATGAAATGCAATAAGGTTATTCCTCTAGTATTAGATAAGAATCGATCGTTATTTTTGATTTTAAGCCGATTCCATCCATGTCTCCAGCAATGGTTACCAATAATAATCGAAGGGTCAAAAATCTAATGTAGAATGATTATTCCTCAAGTAATAGATGAGAATCAATCGCTATTTTTGATTTTAAGCTCGATTCCTCCATGTTTTCAGCAATGGTTACCAATAAAAACCAAAACGTCAAAAAGTCCAATATAGAATGGTTATTCCTCAAGTACTAGATCAGAATCAATCGCTATTTTTGATTTTAACTCGATTCCTCTATGTCTTCAGCAATGGTTACCAATAAAAACAGAAACGTCAAAAATCCAATATAGAATGGTTATTCCTCAAGTACTAGATCAGAATCAATCGCTATTTTTGATTTTAAGTCGATTCCTCTATGTCTTCAGCAATGGTTACCAATAAAAACCGAAATGTCAAAAATCCATTATAGAATGGTTATTCCTCAAGTACTAGATGAGAATCAATCGCTATTTTTGATTTTAACTCGATTCCTCTATGTCTTCAGCAATGGTTACCAATAAAAACCGAAACGTCAAAAATCCAATATAGAATGGTTATTCCTCAAGTACTAGATGAGAATCAATAGCTATTTTTGATTTTAAGTCGATTCCTCCATGTCGTCAGCAATGGTAACGGATAAGAAAACAACGCGGTTGCTATGGTTACTTATAAAATTTCCTTCCAAATTTTTACCATTTCACAGCGAGAAGCCTAACCATTCTTACTTAAGTTAGGTTAAATGAGCTATATTAAAACGATCAAATGAATAAATTTTAAAGAATTTAAAATTAAAAAAATTACTATTTTACTATAGAGTAAAGTACTTTAAAATATGATTTTACTAAAAACTTTATTTAACCTTTTTTGTGGTCCCCAAGGTACTTAATTAGGATATTAAATTTCATCAAAATTGGTTAAGTCATTTTCAAGATATTTAGAAAAAACTAAAAAAGTACTGAAATAAAGTACTAATGTTTGTGGACCGATATGTACTAAAAACTAATCAGCTCTTCATTTTGTTAAACTAATGGTAGGTTTTCAATTTCATTTCAATCAGCGCAAAGGTGTGGAAAAAATCGTGGACGAAAAAAACGATAACACACACACACACATCACATCCATCCATCCATCCATCCCCACGCACTTCCAAAAAAAATGGCACTTTTTGGCCTCTCGACGAGATTCCAGGTAATTTTTGGCAAAACCGTCACGTGCTAAAATTCAATCTCATTGAATACTTCAATTTGTGACCTTAATTGGGTCCATGGGTTCCGTAGTCTTTACCTGAGGACCCTTTGAAGTCGCGCTTGCCGCGAGAGCGATTCCAATACTTTCTCCCATGCTTCGCATTGGATAAAGTAAAAAAACATATTTGGGCGATTGTTTTTAGTGGAGGGGATATACGATCAATGAGTTGGAAACGATCTATTCATAAAAAGAATATAGTAGTGTAAAAAGTACAGTCACGTTAAAAAAATATAGCCTAAAAATTTTTCACCGTTCATATTTATAGAGTGGTTACGAAGCTAAAACTTTTTGTGTGGATTGTCGCGAAAGAACATCCTTATAAGGCATATTATACAGACAATTATTTTAGCAAGTTAAATATCAATGTTGGGTGTCCCTTTGGTATCTGACCTTTCTTGGAATGGCCACTTATATTCTTTTGTAGCACAAGCTGCAGCATAAAAGCTTGGCTGTCTTTTCCGGACTTTTTCAAGCCTGTTCAACTACTTAGCCAATACAAGGTACAAATTTGTCCTTGTCTTCAAATATGGCTCGCGGAGAGGAGCCTCAAAGGAGTGTCTTGTCACCTTGGATGTACTTCTGAGGCGAGCTATCAGACTAATAATAGGACTAATAAGACTAATAAGAGAACCAGCATTAACTGACGCTCTTTATTCCCTGGCACATCGTGGAAATGTCTCCGCCCTTTCCCTTTATAAAACCTTTTATTTTTTATAGATACTACCATGGTTTTGTTCTACGAGTTAAAATCAATAATCCCACTTAAAGCCCCCTTTGCGCGAAATACACGATTTTCAAACATTCAACAGCCCTTAAATTAGATACTTCCCATCGTATTAATATACCTACGAATAAGCAGGGTTATGATAGAGTCACCTGACGTGTTCAAGTCACGCCATAAATTTTTCCTTTTATTTTAAACGATTTTCAAACAATAAACACCTCTTCGCGATTAAAAGGATACTAACAGAAAAAACGCCTTCACCATTATGACTTCTGGAGATTGAAACTCACTTCCCCTATCTGTCTTTTCGGCTACATATTATAACCATCAGAATTTTAAGAGCCACATAGACAGGTAACTTCAACTCCGACCCAATCATTGTAATTTCTATTTCTTTTTACGATCCAAAGGTCCACCTCGGACTAGAGAGTTGTACCTTTTTGGTGTAATCTAGCGTCAATATGATTATAAAAAAATTAAGATTGATGAAACATATTAATAATGAAAAATTAAAAGGATGATAGCGATTAATTATAAAAATTTGAAAGTGCAGTTTCATAGTTAAGCAATAAAGAAAATAAAGGCTGAATTCATCGCCACTTATAGAGAAACTCATTGGAAATAAAAGAATTACGAGCATTCCAACTGTTCTGAATTTTTGAAATTTAATATTTCGTTTTATTTATTTGATCCATCGGCCACCCTCATACGAAATGTAAACACAAAAAAAAGAACTTGTTAATTTTTTTTTGTAAATCCATCTGGCTTATAACAACAACTGTAAAAAACGTATTAGATATGTGTATACAACTATGAAAATGTCTCGGCGTTCTCTGGCTGGCTGATTCCCTTTTCTGCTCGGGGGGAAGGTCATTTGGGGGAAATTCGTGCGCTGCCACATTTATCGCCAATTTGTGGCTGAGTGGTTAAAAAAACATTAGACCTTTTTTTTGACCTTTGCTTTCACTTGAAGCATTTTGCACCAGCAAACAAGTAAATGAATTTCTATACGCTTAGATTTATTTATGAATATTATTGAAAACAATGTTATCAGATTGTTTAATGTATATAAATAAATACAAATTATTCCTAGATCAATCTAGAAACGTTTATTAAAAAATCGAGAATTATGAAGGAGAAATTCTGTCATTATCAATGAAAAATTTGATAATATGTTGAAACAACTATTTTTACAAATTTTAAAATTTTTTAATGATAATGAGAGAATTTCTCTTGAAACGTCTCGATTTTTATAAACGTTTCTAAAATGTTCTATAAAAGATTTGTATTTATTTTAATGCATATTAACAGAAACTATTTAGACTATTATTTTAACAAATGGGAAAATGTATCTATTTGATTCATATTGATCTATATCAGTGCTGTCCAACCCGCGGGCTGCATGCGGCCAATACAGCAATGAGTGTGGCCCCAACATAACATCATAAACTTCCTTAAAACATTGAGATTAATATGTAGAAATATATTTATTCCCTTTTTGGAAATATGAATGTACATTTGTATAATCATGAAGCTTTTTTCAAGAATAAAATTCACTAAAAGCAAAATTATAATCAAGATAAAAAAAATAATTAAGTTTCGAATATTTAAAAATTCTTTTTCTTCTCATATTTTTCATTTTCTAAAATAATTATTATTTCAGTAATTTAATATGCTACGACACTAACCAAGTCTATAGTTACCATTATCATTCTAGTACAAGGAGACAAGGAATTGGGGTTTTCTAGAACAATCACAATTAATTGATAATTTCTCTCTTGGACTAAAACTTGTCAGGACTTGTCTTTTAGATCTTTGCACGTTCTTACATGTCAATAGATAATGGATAGTCAGGGATTATTATATCCGTGACCCTTTTAAAAAATAAATTATCATTCCTCATATCCTTCTTTAATCCCATTCGATTTAAACCAGGGCTGTCCAACCCGTGGTCCAATATAAAGTCATAAAATTCCTTAAAACATTGAGATTTATATGTAGATACTGGAAAACACACAACAATTTGGCCTGATAATTTTTTTCTCTAAAATAAGAAATCTGAAAATCTACTGTGAAGTTTTCGAAAAATAAAAGTGCTAATTTTAAATTTTGAATCTGGAACTAGATTTCAAGATTTCCGAAAAAATAATCATCATTTTGGTTTATTTTCGACTCCATTTTCATTAGAAATAAATTTTCTACTTGCAAACTTTCTGATTCAATGTTCTAGAACAACAATTAGATACTGATCTGAAAGAAAAATTGAATATTGTCTTTTTATTAGAATTTTATATTAATTATCTAGCCAGGAAAAAATATAAACCAAAACTAATATATAATATCACTTTTTGTAAGTATGTAGGTATGCAAATAGATATACGAGAAGCTATTTTCAAGTATAAAATTTACGAAAAGTAAAATCACTACGAGCTAAAATATACTAAAGTTCTTATTTCTACATTATTAGGTAACCATCTGTTTTGAATAACAAATATCAATAGAATTATAATATTTTATCCGCGGTTCGAGACAATTTTTTTTCTTCAAATGTGGCCCGTGTAAGCCAAAAAGTTGGACACCCCTGATCAATATAATTAAAATATTTAATATAATCTTATTATTTAAAACGTGAAAAACATTATCTAGATGAACGTTTTAAAATGGAGCCACTTTTAAAAATATTTTTTTCCTAGAATATTAGAAATTAAGAAATTAATCTTTACTAGTCTGAAACATCGACTATATAGACTTGTATTTGGCATCCTTGTGAGGTTTTAGCGTTGTAAGTAATTATTAATAAACTTAAATATAAATTGTTCATTTATGTCTATATTATGAATACATCACCCTAAATTCTCAATAAAATAAAAATGATGTTTTTTGACTTTTCGAATCATAAGTCATAATGCAAGAAAGCCCAAAATGTAATCAGTTCTCCGCATTGGAAATACAAACAATTTAGGATAAAAATAAACTTTCTACGAATTGTCATACTTAAGTTATAGTGGGTATCAGAATCCAGAGAAACAGACATATCATGGTTAAAAAAGATTTTTCACCACGTTCGAGACATTTTTAAAAACAAAGAACAAAATAAAAAATGAAAATGTTTAATTGAAAAGATTATGTTTTGCCGAGAGTAGTAGAGTTGTTGATTCATAAACACAAGTTTCTTTAGTGACCTGCTTACTATTACGTCAAAACGAACTTATCTAAATCCAATTGGGACAATAGGGTATTTGAAACTATTAGAAATATGTAACAAATAAAATATTTCTAATTGAAACTATAGTCTTTAAGAAATAAATTATATATATTTAAGCATAGGACAACCTCAATGAATTCTGTTTCTGAAAATGTTTGCATTAATTTAATATTAGGTTCCAAGTGAGACAGGTAAAGCTTGTCTCCCTGGCGTACCGAGTAATTATACTTGTTTTCTACATAGAATATGGTGTATGGATTCCCGGAAATGATACAATCTGGTCGCATAGATATAAGGAGCAATAAAATATGACAGAAAGGATACGCTAGAAGAATTGCAGGCAGTTTTCTTAGCCTGCTATATCTCACAGCTCAGGGGGGGCAAAAGACAAGTCCAGACGAGTTTTATTCCAATAAATAATACTCTCGTCGAGAAACTAGTATCAAATACATAAATAAATAAATAAAGATGAGTATGGAATCTTCACAATAATCTACCATATATGTGAGACTTGCTATAATTGAATAACCTCACTTTCAATCTATATTCTAGAAGTGTAAATATTCAAGATTGATGCAAACGCGTCTCGAACAATTAGAAATGGGAATAATTAAATTAAAGTTTACCTCAAGAGTGAAGTTAATGAGTATCGGGGGCGATTTCTACGGCAGAGCCTGCAGGATAAATACTGGAATTGTACTTTACACATAGATATATACATAGAAATTGCATTAGCAATGGCTAAAGGAATCAAAGAGAGTCCTAAAATGTTTGCTCTTATTTTCAAGCTAGAATAAATTATTGAAAAGATTTTGTTTTGCCTGGACTAGCAGAGTTTTTGATTCATAATGGGAAATCAATGAGGTTGTCCTCTGCAAATAAACATATTCATTATCGTTTGTTATGTGGCTAGCGTGCTATAGCAACTAAGATGTCTACATGGCATTATTTTTAACTCAAATACTTTAGTAGGAATAAGTAATCAAAATTCGGTGAAATTTATCTCAAATTGCATTTGTTGGCTAAATATTCATTCAAAAACCCTGCTCTAGTACACCAGAGAATGAGAAAATTTTAAAAGAAAAAAATCACTATTCTTGTGTTATTAAAATAAAAAATTATTGACCATTCAGCGACCTCCTAGTAATAAAAATACTCTTCTTGCGTGCAAACTTTTTTTTGACATAATTTACAAGATTCTTGAGTATAAATTAAAAATAAACTGCAACGGATCGTTGATAAACTTTATCCAAATTCATTTAAAATATTAATATGTTTTGCTGGCTTGGGTGTGCTGGATATATTAATTTTTTATTGTTAAAGGATAAATAAATTGAATTGCTTCTTTTCAGTAATTTATTTTATTATTCAAATGGTTTGGCTGATTAACCATTTGAATAATAAAATAAACTACTGAAAAGAAGCGAATACTCTTATTTATCCTTTAACAATAAAAAATTAATATGTTTATTCCTCTATTATTAATCAGATATCACTTGCAATTTGATGTTCATGTTGACTTTAATTCAAAAATAATGATCGATTCTCATTTAATAGTCGAGGAATAACCATTCTACATTAGATTTTGACGTTTCGATTATTATTGGTAACCATTGCTGAAGACATGGAGGAATTGGCTTAAAATAAAAAATAACGATCGATTCTTATCTAATACTAGAGGAATAACCTTATTGCATTCCATTTTTGATATTTTGAGTATTAATGGCAACCTCTACTGAAAACGTGGAAGAATCGACTTAAAATCAAAAAGACTAAATTCTTTTATAGCAAACAACTCAAGCTTGAGTTGTTTACCAAAAAAGAATTTAGTCTTTTTGATTTTAAGTCGATTCTTCCACGTTTTCAGTAGAGGTTGCCATTAATAGTCAAAACATCAAAAATGGAATGCAATAAGGTTATTCCTTCCTCTAGTATTAGATAAGAATCGATCGTTATTTTTTATTTTAAGCCGATTCCTCCATGACTTCAGCAATGGTTACCAATAATAATCGAAACATCAAAAATCTAATGTAAAATTGTTATTCCTCGAGTAGGTATTAGATGAAAATCGATGGCTATTTTTGATTTTAAGTCGATTCCTCCATGTCTTCAGCAATGGCTACCAATAAAAACCGAAACGTCAAAAATCAAATATAGAATGGTTATTCCTCAAGTACTAGATGAGAATCAATCGCTATTTTTGGTTTTAAGTCGATTCCTCTATGTCATCATCAAAGGTAACGTATAAGAAAACAACGTAATTGCTATGGTTACTTATAAACTTTACTCCAAATTTTTAGCATTTCACAGAGAAAAGCCTATCCACTCTTACTTAGTTAGGTTAAATGAGTCCTATATTAAACAGATAAAATGAATAAATTTTAAAGAATTTAAAAATCTTACTTTAGAGTAAAGTACTTTAAAATATAATTTTACTAAAAACTTTATTTAACCTTTTTTGTCGTCCCCAAGGTACTTAATTAGGATATTAAATTTCATCAAAATTGGTTAAGTCATTTTAAAGATATTTAGAAAAAACTAAAAAAGTACTGAAATAAAGTACTAATGTTTGTGAGCCGATATGTACCAAAAACTAATCATCATTTTGTTAAAATAATGGTAGGTTTTCAATTTCATTTCAATCGGTGCAACGGTGTGGAAAAAATCGTGTGCCGAAAAAACGATAACATCCATCCATCCATCCGCATGGAGTAAAAAAATGGCACTTTTTAGCCTCTCGACGAGATCCCAGCTAATTTTTGACAAAACCGTCACGTGCTAAAATTCAATCTAATTGAATACTACAATTTGTGACCTTAATTGAGACCATGGGTTCCGTAGTCTTTACCTGCGGACACTTTGAAGTCTCGCTTGCCGCGAGACCGATTACAATACTTTCCCCATGCTTCGCATTGGATAAAGTAAAAATATATTTGCTTAAAAAAGTCCTAATTTATACATGTATTTTTTCTTTACATATATATGGATTATCAATATGT
This sequence comes from Forficula auricularia, assembly GCA_024734495.1. Lineage (NCBI taxonomy): Eukaryota > Metazoa > Arthropoda > Insecta > Dermaptera > Forficulidae > Forficula > Forficula auricularia. The sequence goes on from JALMQS010000070.1 coordinate 15,396,305, forward strand.
CCTGGTATATAGAAAGTAATGGAATAAGATGTAGCACTTGCAAAGCTTTGGCACAATATGTATCTTTGTCTGCAAAAACCTTCTATTTATGCATATTACCATCTGGTTGTCTGTTGAGAACCGTTAGATTATAATTTCTCACACTGCGTATCATAAACAATTTTTTTATCAAGATGATATCATTTGCAGCATCCCTCTGGTGTTTTTCTTCGAACGATCACCCGTTACCCTCACCCAGTAAAAGTATCCCGAACGATCACCCTTACCCTCACCCACACCTGAGTTGGCTATATTGTCCGTCACCCAACGAAAAATCTAATACACCCTTATATGTACTCTGAAGTGTTAGCCTGATCTCGACCCCAAATCGACCCCAAATTTTTTTGGCATCTTTGAATGGCTAACGCCATCTAGCTCCCTATCGGGAGTCAAATATATATATATATATATATATATATATATATATATATATATATATATATATATATATATATATATATATATAAATGTTTATTTCAATGAAGCAGAGGGCAACTTCTCTTTAAGAATAAATTATATGTTTGGAAATGATATTTATCCATGTTTCAGCCATTTCTAAACACGATGAATAAGCAATTCAATTAATTAAACCTTTAAATGAAAAGTATTTGTTTGCTGAGAGTAGCAGAGTTGTTGATTCATGAATCAGGTTTCAAATTAATAAAAAGCAGAACGCGACCCAAAACTAATAAGTGAAAGTGAATCTTTAGAAATCTTAAAATCTTAGAACAAAAATCAGTCAGTTCAGTGCCGAAATAGCAAAATTGAATTATCAACTAGTCCTTTGATAATTTTTTTTTTTTTTTAATTCTGAAAAGAAAATCAACTGCTGTGTTCAACACACGACTTTCACATTTTCATTTATTTGAAGTCATCGCGACACTACTAATTATTACCTTCCATTATTTAATTTTTTTTTTTATTTTCTCAAAAACGACTGCAACGATTTTTTTAAAAATTAGGGTATTTGTCAAGTGTCATGAGTTAATAGTTGTGTCAAATTTTTAATCCAATTGAATTAAAGGAAGGGGTTGTAAATTAGGGGTGTCGTAAAAAATCCTTCTTTCTCCATTCTCCATTGCTTGTTTGGTCTTTGCTCTAAGCAGGTATATATAAAAGGTCAATGTTCTTTGATTTGTTAAGTGACCAGTTTACTATTACATCAAAACGAACTTACATTCAATCTGGCATTTGAACCCATGAGAAATAACAGATAGAATGTTTCCAATTAAAAATATTGAATTGTCAAACCTTCAAAACTATAGTCTCTGAAAAATAAATTATATATATTCTTAATATATGTTTATTTGCATAATAAAAAGGACATCGCCATTGATTTTATAAACATTTAATGTGATGGATGAGACAATTGATTGAAATGAATGTTTTTTACTTTATTTTAATTTCCAAGAGCTGTTTTATGGTAGTCATATTATGAGGAAACCATTCAATGGAAGGATATTCAATATTCATGCATATTTAAGTGTAGAGAACGAGATCAACAGCCTGAAGAAGCTTTAATTAAAGGTGAAAAGTCGAGATTGATAATGTGCTGACTCTACACTTATTTATTTGAACCTTTACTCTCTTAAAAGTTTAATGAACATTTAAAGATTTATTTATCAGATTATTTATTAAGAATTAAAATCGACACCTATAAGAAATATCATATAATTTATGAGCAATATTTAAGAAAATAATAAAAAAGCATTCGTTTAGAGTATTTTAAAATGTAATTAAAAAAATATATACTATAAACTCTTTTCGAGGTATTAAGATACCTATAAGAATCAAGGTTAGTTAAGTAGATAACAAACTCTCGTATCCTTAGAAATTATATGTCTCTATTAATGACAATTTGAACTTTGATTTTAAATTGGAGAAAAGTCATTTCATTGACTTACAATTATTAAAGAAATTCAAAATTCGAAACACTTACCTATCTAATTTAAACTATTTGACCTGGCTATATAATCACTAGTCCGCAAAATTTTACAAATGAAGATCAAATTTTTGAATGAAAAACTTAGCGCGATACATATGTCAGAGGTAGGTCGCAAACCTTTGGGATTTGAAACTTAAGCTAACTGCTAACACAAAATTTGGCTAAAATCGAAATATCAGAAGTTGATGTTTAAATACGTAAGAATGTACTTAAGAATGTAATCGTGAGTCTCAGAGCTACAAAATTCGTACTTAAGCTCCATATATGCTAGAAGAAGTACATCAAGCTTTTGGTTGAAATCGAAACACCGGAAATTAGCATTTACATGAAAGATTTTTCGTTTTTTGTGATTTTCTCAAAAACGGCTCTAACGATTTTTTTTTTTTTAAATTGGTGTACTTATCAAGTGTCATGAGATATTAGTCATGTATAAATTTTAATCCGATTAAAATAAAGGAAGGGGTGTAAATTAAGAGTGTCGCGATGATTTCAAATAAGGTAGAAACAATGTGAAAGTCGTGTGGTGAACATTCCAGTTGATTTATTTTTAATAATGATCCAGGAAATTTGCTAATAGAAATAGCCAGTTTTAGTAGTTGTTTAGTTAGTTAGGCTCTGATCCGATTGAGTAAAACCAAACGAGTTCCGGCTTGACTTAATGGAGACGCCTGTTAATAGGCAACCAGGGAAACTACTAAAGGGCCAGTAGGGAGGGAAGGGAGCCTTGCCGAGCACGTCCACGATGATTACACCAGAAAAGAGATTTACCTTCGAAACAGGGGCTGGGAAACTTTTTTTTGGAAAGGGCCAGTCGCAAATATTTTAGACTCGAGAGCTCAAGTAGCAAATTTGAAGATTTAATTGAAAAGATTTTGTTTTGCAGCGAGTAGTAGAGTTGTTGATTCATAAAGAGAAATAATAAAAGACTGATGATGAAGGTCATGTAAACAAATAAATTATATATACATATTATTTATATTTGGCATATATATGTTGCAGTACAAACCCATTTTTTTTAGTAAGAACGCGTTCTTACTAGTTAAAACGCGTTTCACTGAATACCTTTGTGGCAACTAGAGTTTACTGATGTTGGTTTAGTTTGGTTCAAAGGTCTAGAATCTTCATTTTTGACTTTCCGCCTTATTTTGGGTGTTTATTTTCAAAAAATTTTAAACGAAAATGCCAAAAATTACATCTTCTAAAACTTTGATTTTAATTTTTGACATTTTCGTTTAAAATATTTTGAAAATAAACACCAAAAATGAGGCGGAAGGTCAAAAATGAAGAGCCTAGACCTTTGAACCAAACTCAATCAATATCAGTAAACTCTAGTTGTCACAAATGTATTCAGTGAAACACGTTTTAATCTAAAGACGAATTTTTCTGCAACTTATATATGTATATTAAATCAATGGAGTGCGCTCGCTGTTGGTTTATAGTGAAACATATATCATACCTAATTAAGGAGAGTTTTTGTGGAGTTTACGGAAATGAAAGATTTAAAAAAGTTTTTATTAAACCTCAATAGATTTTGGGTTGTTAAACTATTTTCAGGAGTACATAGACTAAATGAATAACAACCCAAAATATATTGAGGTTTATAAAAATTTTTTAAATCTTTTATTTCTGTGAAACTCCACAAAAACTTACCTTAATTATAATATATCTATATTAGGGTGCCCTTTATTTTTCAATTTTAATTTTATTTCACGCATGCCCTCTCATTTTTTTCGTCTAATGTTAAAACACTCAGAAATGAAGTTTCTTATTATTTGAACTGCGTTAATTTGTGCCGAATCGGAACGAAACACCAATTTTTGCAAAGATCGTAGTTTTTCATTGATAAATTATAAACCGTTCATCTTATGAACCTCATTTTTGTCTCATTTCCAAGGATATTTTGATGACTTGAAGTTTTATTCGGACCACTTTTTTGTTAAAGCTTTCAGATTTGACTCAAGCTTGAGTTGTTTACTATAAAAGAATTTAGTCTTTTTGATTTTAAGTCGATTCTTCCACATTCAGTAGAGGTTGCCATTAATAGTTAAAATATCAAAAATGGAAGGCTTTAAGGTTATTCCTCTAGTATTTGATAATAATCGATCGTTATTTTTTCTTTTAAGTCGATTCCTTCATGTCTTCAGCAATAGCTACCAATAATAATCGAAATGTCAAAAATCCAATGTAGAATGATTATTCCTCTAGTATTAGATGAGAATCGATCACTATTTTTGAATTTAAGTCAACATGGAGTGTAAATTGCAAGTGATATCTGATTAATAATACAGGAATAAACATATTAATATTTCAAATAACTTTGGATAAAGTTTAGCAACGATCCGTTGCGGTTTATTTTATTTTCATTCTGTACAATAAAAAGGGTTCAATTAAAATTATTATCAAAAGTAAATGTAGCAAAATTCAAATTGAAAATGAAGGATTTCAACATTATATGCCTCTCATTTTTATACCTTCATTGTTCTTCTTTTCTCCTAATTACTTCATTTTTAATTTCGATTTTGATACACTGCTACAATATTATCAAAAGTAAATGTGTTTTTTCAATTTCATTTCAATAATATGAACTGTATGGAAAAAATTGTGGGCGAAAAAGGAATCTAACCGAACGCACTATAGGAAATAAACTGATGTGTTCACCACACGACTTTCACATTTTCATTTATTTGAAGTCATCGCGACACTACTCATTTACAACCCCTTCTTTATTTTGTTTTTTTTTGATTTTCTCAAAAAAGGCTCTAACGATTTTTTTAAACATTAATGCATTTATCAAGTGTCATGAGTTAATATTTGTGTCAAATTTTTAATTCCATTGAATTAAATTTAATCATTCATATCTCGTCTTCGGAAAGTCCAAGAGCATTGAAATTTGAAACTAAAGCTATCTAGAGGCTTCAAGAAGTATAACGAGATTTTGCCTAAAATAGAAAAACCGGAAGTTGATGTTTGCGGCGCGCCGCGATATTCCTAATTTACACCCTCTTCCTTTATTTGAATCGGATTAAAAATTTGACACAACTAATAACTCATGACACTTGATAAATGCATTAATTTTTAAAAAATCGTCAGAGCCGTTTTTGGGAAAATAAAAAAAACGAAAAATATTTCATGTAAATGTCCACTTCCGGTTTTCTGATTTCAATTGACTGATTTATTGCGCCACGCAGAGGGGGGCAGCCCTTTACAAAAAGAAAACAGATTTTTTTACAGATTCGAGTGCAACTGCTCATCAGCCGTCCAAACAATAATGCCAGATGTTGTGGCTATTTGTGATCAAAGTACATTTATGGGCGCCTATGACAACTCCAGAACCGAGGCCAGAGTGTTGGGAGCGCAAAAAGCGCCCCACAACTGTGAAATGCTATTAATAAAATAAACAAATAAACACTAGAAACAAAAAAACAAAACAAAAAATATATATAAATAAAATTTAACATTAAATGCTAAAAAATTCTTATTATTAGTTTAAAATGGACTGGCCACTGCAAAAAGGTCATTTGTCGAAGATTGCCAGCCCAGCAATGCACATAAATCTAAAGTTATATTTTACTCAATTAAGGCCGGGCCCCGTCCTGAAAGTCCAAAAGCTTGTTGTACTCCTTCTAGACTATATCGAGCTTAAGTTTCGAATTTCGTAGATCCAAGACTTATGGCTGCGAAACGCGGGGGAGGTAGATACGTACATACGTACGCACTGACCAATGGTTTTTTGGCCCCTTTTTGGCTTCTGGGGACCACAATTTCCGGTTTTATGTCCTAAATCCGATTTTCAACTATTAAGGGCATCAGTTCCTTCCACCTAGAAGTTACAAAATTAAATGAACTTTTTTCATCTTTGAGATACAAGCTTTCAGAGAGTCAGGACCCAGACTGGCCATCGCAATACTTCCCCATTATATTCTATGAATATAAATGTGAAAGTAAAAATTGTGGTCCCAATCATTGATTTTTTTAGAAAAATACAATATTAATTCCATAGATATTTTTATCCAATCTAATATAAGGTTATTTAGATACAACAAATATGCTATTTATTTTGATATTAGGCGAAAAAAATTAACTTTTTTTACCCTCGAAAAAATCTGAAATGAATGCAAAGGGTCCCCCTGTGGTCCCAATCATTGATTTTTTAGAAAAATAAAATATTAATTTCACAGATATTTTTATCCAATCTCATATAAGGTTATTTAGAGACAACAAATAAGCTATTTGTTTTGATATTAATAGAAAAACATTTGTTGTGGTCACCACACAACTTTCATATTTTCATTTATTTGAAGTCATTGCGACACTACTAATTTATACTCCCTTCCTATATTTCGTTTTTTTGATTTTCTCAAAAACGGCTCCAACGATTTTGAGAAAATAAAAAAAAACGAAATAAAGTAAGAGGGTGTAAATTAGTAGTGTCGCCAAAACGAAAAATCTTTCATATAAATCTCCGGTCTTCCGATTTCAACCAATATTCTAGCCTATATTGAGCTTAAATTTCGAATTTCGTAGCTTTGAGACTTATAGTTGCGAAACGCAGGGGGTACATACTAACTTATGTATATACGTACATACGCATTCACCAATGGATTTTTGGCTCCTTTTTGGCCCCTGGGGACCCCAATTTCTGGTTTGATGTTCTAAATCCGTTTGCAACTATTAAGGCCATCGATTCCTTCCATCTAGAAGTTGCAAAATGAAATTAAATTTTTTCATCACTGAGATACAAGCTCTCAAAGAGTTAGGACCCAGACAGGGCGTCGCAATACTTCCACATTATATTCTCTGAATAGAAATGTGAAAGTAAAAATCGCACTTTTTGGCCTCTGAACGAGACCCCATGTAATTTTTGCAAAACCGTCACGTGATAAAATTCAAGCTTATTGAAAAGTACAATTTGTGAATTTGGTTGAGACTTTGGGTTCCGTAGTCTTTACCTGAAGACCCTTTGAAGTCGTGCATGGTGCGAGACCGATTACAATACTATATCTGCTTCGCATTGGATAAAGTAAAAAGTAAATTTTGTTATATTTTATTTTTTAATCAAACAAAGACACAGGATGATATGTAAATATTCCGTTCCTTTGGTAAAACTTAAGTTAGAAAATGTATTTATTAAATATAGTAGAGACAATTATTTGCGCATGAAAATTATATTTTTCTTGTTCCTTGTGTAAACCAAAGTTCTTCTTTTAAAAATGTGTTTTAAACTAATTTATTTTACTTTTGGAAAAAGTTTTATCCCTGGTCTTTGTAAATATTCCACTTCGTTCCTACTATCTTTTTCATAATATTTATTCACCATCAAAATCGCCACTGGCTTCTCGAAATGTTAAGAGTTGACACAAGATATTATTATCTAGGTGTACTAAACAGCCAGTTCGATAAATATTGACTCTTTCAATAAAATTATTTTAAAATTCCAATGAATAATATTTTTTTCTTTTTTTATAATTTTCATTTATGAAAACAACATTATGATTAATTATCACAAATTATTCATTTGGATAATTTCATATTTTTTATGCATCAGATCATTTCTATAATAGGTATATAATTATTTATCATTAAAATACATTTTACTCGCTTTTTTATAATTAAAAATTCAATGACTTAATCGCTTTTTTAAACGAAGCAAAAAATCCAAGTTAGATGGGACGTCACAGTCAGGACCGGATCTAGGAAGGGGGGGGGGGGGGGCAAAGGGGACACGTGCCCCCGGCGGCAAAACCCTTTGAAGTCGCGCTTATCTTGAGACCGATTCCAATACTTTACTCATGCTTCGCTATATGGATAAAGTAAAAATCTATATCTATTTTTCAATACTCTTTTTTCAATTTTTTTTTAACGCTTTGCTCTCTCTTTTGAATAAATTAAGTGTTAAGCACTATTCCTAAATTATGATTAGTTTTCTGAATCAGTATTTAATTATTTATAAATTATCATCGGTTGAATAAAGGATAGAATTTAGTGACTGTGCCCCTTGCATGTCGTAAGAGGCTGCTAAAAGGGAACTTAATGGCCATCGCTGCCTTACGGGACTATTATGCCAATGAGGGTAGTTTTTCAAAGCGATGTTTCGAGAACATAACCTTTAGAATATATTTCGGACCCTTCTGGACCCTAGCCAAAGAGTGTGCAGCCCCTTATGTTGTCAATATTAGAGAGCCGAGGGGGTCACAAGCCAGAGCCGGCCATTTTGTTTCAGATCATTCAAAGAAAGATTAAAGATTAAATAAAGATTTTCATTATTTATTTCAATGGTCATGTTATTTTTTAATGAGCATACATTTCAATTTTTTTTTCTTTTGATATTAATTTGTTCTAGTTAGATTGTATTGATGTTTGGTTGACCTAACCACCGAGGACTTGTGCCCCTAAGCAGGTCGAGGTATAAAGATTTATTTATTTATTTAAGATCTCTATTCAAATGTACCGATTTCGAAACAATCTGATTAGAAAGCAATCAATAAAAGTGTTTTTTTTAGAATTATTAATTTTCAATTACCTATATTTTTGAATTGATCTTTGCCCTAGACGAGGATTGACTTAAATGAGGGGGTTTCAGAAGGGGGACATTTGCCCTCCTCTAGATTTGATATTCTATTTCGAAATAAAAATTTATTTATTAAAGTTATAATGTGATAAGTTTGATTGTACTGATAACAGCCATCATTGCCTTTAGAAGAATTTCAAAAAATTATCTTGTTTCTTTTAAACCCACTTCAAAAAAGGAGGAGGTTATCAATTCGATTTTTTTTTGTATCTATGTTATATTTATTTATTTATTTATTTATTTATTATGAATTTTAATCGATGCATGTGTGATTATTCGCAATCGCCCATAAAACATTTCAATTTGTCTTTTTAATGGATTTGAATGACATGAGAAGTTATGATGAATAAGAAATAAGTACCGGTAGACTAAGAGTTGATCGGTAATTTTTTGCTTTAGTTAAAAGTGCTGTATAGTAGTAATAATATTTTTAATATTAAATTCAGGTAAAAAGATCGATTTTTATTTGCGGTTAGAATTAAATAATATTTCATTATTTTTTTCCTACCTTTTGACCCGCTTATCATTGTGCACCAAATTTTGAAATTTAATTGCAATTAAAAATAATATTAATATACATGGAGGTTGACCCTTTTAGACTCTGAAGAAGGAGGGACGATTCTCAGAATCTTCGGATTTTTTAACAGGATGAAAATGACGTTCTAATATATTAGTTTATTTGGAATTTTTGTTTTTAATTATCCTTGGGCAGCCTTATCATCAAATTAGCAATGAATTCTACCAATCTGTCTTCAAAAGAAAATAACTCTAATTAATTAAATTTCCTAATGTTAATTTGTAATAGTATTTGTAATTAACTATTAGGGTTTTAAAATTAAAGAAACGCTTTAATTAATAGAAATATTTAATTATACATTTTATTAACACACCCACTTGTAAATAATTATAATAATAAAACTTGAGCAAGATGAGAGGTAGGTTTCACAAAAAAGAAATAAAACAAAATTGAGTTTTGAATTCGATATATTCGGGGTGAGTCCATCATACTTACATCGCATCTTGCTCAAGTTTTATTATTATATTAAAATATTTCACCTAGAACCAACACCTATCTCCTTAAAAGTTATTGTAAATAATTAGTTTAAAAAAAACTATTAAAATAAAGTTACCCGAAGATGAGACCCTCGCAGATCGATTTGTTGACCTAAAAACTCCCTCACCCGTGATTTTCATCGAAATCATTAGAGCCGTTTTCGAGAAACCCATTTTACCATATATATACGTATATATACAAAAGAATTGCTTATTTAACATAATAAGATTATTGAACGTGAATAATTCCCCCTCCTGACAACAATTCTTCGGCCCCACATGATTTTTCCATTTACAAGAAAATGACCCTTGAACTTAAATAATTTAATTTGTAAGTCAAAGCATTCCATAATAATAATCATTCATTTTAGTTTTAATTTTGATTTCTGTAAAAATAGATACATAGTTATAACTTGTAAATTTCAAGTTTGTATCTTCTTTAGTTTACGAGCTACAATCCTCTGACAGGAGAGACGGACAACAAACAGACCTAGCTCACCAATAGGGTCCCGTTTTTCTTTCGAGCATAGTCTTAATAAAGCAATATCACTAAAAACAACAATTTCTTGGTAGCAAAATGTATATGACCTGAGATTATTCGATTGAATGAAAATGATGTTTAAACTTATAGTTAGAAAATTAATAAAATTTTCTATTCAATAAACTTTAGAAGATTTGACATTATCCATTATCTATATCAGGGGTGTCCAACCTTTTGGCTTACACATTTGAAGAGAAAAAATTGTCTCGGACCGCAGATAAAATTGTATAATTCTATTGATATTTGTTATTCAAAAAAGATAGTTAATAATGTAGAAATAAGAATTTTATTATTTTTTTAGCTCATAGCGAGCATCTAATTTTACTTTTCGGAAATTTTATACTTGAAAATAGCTTCTCGTATATGTAAATACATACTACATACTTACAAAAAGTGATATTATGTATTATTATTTGTTTATATTTTTTCCTGGCTAGATAATTAATATAAAATTCTAATAAAGAGACAATATTCAATTTTTCTTTCAGATCGGTATCTAATTGTTGTTCTACAACATTCAATCAGAAAGTTTGCAAGTAGAAAATTTATTTCTAATGATGGAGTCGAAAATAGACCAAAATGATGATTATTTTTTAGTAAATCTTGAAATTTAGTTTTAGATTTAAAATTTAAAATTAGCACTTTTATTTTTCAAAAGCTTTACAGTAGATTTTCAGATTTCTTATTTTTGAGAAAAAAAATTATCAGGCCAAATTGTTATATGTTTTCCAGTATCTACATATAAATCTCAATATTTTAAGGAATTTATGACTGGGCCATGGGTTGGACATCGAATGGGTTTAAAGAAGGATATGAGGAATATTCATTTATTTTTTAAAAGGGTCACGGATAATAATCCCTGACTATCCATTATGTATTGACATGAAAGAACGTGCAAAGATCTAAAAGACAAGTCCTAACAAGTTTTAGTCCGGGAGAGAAATTATCAATTAATTATTATTGTTCTAGATATGCCCAATTCCTTTTGTCTCCTTGTACTAGAATGAAAATTATAGACTTGGTTAGTGTCGTAGCTATATTATAATAAATATTTTAGAAAATGAAAATGAGAAGAAGAATTTTTAAATATTCGAAACTTCATTATTTTTTTTATCTTATATAGTTGAGCTTATAATTTTGCTTTTAGTGAATTTTATTCTGGAAAAAAGTTTCACGTATTGTATAATACAAATGTACTTACATTCATATTTCGAAAAAGGAAATAAATATATATCTACATATTAATACATAATAATAATACTACATAATAAAAATAGGAGACCCGGCCCTAACTAACTCAATCGACTCCGTGGCTCATCGAAGAAACGTTTCTGTCCTTTCCTGTACTACAGATACTATCATGGTGTCTGTTCAGTCGAGCTGAAATCAATTATCCCCCCTAAAGCCCTCTTTAAGAGAAACACGCGGTTTTCGAAAGCTCAGCACCCCTTCGCTGTCAAGTTGGATAAAAATCGAACAAGCGCTTTCGCTAACTCTTTTATTCCTATGACCTCCAGAGACTGGAACTCGCTCCCATCCACCGTCTTCCCCGCGACTTATAACCTTCAGCTGCTTAAGACCCGTATCCACAGATACCTTCGACCCCTACCCACCCCATAAAAACCCTTCTTCTTCCTCTTTTCACGATGGAGAGGCCAACCCAGGCCTATAGGGGATGTACCTTTTTGGTGTAACTCCTTCTCTTATCATTTTCATTAAAAAAATGTTTTAATGAAGTTTATGATTTTATGATGGGATACACTCATTGCAGTGCTGGGCGGCATGCGGCCCGCGGGTCACGGTTTGGACAGTCTTGATCTATATGTTTTTTTAATGCTCTGATAATTAATTAAAAGTGAACATCTTAATTAAGATAAACATATTTTGGTACTAGAGCTTTTAAAAATTATTTCCAGAAATCTTGTTTACTCATTAAATTAAATCATTGATTCATTCTAATATCTTCTAATTAATTTAGTTCTGATTTTATGAAATTAATTCGCTAGCATACCTAATGGTGATTTTCTTAGAATCTCCTCTTGGCATTTCTGACCTTAATTAGGGTAGAACGTGAATTTTATTCGTTTGATAAACAAGGCTTTATTGATTAATTCGGAGGTGGCTCACAACAGGATCTCCAATTGCAGATTATTTAAGGTGTCATGGCAAGAATTGTGCGCTGAATCATGAATATCACTTCTTGTGTTTTGTAACGTATTCAAAGATGAGCTAATTAGAGCGAGACCAGCAGCCACCCTTTCAAATAGGAAATATTGTAAATATGGTAATGGCATCAGCAACAGGCTTTTCTAATCTCTCAACTCAAGGGGTCTCCAGGGAGATGAGGTAACCTTTGTAAAATTTATAATTAGAATAGAAGCAAATTTCCGAATTTCAGAGGCTGGGGTTTATTTCATGTTCAGCCAACCCTAACAACACGACACGAGTCAGATAACTAATCAGACAAGGGAAATTGCCAGGCTTAAACTCATAGTTTATTTCCAGTTATTTATAAAGTAAGTGATGTTTTAATATGCCTAAAAGCTCAAATGCAACATGACCGAGAAGATTCACCTCCAAACAGATCTTGGTATTACCTAAGTGAAGAGAAATGGGCGATCATGCGAAATGAGAAGACGGAAAGTGTATGAGTAGATGGGTATTGAAGGATTGAAGATCGTAAGAATTAGGAAAAAATAGAATATTTATTTTAGATCAGACAAAGGAGATTCTCATAGAGTACGTACATATGGCAATATCGAAATTGAATCTGACGTAGAGCTGTTGACAAGTTCCTTATTCAAGCCGAGGGAGGAAAACAGGGATAGAGTTCCAGTTTCATAGAAGTCATGAGGATAACTTTATTGGCGAATGAAGTGTTTGCGCACTTCTCTAATTTGACCCCGGAAAGTGGAGGGAGACGGTGAACAGCGTTCTACGCTCAAAGCAAGTTTTTGGAGAAATTATTAATTTATACTGAATGTTTATATTTCTAAAAAGAAAAACTAATTATAATATATTTATTGATAAATAATTCCTAAATCAGTGAATTTTCAGAAAGCATACAGATTCTTGAAAAGATTTTTGTTTATCCAATTATATATTTTAACCTAGCAAAAACTCAACTTCTAATACAGGAGGTGTGGAATCAAATAAATTAAATTAAATCGGAAAAATTGCTAAATTGATAAAAACTTAATGAATATATATCCAAAAACCGCTCCCGAAACTTAATTAGTATGAGTATATCCAAGAATTTTTTAATATGATGAAAAGAGCTTTCCTTCCTTTTAAATGTAAATTTCATCGCATGTGAATTTAATTGAAAAGGTTGTCATTTTCGTTAAAAGCAAATTTAGAGAAGAATTTGTTTGAAGAACTAATTTGTGCAAATATTTTAATAAAATTGATTTGCGAGATTCTATTGAAATGAAATAACCCCTAGGTACATAACTGTTGGAGAACAGTGCATCGCCGTTTAATCCCACAGCCCCTAAAGTAATTTTGTTTTATCTTCGCTTTTGATCCTGTAATTTTGGGATTGCCAATTTCATTTCGAGACTAAAAACCAGTTTTAATTTTTATTTATTTTTTATTTTTTTATTGTTATTTTAGCATTTCTCTATCATTTATTAGTATAATCGTAATTGATTTGCATTTGTCAATTAGCAAACTGGTTATTTTTCCCCACTACTTCCCTGATTCACTTTCTTTTATCTATTGTTTTGACTTGGCGGTGTTCTATGAATGTGTGTGTGTGTGTGTGTGTGACGGGATTACGGGATGAGGATGGCGACGGGTTTATTTTTAATCGGTTGACCTTTCTGACTCGGATGCTTGGTTGTATCAATTATTATCAGCTCGCTTTTAAATTTAATAAAATCTCCTCGTATTAATCGTATCAATTGTTATGCGCCACATTAAAGCCATTTTATGGGAAATCGTTCAGCAAACGATTCAGCCTGGCTTTGTTTGATATTACATTAGATAGATAGAATTTGTATATTTATTATATATATGTATTAATATAGCTTGATATTATTGTTAAAAAATAAATACCATTCTTTAATAAAATAAACTGCAACGGATCGTTGCTAAACTTTATCCAAATTCATTTGAAATATTAATATGTTTGTTCCTTTATTATTAATCAGATATCACTTGCAATTTGTAGTTCATATTGAAATTAATTCAAAAATAATCCTCATTTAAGAGTCGAGGAATAACCATTCTACATTGGATTTTTGACGTTTCGGTTTTTATTGGTAACCATTGCTGAAGACATAGAGGAATCGACTTAAAATCAAAAATAGCCATCGATTCTCATCTAATACATGAGGAATAACAATTCTACATTAGGTTTTTGACGTTTCGATTATTATTGGTAACCATTGCTGAAGACATGGAGGAATCGACTTAAAAACAAAAATAACGATCAATTCTTATCTAATACTAGAGGAATAACCTTATTGCATTCCATTTTTGATGTTTTGACTATTAATGGAAACCTCTACTGAAAATGTAGAAGAATCGACTTAAAATCAAAAAGACTAAATTCTTTTATGGCAAACAACTCAAGAATCGAAACGTCAAAAACCTAATGTAGAATTGTTATTCCTCAAGTATTAGATGAGAATCAATCGCTATTTTTGATTTTAAGTCGATTCCTCTATGTCTTCAGCAATGGTTACTAATAAAAACCGAAACGTCAAAAATCCAATGTAGAATGGATATTTCTCACGTATTAGATGAGAATCAATCGCTATTTTTTATTTTAAGTCGATTCCTCCATGTCTTCAGCAATGGTTACTAATAAAAACCGAAACGTCAAAAATCCAATATAGAATGATTATTCCTCAAGTACTAGATGAGAATCAATCGCTATTTTTGGTTTAAAGTCGATTTCTCTATGTCTTCAGCAATGGTTACTAATAAAAACCGAAACGTCAAAAATCCAATATAGAATGATTATTCCTCAAGTACTAGATGAGAATCAATCGCTATTTTTGGTTTAAAATCGATTTCTCTGTCTTCAGCAAAGGTAACGGATAAGAAAACAACGCAGTTGCTATGGTTACTCATAAAAATTCCTCCCAAATTTTTAGCATTTCACAGAGAGAAGCCTATCCATTCTTACTTAAGCAAGGCTAAATGAGCTATATTAAAACTTTCAAATGAATAAATTTTAAAGAATTTAAAAAATTAAAAAAGTACCATCTTACTCTAGAGTAAAGTACTTTAAAATATAATTTTACTAAAAACTTTATTTAACCTTTTTTGTGGTCCCCAAGGTACTTAATTAGGATATTAAATTTCATCAAAATTGCTTAAGTCATTTTCAAGATATTTAGAAAAAACTAAAAAAGTACCGAAATAAAGTACTAATGTTTGTGGGCCGATATGTACCAAAAACTAATCAGCGCTTCATTTTGTTAAACTAATGGTAGGTTTTTCAATTTCATTTCAATCGGTTCAACGGTGTGGAAAAAATCGTGGGCCAAAAAAGCGATAACATACATACATCCATACATCCATCCATACATACATCCATCCATACGCACGCACTAAATGAAAAAATTGCACTTTTTGGCCTCTCGACGAGACCCCATGTAATTTTTGGCAAAACCGTCACGTGCTAATATTCAACCTAATTGAATACTACAATTTGTGACTTTAATTGAGTCCATGGGTTCCGTAGTCTTTACCTGAGGACACTTTGAAGCCACGCTTGCCCCGAAAGCGATTACAATACTTTACCCATGCTTTGCATTGGATAAAGTAAAAATAAAATAATAAGAACTTAAAAATAAAATAAAATGCACTAAAAGGAATAAAATAATTATACAACTAAATTATGAAATTGTTAAATGAAATCAGTTTTTGAAGTCGGTGCCAAACATACATTTTATGAATTGCACTCGACGGATCTTATTTAGTACGTTTGGCGTGTAATGATGACAATATCGCGTAAGCTCGCTTATATAGTTTGTTTGACACCGACTTCAAAAAACGAATTTTTGAGTTCTTATTATTTTATTTGAGGCATTTAATTTTTTCGAAGTCGGGTTTTTTTTTAAAAAATTATTTTTATTTTTCTCTTTCTAGTGATATTAAGAATAGTGACTTATGATAATACCTTGCATGCATCTCGTAAGAGAAACATAAATAGAATAATGATCTTGAAACGTTAGCGGTTTTTAAACGAACGTTTTAACATTGTTTTTTTTTTTATAAAAGATTTTATTTATTATAATTTCGATTATTTGCACATAAGAATTGGAGATTTCCGTTATTTTATCATTGATCATATCATCAGAACTTGACCAAATTAACAAGACACCACCCCTACGTTTCCCCCTAACCAATTAAAAAAGACTCATCGAAATCGGTCCATAACACAAAAGAAATGGGAGACATACATAACAAAAAAAAAGGTCCAATACCAAAGAAATTTATATGGGACCAATCGGAAGCTATAGTGAACCCATCATCATCATTGAGTATACAGTCCTAAGACTGGTTTGATGCAACAATCCGTCTCCACTCGACTTTGTCCCCCGCCAGCTGTTTGACCTCTCTAAATGTCTGGCATCCCATATCCCCAATTATTTGGTTGAAATATTCTAATCTGGGTCTTCTCCTTTTCTTTCCCACCTCCCCCTCCAAGATATCCCTAAGCAGTCCCACATGTCTCAATGTGTGCCCCATCATCTGACCCCTTTATCCATCCATTTGATATTCATCATTCTTCTGTAGCACCACATTTCGAAAGCCTCTAACTCTCTTTCTCTCCGCTTCTCTAATTGTCCAGGTTTCACACCCGTACATGGCTATGCTCCATACATATGTCTTCAATAGCAACTTCGAAGTTTTCTAAGCTGATTGAGGAGGAGCATAGTAGTTTTTGTTTTGAATTAAACCCCATTTTTGCTTGGGCAATTCTTGATTTAATTTCGTTTTCGATTCTCCCATCCCATGTTATTTTACTTCCTAGGTAGCGGAATTCCTTAACTCCTTCTAGGTTTTCTTGGTTAATTTTGATGCATTCCTGTCTCGTTTGTTCTTTTTTTGTACATACTAGACCTTGACCTGATACTGAACCCAATTCAAAGAAAATCATCGAAATCGGTCCACATGGTAAAGAGAAATCAACAAACAAAAAAAGACATTCTGTTGGATTGATAACCTCCTCCTTTTTTTGAAGTCGGTTAAAAATAAATAAGAAAAATGTTTCAGGAAAAATTTTCTCTTTAAGAATTATGAAACAATCTTGAATTATTTTGGAATAGATATTACCTTTAAAGAATAATAATATTTAATAATAAAGAGAAATCAATGAGGTTATCCGCTGCTTTATGCAAATAAACATATACATATATTGAAAAATTTTAATTATAGTTTTATAAATATAAATAAATAAAACAAATCCTTTATAGAAAACAAGCTTAAAACTTTTGTTTAAATTCCAAACGTTACGGTAGAATTGCTCTTTTTATCAATGGAATCTTAAGAAATTTGAAAAAATAGTTGCTTTAAAAAATGAATATAATAGTTATATATGGTTATATTTATTTTTTTAAAGCAACTATTATTTCAAATTTCTTAAATTCCATTGATAAAAGGAGCAATTCTCCCGAAAAGTTTGGATTTTAAATATTTAAGATTGTTTTCTATAAAAGATGTGTATTCATATAAATATATATAATTAGTAAAGATTGTGGTGTTGGTGCAAGGTGAAACATCTTTAATAAAGTTAAGAGTAAATAAATATTATATTATACATTATACATTTCAACCTGTATAATGAATTACATTATATTGAATTTGATACATTCGATCAAGACATCCGAGAAGAAATATTAATTTTGAGACAATCTCTTTAATAAATTTTTAGAAAAAAATCAATATTAAATATAATATTTATTTACTCTTATCTTTATTAAATATATATATATGAATAGAAAACAATCTTAAAGCGTTTATTTAAAATACAAACGTTTCAATAGAATTGCTCTTTTTTTTCAATGAAATTTTTAAGAAATCTGGAAAAATAGAAACTTTTGAAAAACTGAATATATATAAAGAATGTTATTAATATATGGGGCATTCCACTCCAAATCAACTTCTTTGAACCCGATTCGATTTGGCTGAAATTTTTATATGTTATACTACCCCACTAAAAGCGCTGCAGATCAATTCCCCCCCCCCCCCAACCGAAATAAAGTTATGATTTTTTTTTCAAATACTCAAAACTTTTGCAAAAATTGACTAAATGAGACGTTTTTTTTCTTTAAAATTTTCGTTTTTAAACGTAGTTTTCAGAATACCGCAGATATATAAAGAATATAAATGTGTATTCTTTATTTACCTATATGTATATGTTTATTTGCATCAAGCAGAGAACAACCTGAATGATTCCCTCTTTATGGATCACCAAATCTGCTACTCTCAGCAAAACAAAATCTTTTCAATTAAACAATAACAATATTTATGATGAGGGCCTGCACTAGAGTTAGTTGATGCCGCTCAGGGGCCAAGACATGCCCTTATTTTGAAGACATTTTATTTTTTATTTTATTTAAATTTAAATGTATTTACATACATATATATTACATTATACTACATAATTACAATTAAGTTCTTAACTTCTAATGTCTATTTAACATTTTTCAATTATCACTAATATGTTTCCTTAATTTTATTTTAAATAAAGTTAAATTAGTTGAATTTTTTACATCAGAGGGCAGAGAATTGAATTCCTCAAGCCCTCTAAAATACAGTGAGTTTTTCGTCAATTCTTTATTTACCTTATGTACATATATCCTATCATTATACCTGGTATAATGTTCATGCATTTCATTTACTATTGTGAATTCTAAATACTGTGGTAATTCCCTGTGATACAATTTGTAGACAAAGCTCATTGTTTGTAAGTACAGGAAATCACTTACATTCAAAAAACCTAGGCATTCCAGCATGGTTCTAATTGGTGTATATCTATCACATTTCAAAATAGTTCTCATACACTTATTTTGTAGTAACTGTAGCTCATTTATATTATTTTTTGTACCAAAGTATAAGATTGTAGGACAATAGTAAAAATTGGGATTAATTATGCTCTTATAAACTGCAATTCTATTATTCATATTTAAGTTATTGCTGATTCTATTAAAATAATTAACTTTTCCATTTAAGCTTCTAATTAGTTCATTATAATGCATTTTAAAATTCAACCTGTCATCAACAATAACACCAAGATACCTTATAGAGTCGACATATTCCAGTTTCACACCACTCAGCTAAACCGGAGATATGTTTTCCCCACTAGCACCCATTATCATTACTTTTGACTTTGCACAATTTATTATAAGTTTGTTGACATTTAACCATCTCTCAATTTTTTTGAGTATCCTATTTATTCTTACTACAGCCATGTCGATATCACTATCCTCTACAGATATTAAAGTATCATCCGCAAATAAATTTACAAAAACATTATCATCAATACAGCTATCTATATCATTAATAAACAATAAAGGCCCAAGTATGCTCCCTTGGGGAACACCGACACTATCACTTTGTGGTTTGGAGATTTCACTATTAATTTTAGTCACATGGGTCCGATTTCTTAAATAACAATCAAACCACTTAAGTGCACTATCACTGAATCCATATGTTCTCAACTTCTCCAAAAGCAGATCTCGATTAACAGTTTCAAAGGCATGTTCAAGGTCCAGTGACACTGCTATTACTAAATTTTGGGGTTCATCCAGCCATTTCTTCCATCTTGATATTGTAAGCTGCAACGATGTTTCACATGAGTGTTTTTCTCTGAATCCTGATTGGTTGGAAGTTAAAATATCATATTTATTGATATAGTCAAGTAACTGTGAATGCACTATAGACTCAAATACCTTTTCGAGAAAGGGTAAGGAATTAATACGTCTAAAATCGATTGGTTCCAATGCATTTTGTTTTTTGGGGGATATTACAGATTGCTTCCATTTTTGAGCAAACATACCCTTACGTTTGGATTTATTACTAATTTCATGAACCTTTGTAAGAAGGAACTCACTGCCAAGGGATAGAACCATTTCATTCACAATGTTTATAGAGTCTTTTTTTTAACTTTTTAATTTCTTTAAGAATGTCTTTTTGACTAATTTCTTTAATTATATATTCTTCTACTCTTTCTATATTATTTATATAGGGATATATAGTATAGTTAGTTTTTGTCCCATTTTTATTAATTCAAGTATACTATCTTCAACAAACTCATTATAACTGTTAGCAATATCTGACTAGTTTAAGTATATTCTGTTATTAAATTTCATTTTAACAATTTGATTTGGTTTGTAGTTTGAAGGTCACTAGCTTGTTTTAAATTTTTCCACATATGTCTGGAATTTTTACTTTTTTCTATCACTTGGGTAAAATAAGATTTTTTTTCTTTTTATTGTTGATGTAACAAGATTTCTAGATTTCCGGTATAAGTTCCATTGTTCACTTATAAACATTTACAACAACTAAATCCGTAGTAAATAAAGTATTAATGTATTGGAACCAATAAAAAGTCTTTTTTTCCAAAATTCTGGCATATATTTAATTTCATTTCGATAGGTTGAACGGTGTGAAAAAAATCATCGACGAAAAATCTGGATCCAATATCCATACATCCACACGAACTAAATTAAAAATTCCCTTTTATGGGCTCTGCCAAAATATCAGTTCCTGAAATTCGACTTAAATACTCCATTTTTTACTTGAGTTGAGGCCATGAGTCAGTACTTTTTACTTTATGGCTTTTTGAAGTTGGCCTGGGCGCTTAAAAGAAAACAATACTTTATCCCATTAAACTTCGCTATGCTCCGCTAGAGATAAATTAAAAAGATAATATATCCCAACAAAAACGCTTGTGTTTCAAATATCAAGTTCGAATAATAAACTATTTGTAAGAATAAATCAGAAATGAATTCTAATGTATCGCCAAGTTAACTTCACCAATAGTAGTTGAATCCAGATAATAGTACTTTCAATTAAAAGGCATTCTTTTCATTTTATATGATTAATACGCCCAAAGAAACATTTAAATATTAATATCAATTTATTATGAAAATTAAAATCATTGATCGAAAGCTAATCTATAGGTGAGCCTGTAGGGTAGGCAACCGGAAGGGTAGTATTGTAGAGAGCAGGCAGCGAAACAGTTTTAAAAAAAATTTCAATAAATCATATTTCTACTAACACTATGTTATTTATTTATCATAAAGAGAAACAAAGAGGTTGTCATCTACTTGATGCAAATAAAGATACACAATATATATCATATATATATTAGGGTGATTCATTTCTGCAAAAGTTTTATTTTTATTAGGTGCTAAAGCAAAATATCAATCTGCATATTGAAAAATTCTCACCAAAGATGTACTCTTAATTCCAATATTAAGTACTTACGATTTTATTTTATTTTTTTTCATTTAAAATGCATGTATAATTGGAGAGGAGAATTTTTAGTTAGGTTTCACAAAAGAGTGATTAAAAACAAATGTATGTTTATTTGAGTTTGACTAATTATATATATATATTTCGGGTTACTAGCTGTTTTTATTTGAACTCCTGAAGATGGGCTAGTAACCCGAAATATATATTGAGTGAATCAAACTCAAATAACATACATTTGTTTTAATATTTCCTTTTTGTGAAACCTAACCTAGAAAATTCTCCTCAAGTTATTTATAATGTTTCACCTAGAACCGACTACTCAAATCCTTAAAATTATTAAAACGCTTTAAATTTTTTTCAATTTCTATATAGCTAGATTTCACGATATTGTAAAACGAGTCGATGTATCTTGTAGGGGATTCCATGATCTTCGAAATTGCTTTTGGGTTATTTTATGTAGCTCTTGCTGGTCGAAATACATTTTTTGAGAAAAATTGTGATTTTTTTGATTTTTTAGAACGAACCGCTAACTATAGAAAAAATAAATTGACATATATTTAAAGGACATTTTATCCCTTTCAAAAAAGATCTTTAGATTCAAATTGCTCCGACCAATAGTTTATGAGTTAAAGCAATTTTTATAACTGAAAATTGAAGAAATTGATAAAAAATGGCAAATAATAGTACTTAAATTTAACTTTTCGATTGATCATCATCACATTTTTGACATTATCGACAGCTCTTACTGGTGAACAAGCGCGAACTACATAAAAACCAAAAAGGAATTTTCAAGAGCATGGAATCCCCTTTAAGATGCAACGACTCGTTTTTCAATATCGTGAAATGTGGTTGAGAATTAGAAATTTGAAAAAAAATACATGCATTTTAAATGGAAAAAAATCAAATTAGAATAGTAAGTACTTAATACTTAATATTAATTAAGAGCTCATCTTTGGTGAGAATTTTTTTTTCAATATGCAGATTGATATTTTGCTTGAGCACCTAAAAAAACTTTTGCAGAAATGAATCACCCTAATGCATACCTATATATTATTTATTTGTTTGAGACTATTGTATCGAAGGCTTGGCCTTCATCATCAGTCATTTTTAATTATAAATATTATTTTTCATGGAGTCACTATTGCGTGGATAGTGAAATTTTTTGCTGTTTACTTAGCCGAAAGCCAGTTAGAATTAAAAACCAGGCCAAGCCTTCGAAACTGTAGTCTCAAACAAATAAATAATATATATAAATCTATATATATATATTTGATATATATGTGTGTATGTTTATTTGCATCAAACAGAGGACAACCTCTTTGTTTCTCTTTATGAATCAACAACTCTGCTACTCTCGGCAAAATAAAAACTTTTTATTTATTTATCATTCGGTGATTTTGTTTTAATGTTTTTGTTATTTTATTTAATTCATTTATTTTGATATTAACTTGTCAATCAAATCATTTGTCGCCCTTATACATAGATTGAAATGAAGTAATTTTTAAAATGAAATAAATAAATAAACAAATGAAAATTATATTTTCTAAAAACTGTGGAAAATTACATTGGGACGTGTGTAAGTTTTTTTCAGTGCAGTCACTCGAAATAGCTAAGTGCTATCAATCCTCAATACAAGCAAGAGTGGCAATCGCTGAAAGAAACAGAATCGAAATTTAATTTTATATTTAAACATTCTAATTTCGCTAGTATGGTAATATTGTTGTACATTCAATTATAACATTTAATTTAAAATTTATTCATATCCAGTTATTTCGAATTACTGAAATATCCTGAGCCAAATATTTCTCTGGATCCCAAAACGAGCTTAATGATCCAATAACCAGGCCAAGTGTGAGACGGGCTTTCATACCAAAGTATTTTTGGCGCGCGGCGGGTAGGCAGCAGAGAATATTTCTTTGAGTATTATTTTCCCTTTTCTCTCTTAAAACAACAAATACGACGAATAAGAATGAATTTCATATTTAATAAAAAATGTTTAAAGGGTATTTTGGGACTTATAAGGTACACTGAGTCCGACTCGCATTTGCCTTGATTATTATGGTATTTGTAGCTTACGCTATAAATTCAATGATAAAATAATTTTCAGTATAAAAATTAATAAATCTCCAATAAGTAAGTGTGTCTCCCATTCTAAGGACTCGTGGAGGTAGTGGTGAGATGAGCTGTCTCCGCCCCTACAATCCAACCTCCCATCTTCACCTAAAAGAAAAACAGATTAATCGATTTGGCTTTATTGGAAAATTAGATTAGAAAATAAATTTCAAAATAAACTCCTACTAACCGAAGATTCCACTTGATTGCTCCTTGATGTTCTAACATAAGCTTGACCCATTCCCATTTGATATGCCAATGACAGAAATGGCTAAGTAACTACGAGTATCTCTTCAATACTTTTTCTTCAAGAAACTAGCCTTCTGTCTTGAGACGGTTGCGAGCGCGAACACGAAATGAATATCGACACACGTAAGGCTCAATTTGGCCTCAAAATTCTAATCGGATAAATTGCGGATCTGAAACCGTCGCTGAACGAACCAAAATTATGAAGTAATGCGAAAGTGAAAAACGGAACAAATACGAGATAGATAACGCGCCAATGGCAAAAGAAAATAGTGAGAAGGAGAAAGAAAAAGAAAAACACATCACTCAGATTCTACTTATGAAAGATAAGAATTTAATTTTTCTTATCAAAAAATACCAAATTCGATTCTCTCCTCCCAACTATCACATCACTGAATTATTTTTGAAACGAGCTAAGAAGAGGGGAGTTTCGAATTGGTTATATTCCCTCAACCCAAATGCCTAAACACATCACTCAGAAAACAAATTAATCTTTGGTAAAAGCGCAAATAAATATTGTTAAAAAATTATAAAAATTGCCCCAAATGTTCTATCATTGTTCCTCACCTAGGAGGAGTTTAATGCGGATGATCAGTATTATAAAGTGAAACTAAACCAAAAAGGTATTTTGTGATTGGTTTTAATTAGAGGCTATACTTATGTGTATATAAAATATTTAAAAATAAAAGACATGCATACACAACACACTAATGAGAATAAAATAAGAAAACTCAAACCTACTAGACACATTCAATGGCCTTTCTCAGTGCAGATTCGACAAATCACACCTTTTTCTGTTCTGTTATATTCATTCTTACTTTCTAAACGGGAAACGTTTTGAAGATTATCATTCATTATCATTTGGATGATGATTATGACAATGTCCTACGATGGTCGGGTAGAGATAGATGGGAAGTGTGGACACTTGTAGAGAAAAATAAAATATTTACATATGGGATATAGACTCTGACAATATACTTACTTTAATAAAAATTAGATGTTTTTAATATTTAGAAAACAATTCAGGGAAGTTAATAAAAATTTAAATTTTCGTGTTCACTTTGAATATATGTATATTGTATATTATATAATATCAGTGGCGCAACCAGAACCAGAAATTTTACCCAATATTTTTTTCGTTTTCATTTGTTAATTTTTACTTTTACTTTCATTTTTTCCTTTCCCTGGGGGGACTAAGAGGGCTCAAGTTCTGGGGACGGCTTCAGTCTCCTTAGCCCTCGGGCCCGTGGTTTCACGACTGATATATGTTTAAAATTAACAAATTATTTTTATTTTCATTAATTTTAAAAACTTATTTTGCTAATTATTTTAAACTAGATTAATTTGGAAAATCCTATACTTCCAATTTAACTAATTTAATCATAAGTTTCCTGTATTTTTAATTCGACCGCGAATCGAATGCAGATGATTTTTGTCAAATATTAAGTGAAAATAATATCCGAATTTATATATTTCTAACTTGAAATAGTGAAGTTAATTTTCTCATTATTTTATCAAAGAATAATTAACACATTAACGAGAATTGTTTTTGATCGCGCTTTATATATCTTGTTTAAAAAGCGCGATCAAAAAACAATTCTCGTTAATGTGTTAATTATTCTTTGATATATTAATGAGAAAATTAACTTCACTATTTTAACTAATTTATCGAAAAAAACAATTCACAAATTTTCTAATATTTGGAAAAAATTTCAAAATAATATTGAAAAGAAAAAAATTAAAATTGTAATTTGAAGATGAAAAAAAACTAATCTCAAATTAAAAAAAAAATTATAGTTTAAAAAAACTAAAAAACACGCTAATGCACTAAAAATTACATAATAATGTAATAATCAAAAAGTATGGGGCGCAGCATCATGTACTTTTAGGTAATTTATAAAAAATGCCCCACGCTTTTTGATTATTACATTATTTTTTTTTTTTTTTTTTTTTTAATGCAATCGAATGCAAGAAGGGGTGCACCAGTAAAGATGCAGCCCCTATGGATCTCGAAAGACCCTTGCATTACCGAAGAGAAGAGAAAGTTGATTAAGTGAGAGGGTGTAGACGTAGGTGTCTATGCACTCCGGTTTTGAAGGTTTGAAGATTATAGGTGCTGGGAAAGATAGAGGCTGGGAGAGAGTTCCAGTTCCTTGAAGTCATGGGGATATATGTATTGGCGAATGAAGTGGTCCGGCACTTTTCTAGTTTGACCGCGAGAGAGTGTTGGGAGTCGGCAAAACGTGTGCTGCGTGCAAAGCATGCTTTGGGGGGAATTATTGATTTTATCTCATCAGAGCACCTGCCGTGATAGTATCTATAGAAAAGGGAAAGGGCAGAGACATCTCTTCGATGAGCCAGCGAGTCGAGGGAGTCGGTGAGGGTAGAATCGTCAATTAGCCTGACGGCTCGTTTCTGAATTGCATCCAGGGTAGCAAGAGAGTATTTTGAGGCCCCTCTCCACAGATGAGAGCCGTATTCGAGACAGGGGCGGATCTGGGCCTTGTAGATGGTGAGAAGTTGTGGGGGTTTGTAAAATCGCTTGGACCTGAATAAGAAGCCAATCTTCCTTGCTGCAGATTTCGCCACAGAGGAGATGTGTTCATTCCAAGACAGGTCAGATGCGACAGAGACGCCAAGCATGGATAGGCTGTCACACATTTTTAGGGTATTCGAATCGAAGTGAATATCAGGGAAATCTTTATTTTCTCGCCTAGAAATTAGACAATATTGAGTCTTGTTTGAATTGAAGTTAACTAAATTTTGTGAGCCCCATTTATTCAGTTTGTCTAGGTCGAGAGTAATTGAGGAGGTAACATTGATTCGATTATTCGGGAGTGAGGGTTTACCGTGTAGAGTGCTATCGTCGGCGTAACAATGAGTGGGGTTTGCCGTTTGATCGAAAAGGTCGTTTATATAAATTAGGAAGAGTGTGGAGGAGATTACGGAGCCTTGGGGAACACCAGAGTTTGTGGAGAACGATTCAGATGATGTTCCATCCACCACAACTTTTATACTTCGGTTTGTCAGAAAGCTTTCTATCCATTTGCGAAGAGTTGGTGTGAATCCGAAGGCTGGCAGTTTGGCAAGAAGATTTTTGTGCCAAACCTGGTCAAAAGCTTTGGAGATATCAAGGGCTACAGCGAAGGTTTCTTTTCCGGCCTCTAGAGTATTGTTCCAGGTGTGGGTGACATAGGTTAAGATGTCGCCTGTGGAACGATTTTGTCTGAATCCATATTGCCTATCGTGAATTAATTTATTGTTTTCTAAGTGATGAAGGACGTGTTGGTTTATGACTAATTCCATTATTTTGGAAAGAACAGAGGTGATCGAGATAGGCCTGTAATTAGAGATTTGTGAAGTGTCTCCTTTTTTAGGAATAGGTGTGACCCTGGCTATTTTCCAGCTTTTGGGGAATATGCCCGATTCGTAAGAGAGTTGGAATAGCTTGGATAAGATAGGGGCAAGTTCAGGGGCGCATTTTTTAATGAGAATTGGTGGGATGTTATCCGGGCCAGCGGCGGATTTGGAATTTAATTTAATAATGGCTTTTATGATTATTTGGGGCCTGAAAATTATTTTGCCCATGAGGTTGGTTTGGGGGTATAAGTGGGCGGGTTAAGCCCTTTGTCATCTAAAGTGGAGTTGGTTGCGAAATAGGAGGCTAGCGATTCGGCTTTTTCAGCGGGGGTTGTGGCTACTGAACCATTTGGGTGAAAGAGGGGCGGAAGTGAGGGAGACGCGAAATTTCTATTTATTGCCTTGTGTAACGAGAAAAAGGCCCGCTTTCCATTGGGGCAAGATACGAGACGGTCAGCTATCCTCTGGTCGAATGACTTCTTTGCCTCAGAGATGATTTTTTTGCATGAGCTTCGGGACTTGGCAAATGCAACTCGGTCACATTCTAGATGTGAAAGTTGCCATTTCTGAAAAGATTTGTTTTTTTCACGGACGGAATCTGCGCATTGTCTACCAAACCAGGGTTTAGAATCCTTGTTCCCTTTAATCAATTTGTAGGGGATATAGGTTTCTAAGCCTATTTGAATTGCCTCGTTAAAGGCGTCTGCGAATTCAGAAGCGTTTTTATCTCTGATGCAGAGTTCATTCCATTGGTAAGCTGCAAAAAAGTTACGCATGTCATTCCAATTAATGTTATCGTTATTGACTAGCCATATTTTTCTGGGGTTGGAGTGGGGTGACGGGGGTTTTGGTAAATTGGCGGAGGTTTTAATTTTTATCAGATTGTCTAAAAGAGCAGGTTTTTCATGTTCGAGATGTTGAAGTACGTCGTTTAAATTCGAATTGCGACATAGACCGCGAATGTTGCAGAAATTGATCTTAATTGATGTCATTAGTTAGGAGAATTTGAGGTGGAAATAAAAAGGGTGATAAGAAAAGTAAAGATAAGAGAGTCGGAAAACCAATTAAAACTCCGAACTTGGATATATTTTTGAATATATTCAATATCAGTGAGCTCTTAGAAATTGGACAGTGGTTTCTCATCGGACGTTTTGAAAAGGTTTAAATCTACCACTTGGATTGATTGTTGGTAGGGATAAAATTATGTGTATTTATTTAATTGCTAGATTGAGTCTTAACTTAATTAAAACTAGTTGTTGTTGTTAGTGGGGGGAAAAATTATTTGTTATTAATTTAATTACTATATTTGATAATCTATATTATTATCTACTTTTTAGTGCGTAGCGTGTTTTTTTTTTTTTTATATAATTTATTGTTTTATATAAATACATATATACAGGGGAAGATAATATAAAGCGTGTAATAAATATACTTTAAATAAATTAAATAAATATTTAAAAATTATTATTATACAGGGTGGGGCATAAAGATTGTTAGTGGTGGGGGGTTGGCGCTAATTGTGATGTGATAGGGTTGGTTGTTGGAAGGTAAGGGGAATGCCCCTTAACCCCAACTGTTGGTCCAACCACGAGGGAAAGTAGGTATTGGAAGTGTGTGTGACAAAAAGTATGTGAGCAAACCATTATTCGGTGGTAGCTAAATTATTTCGATTCGGGCTGGCGCATATATAACATTCAACGAATATTGTCGCTCACGGGATTACACGCGCCAACTCGTCTCTCAATAATTCATTGATTTATTGTTTCATTATAAATAGATTGATTCATGTAGTGTACAGTGTGTTTGACAATTTGACTGTTGTTTACTTAAAGTATTATTACTAATATTAAAGTATTGTTTATTTGAACAAACTACTATGTATGAGGTCGCAGTGCCATCTAGCGGTGAGCGCTAGGACTGGACCGGACACCACACCCCTTCACCCTTTTTTTTATTTTTTGGGTGGTGAGTGTAATGTTATAATGTAAATAAGGTGTTTAATTTGGTTATTTAGTCACCGATTTTTTGTAACAATAATATAAAATCTAACATTCAAACTTAACAATTTTGATGCTTTTGCATCTATTCGTGTTGAATCACATTTGTATTTATTTTTAAATAAACTATTTTGTTTATTTAAATAAATAATTTTTAATTTATTTTTTATTAAAAGTCCAACTAGAATAAATTTGAGTCTGGGCAGAGTAAAGCAACCCCCTTAATATACTATAAATCAGCCCAGGAATTATCTTTTAAATATTCCCTAACCAGATCGTATCATATTTATTTCTGATGTTCTCTCGATGAAGGAATTAAATTTACTCAAAGGCCAATTGAAGAATTCAAGTCAGTATAATCCAATGTAAGATTATTCAAATTATAATGTCTAGAGCATGAACTATTAACGTATGAAATTGAGTCCATGATTTTGAATCAGCCTGTATTATAAGAATCTCAATTGTAAAATTCATTCGAATAATTCAATTTCCCGACGAGTCTTATTTCAAGATCTTAATGGTTAACATTTAATATCGAGTTTGATTTCTAAGTCTAATTTTTGTTTCTAATTGTATGTTTTTAATTCGATTCGGGCTGGCGCATATATAACATTCAACGAATATTGTCGCTCACTGGATTACACGCGCCAACTCGTCTCTCAATAATTCATTGATTTATTGTTTCATTATAAATAGATTGATTCATGTAGTGTACAGTGTGTTTGACAATTTGACTGTTGTTTACTTAAAGTATTATTACTAATATTAAAGTATTGTTTATTTGAACAAACTACTATGTATGAGGTCGCAGTGCCATCTAGCGGTGAGCGCTAGGACTGGACCGGACAAGATCTATCACATTTTGAAGAGGTATAAAAAATGAAAAATTTAACTGGAAAAAAACTGAATATCTTTTGATAAGAACATAAAATAAATTTTTTAATGTGTTTTAAACATTATATCAGACGAAAAAAGGGGGGGGTTAAAAATGCAAATTATAGTCCTTTTCAATGAAACTCAACCAAATTTTGTATCGATATTCTGTGGACCCCGGAAGGCTAGAAATGCAAAAACTAACCACCCAAAATGAAGGGGGGAGGGTCAAAAATGAAAATTCTAGCCCTTTCGACCAAACTATGTTTTTCAAAATTTGGTTAGTTTTTGCATTTTTAGCTTTCCGGGGGTCTATAAAATATGTATACAAAATTTGGTTGAGTTTGGTCCAAAGGGCTAGAATTTTCATTTTTGACCTCCCCCCCCACTCTTTTTTTCTCTGATACAGTATAAAACACATTTAAAAAAAAATATTTTATGTTCTTTTCAAAAATATATTCAGTTTTTTTCCAGTTAAATTTTTTCATTTTTTATACCTCTTCAAAATGTGGTAGAACTTTATGCCCCACCCTGTATTATTATTACTAAATAATGAACTAGTTGGCTAACTAATTATTATCTAATTAAAAAGTCTATGGAATCCTTTCGACCTCGTTCTTTAGTACTAATTGATTTGAATAAAAGTTCGCCTCGCGTTTATAATTATACAAACCTTTCGTTGATAAAAATGCAATGGTGTTGGAAGCTCGCAAAGTTGCTC
The DNA here is from genome assembly GCA_024734495.1 of Forficula auricularia. Lineage (NCBI taxonomy): Eukaryota > Metazoa > Arthropoda > Insecta > Dermaptera > Forficulidae > Forficula > Forficula auricularia. Next base: position 15,427,202 of record JALMQS010000070.1, read on the forward strand.
GCTCACTTGATGTGGTGAACATCATATCTTGTTACTAACGAAACAGAATGAAACAATAAATATATAATAAATATTGTAAAAACGCAAGTTTAATTTTGATAAAATGTATTTTAAATTTTAAGAAATATTTTTTCCCCAATAAAATAAAAAATTTGTTCTTAGACTGAAAACGACGCAGCCAATCAGAAACGTGGTAACTTATGCCCAATTTCAATTAATTAAAAGCATACATATCGTCGCTGATCTTACAAAACCCGGTAAGTCCGATTTTTGGTCAAATACGTATTATATACGTTTATACCAACCAACTTTTCACGGCGCGTCTGTCTATTGAAACCTTATTAATCTATTCCAATTTAATTTCGCTCTACGGATAAATAATAAATATTGCATTGTATTTGTATGTATTGTTATTTAAAATGTTTTTTCTAGTTTTGTGGCAAACGTTGAATTTAGGACTTAAGAGGTTTTGTAAGATGAGCGACGATATGAAAGTAGCTTAAAGGTGCCTTTGAGTTCCTATATTTCTTCTACCCCGCATTTAGAAATTGAAAAATTATCATTTTCAGATATTTCCCTTTTTCTTGCAATCTAAGACCTATGCTACCTAGGACGTCTGGAAGTATCCTATAGACAAAATTTGTTTTTCCAAGACCAAAAGAATAAAAATAAAAAATATGAACTTTGCCAAGAGTATCGAGTAATAATTGAATTGATAGAATTTAGTTCTCACTAAATGTAATTGAAATTAATGTTTTTTTCCATAACTCACCCCATGGCGTGTCGATTCCCTGAACGCCTTAAGGTAGTTGTTTCTCAACAATACTATCAAACAGTTAATGCTAGAGTATATAGAACAGACAATAAGGATTCATAATTCATAAGCCCAAAACTTTTTGCTGTTTATGTACCGATTCTAGGCAATCCCGTGCTCGTTTGACAAATCTGGCACCATTGTAAGAGATTGAATATTTTTATATTAAAATTACAGATAAAATACATTTTAAAGGTCAATTTATTTCTATAAAAATCGTTTTGTTATTTTTTAACAAATGTAATCTACACCTTATGAAAATTATAATTTTGAAAAAATCTAGCGCATGCGCGCTTTATACGTCTTTCGCTGGTTGCCAAATTATTTTTAGTGTAAATTTTTTTTATACATTTTTCATTCATTATTATCTCAGAAACTGTGTTGTAACTATGAATCAAAATTGTCTTAAAATGTGTATTGGTTATTGTTTAATTTTGGTTTAGTTTTTTATAAAAATGGTAAGAAGGGTTTCTTAATAATAATTAAATATGTGTGTAAATTTTCGGATATCCCGTATAGTGCAATGTATAAGAGTTTGAAAAACTCTATTTTTGAAATTTAATATCTCCGGAACTATATTGTTCATAAATTTCGTTTTGTCACCAATCGATGCAGAAGTATTTAAATTATAATCTGTCTATATTTCAAAAAATCCTTAGAAAACCCATTTGGAGGAACAACTACCTTAACTCATCTGGTACTGATGATCTCAGTATTTGCTGTTTTTGACTTGGATAGAAGCTGAAAATAAAAAATACTATATATATAAATCGTTTACAATATAAATTATTAAATTATTGTTATTTGTAGTGATGTTTATTAAAAAATCATAGAAATCGAAATATAAATATTTAGATCATTTTTTAACTGTGATACAATTCGTTCTAGTGTCCAATATATTTATATTGGATACTACGATAGAACGAACTATATTTTTCTGATTTTTTGCATCTTTGATTTTTAATTGCATTTAAGTTAAGAACTTTGAGCTCAGTAATGGCTTGATGATGGTGCCAGAACGGGTCAAAACGTGCTTTAGCTAAAAGCGATATATTAATTTTATTTTTAATTTTAAATTCAGGTAAAATTTTATTTGCAGTCAGAATTAAACAAAATTTCATTAATATTTTTTCAATGTTTTGACCCGCTCCGGCCAACATCAAGACATCGCTGTGAAAAAAGATTTGAACTTAAGTAATTATTAAGTAATAAGCTAATAAGTAACATATATTCAGGGAGGTTCCTTCGTTGGCTCTTTTAAGTCCAGAAGAAGAAGATAAGACCATCGGGTTTTTTAAGAGGATAAAAATGACGTTCAAATAAATTATTTTAAACGGAATTTGTTTTTTTCATTATCCTTGGGCTGCCTTTGCATCAATTCAGCATTGGGCCTACATTCCGCCTTCAAGAGAAAATATCCTTAATTAAATGTCCTAATTTTAATATTTAATACTATTTGCAATAAACTATAAGTAGGCTTTAAAATTGAAAAACAATTAAGTTATGAAAGAGAATTGAAAAAAATGTAAATATTATATTGTCAAATTAAAGTGACCCGAAGATGAGACCCTGGCAGATCGATTTGTTGGCGCAAAAACCTCCTAATCCGTAAATGAAATCATTAGAGTTTTATTGATGTAAGAATTGCTCATTTAAGAGTCTGAAACAGCTTTGGACCTGTATTTGGAATCTTTGCAAAAGAGAGAGTGATCATTCTATCCGTGCTTTTTCTAGTCATTTTCCTTGATCGCCCACTCGCAGATTTATTAAATAACAAAATAAAAAAAAATGAAAACTTATTTACACCAGAGATTCTTTATAAGTAATAATTAAGAATAAACTTAAATAAAAATTGTTCATTTATGTCTATATTATAAATACATCGCCTTTAAATTTCAATAAATTCATTCAAAAAATGATAATTTCTGCATTTTAGAACCAGAAATTCTAAAGCTAGAAAACCCAAAATTTAATCACTTCTTTGCATTGTAAATATAAATATTTTAGCACAAGAACGAATTTTCTACGACTTTTTTGTTTGTTTTTTTGTTATCGTCAGTATCAGAAGAAACCAGACACACAGACAGAAAAAAAATCATGATTGAAAAATATTTTTCTCCATGTTCTAGACATTTTTTAACTCAATGAGAAAAATAAATTTTGAAAAGTTTTGCGTAAATTCAATTACTGAGTAGAGAGTACTAAAATATAATAAAAAGAGTTCCGATTTGAGTTATTGGAGACGCCTGTGCATAGGCAACCGATTTAACTACCAAGGTGGAAAGGAGGGGAAATTCCGTCGACGTTCCCCTCTTCAGGGAGGGGAGAGGAGGTCTCACTAGCCGATTCACAATGATATAACTAAAAAAAACATTTTATCTCTTAAACTAGTGGGATACAGAATTAATTCACAAATATTCACTATACTAAATATTAATGTCATATAATAGCGTAGTATAGAAAGTTTTAAAATGTAATAATGTTAATTTTATTAAATTGCTGGTGTGTGAATGGTAGTGTCCCACTCAATGGCGGATCAAGGGGGGTCATGGGGGTCATGACCCTCCCCCTGGGCTGGGTCTAGGTCGACTACTGATAATTTTTCTAATCTCATTGAAAAATTTAATAAAATAAATACTTTGTATGATGGCTTGCTTACTTGACGTGAATGGAATATTGCAAAAATTAAAATTAAAAATCAAAAATTCTCTCAATGGCTCGTAGCCCTAAATATATATAGAGTCTTACTCTTATAAAAAAACATTTCACCTCGAACTGACACCAGTCTCCCCAAACAAAATGCATACAGATTACTTAGTGAGGCTTCAAAATTTTAACAGTTAGAAGCAGAGTCCTTGAAAGTTGTTGCAACTTGCCTTCCAGGAGATGGTAAGTAGTGAATTATCATAGTTATCATACCAGTATTCAAATCTCGTTGTTGTTAATGTTAGTATGTATTTGAGAAAATTAAATAACTCTCTTTTGATTAAATTCTACATAAACGAGATAGCCATGACCAGCCTCAGTTTCTCTTGAGACACCTGATACTATATATGTAGGCTAACATTCGTCTCAGTTTGACCGGGACTGTCCCGGTTTGAAGGCATGGTTCAGGTCAGTTTGTCATTTTGTATCGGTTATTTGGAAAACATTATTAAGTGCTGCCTCAGCAAAGTTATTTGTCAACTAAATTTTAGTGAATTTCTTGACGCGATTAAAAATACAAAGAAATACAAGTAAAAGTAAAAACTTTTTTCAAGACTCGGTTCGCTTGCTAGTTAGAGCCACAACAAGTGAATTTCTTTTGTATTTTTTACATATTTGTCTGAATTTTAATCACGTCCAATTGAATATCCTCTCTCTATATAACGATTGTGTATCGTTTTGGTCCGAGCACAAAAGGTAATTCCTAAAATAATAGAAATTCAGAAATTCATCTCTAATAGTCTGAAACAGGTCTGTTCTTGTAAGTGGATGCCATTTACAAGTCCACACCTGATTCAGGTGTCCTTGCAATAGGCCTTAGCTCTAAAAAAAGAGAGGTAATTATATCCACGCCCTTTGTAGTTATTTTCATTCTAATGAAAGAATCACTCACCCGCATATTAAATAATAAAAAAAGTGAAAACTTTTTCAAGACTCGGTACACTAGAGCTGCCCTAGTAATTATTAATAAATTTAAATATAAATTGTTCATTTATGTCAATATTATATAACATCCTCTTAAAATCTCAATAGAATAATTCAAAAAATAAAATTTTCTGCCTTTTAAACGAGACAAAATCTAATCAGTACCTACTGTGAGAAAGTGGTGTAGGTTTTAGGTGAAACTTGATATTAATTAATTAGTACCTACTGGGTTCCACCCGTACTTACTATGTATTTTGATACAAACCAACTTTTTAACTTTTCGTTCTTGGGCTATCTTGGGTATCGGAATTCAGTCTCACAAAGAGAAAAAATCATAGTCTAAAAATATTTTTCTCCTCGTTTCAGACATTTTAAAGCACAATTAGCAAAAATTTATTTTTATGCGTGATTTAATACTATAGGGGCGCCTGGGAGGAGATTAATTTTTAACCTGAGTTCATTCTAATGATATATATTAATACAATAGTTTAGCTCAGTTAAGAGTAATTAAAAATCATTACTACTTATTTGTTTATCTTCGTTAACCACTTTTCAAAAAAGACTTAATTTTTTGAATCAAAAATACTTTGCAGAATATAATTCTCACTTTGTAAAATCATATGGAAGTTCCTCATTATTTTATTTCGAATAAACCCTTTAAATTATCCCAATCCAGATCAAAAAATGATTTTGAAAAATAATAAATAAATAATTAGTTCTAAAAAGAACAGGTTGGTTATAAAATAAGACGTATAGCTCTTAAAAGAACTAGTTATATCTCGTCACTCTTACACTTAGTCTAAATTAAGCTAGTAAATGTTAAAATAATGAACGCACATCTTACCTCTGCGACAACTCGACGAGAATTCGGCCCAAAATTTTGTATTCTGGTGTCGCGACCCGGGATGGTTATCCCACTGCTGCGAACCAAATATGTCGCGCGCCAGTGGTTTAAGGGCGCGAACACATTATTTGTTTATTTATAGCGGGCAATATCATAGTCCCGGAGGATATGGATGCCTACTAAGGGTAGCGTGAAGCCTCGAAGTTGTGGGTTCTCTTGTCTAGCACGCCGTTTGCTGGAAGATGCGTGTCCTGTTGATGGAAAAAGATTCGCTATCTTTATGCAAGGGTTGAATTAAAACGCATTTTACTTTACATCATGGTTTGTTTTATTTGGTATAAGGGGAATTGTACATTTTAACTCACTCTGGTGGTCTTTACAAACTCACTGCTCTCCAACAACTGACTGACTGCCTGCTTGGCTCTCTCAAAACTAACTCTGAACTCTGACTTCTGTCATCTCTGGGAGTTTTCAAGAAAAGACCCCGATTGATTAAGACCTTAATGAGAAGGCGTATTTTTAAACCATCAAGCCCTCCCATTTCCTGAAGGGCGTAACTTCGAAAATTCACATGACTTTCTGGAAACTTTCCGTTAGAAACATCTTTTTTTTTGAAGGACCAGTTTTTACACAAAATGTAAGAGCAAGTAGATTTATAATTCACTGTCAACTCAGATATATGACTTATTTCCTCTCATCATATTATTTTGACTAAGACCTCAGGGGTCAGCAAAAAGAGCGGAAAGGGGATATATAGGGGGTGCTGGTCGGGGGGTGCTAAAAGCATTCGGGGCCGGATCTGGTTGCAGTGACCTTAATTAAAAAAAAGAGAATTCCTTTAAGAATTCAAACATAATTTATAACAGGGGTTTCAGGTCCGCAACACTCGTTTCGTATTCGGATAGGGTGACCTGGTCTCAATCCATTGTTAACCTATGGAGAAAGGGTTTTTTCATTATTGTAGTCGAATTGGAGCCTGTCCTGACAAGACCTCGGCTATATGGCTCCCCCTGACTTGAAAACTGGCCCGCCCTTGCGGTCACATAACAAACTAGTAATATTACTCTTTTATATGTATAAGTATATGTTTATTTGCATCAAGCTGACGACAATCTTATTGATTTCTCTTTATTTTAATTTAGTATTAAATAATCAAGGCGATATTTCACATATTAAATATGTAGTTTCTGAATCCGGTTGTATATTTCATCTATAACCAAAACCGCACTCCTTAAATAAAATTTTTGTTTATTATCCCTAAATCGATCTCGATATTTCAATGTATTTATAATATTTAAAATGTGATTCATTGAATAATTGAATTTTTTATTTGAAATTAAAATTTTCTTTAAGATAGCTATCTACATAATATTTTTTTTTATAAATATATTGATATCTAAGAAAAGTAAAAACAAAGAGGAGGATTCGAATTAAAAAGACTGATGATGCATGTCAAACCTTCCAAACCATAGTCTTTAACTAATAAATTATATATACATATATACATATGTATATGTTTATTTCCTTCAATCAGAGGACAACCTCATTGATTACTTCTTAGGAAATAAATTTCATATAATCCCAATAAATAGGTATGAACTTCTCGGTAAACGAATCCCACTCTTTTATTATTCTAGTAAACATGTTTTATTATTATAAAAAGTGCAAACGCACTGATCGATCTGCCTAGTGGAAGTCAAGAACTTTAGCCATTGCTCTCGTATATGTATTTATGATTAAATAAATCTGTAGAATTATTTTTCCTCTCCTATTGTTCGGCCTGGCTTTCGCAGCTGAAATCCCGGTTAAAAATCTCCACTCCTTTTATGATTTGATCCTTTTCGCCAGTTTTTATTTGATTGTATTGGAAGGGAAGAGCGGTCGGTTAATAGGAGGATTACTTCACTACGTGAACCTACTACAGGTCAAAATCAAAACTATTCTAAAATCACTATATCAAAAGAAAATTTAACAATGTCAAGTTCACCATCGAACCTTGACAACAAATCTCTGTTTATCAATATACAATAGATAATTATATCAAAACAATCTGATTACAATCACAAACGAATAATTAATTTTATAAATGAAAAAATAAAACAATTTCATCAATCGTTCATTCAATTCATTAAAACAAAATTAACGACTATAGAATATTAATTTGATTATTTTATATTGGTATGATATCTGTTCAATGTAAACACTCCATTATTAATATAAAGGCGAATGGAATTTTCTCGATCATATAATATTATAATTTTAAATATATTATTCGAAAGCGATAGGTATATTATTAATTCGCTCGCTGAACCTGGCAAAAAAATAAACATTTGCTTCAGCCCGTAGCGAAATGTAGACTAGTGCAGTGTTCTGCAAACTTCTTGTGTTCAAGGTACACCTACCAAATCAAGAAATTTTAGAGCAGGCTTGTCCAACCCGCCGCCCAAGATGGCTATCAATGTGGCCCGACAAAAAATCGCGAACTTACAAACTTTTTGAGATTGCGACTAAAAATTCCAATGATAATACTAAAAATACAATATTTTTAACTTACTATTAATTTATGAGTAATGAATTTTTGAATTTAACACGTTGAGATATTCATAAAGTGATTCTTAAATAATTTTATTTATTCAAGCATCTATTTTCATGTATGAAGCACGCAAATAATGAAGCTAAATCCAAAATATTTGATAAGCATTTTGAGAATTCACTGAGAATTCCTTTGAGCCAAATATCGACAGATTAATGTCTTATTTTATTTATAATATGAAAAGATGTTTAATGAGAAATGTGAGCCTGATGCTTAAATGAACAGAGGCGATCAAAATTAGGAGCAATCGTTGATAAGGCTGCTCGCATAACTTTCAGCTATGTATATTATCTTCACAAAACTTGACATCCGGGTTGCGAGCCAGACATGCTGACCATTACACCAGGGAGGCCGACAAATTAATGTTATTTGTAGTGATGTTTATGAAAAAATCATAGAAATCGAAATATAAATATTTAGATCATTTTTTAACTGTGATACAATTCGTTCTAGTGTCCAATATATTTATATTGGATACTACGATAGAATGAACTATATTTTTCTGATTTTTTGCATCTTTGATTTTTAATTGCAATTAAGTTAAGAACTTTGAGCTCAGTAATGGCTTGATGATGGTGCCAGAACAGGTCAAAACGTGCTTTAGCTAAAAGCGATATATTAATGTTATTTTTAATTTTAAATGCAGGCAAATTATATATATATATATATATATATATATATATATATATATATATATATATATATATATATATATATATATATATATATAATATATTATATATTATTATATAATGATTATATAATGACCACGGTACACCAGTGTGCCGCGGCACACACTTTGCGGAACACTGGTCTAGTGGACTTAGGCACTGTATTTCAATGTCCGTTTATTCTTGAGATTAGCCTTAATCTTTGGTTTAGTATTTTTAGGTGTATTTCCATGTCCGTTTAAGAGTTGATCTGTGAAATCTTAAGCGCTGCTTTGGGTGGCGTTCGACTACTTAATCCTAAGATTGGTTCACATGGCAGCTACCAGGCGCATAACTAACAAATATAGATTAGCAAGGCAACTAATTATTTATTTATTATTTTTAAAATCATTTTTTGATCTGGATTCGAAAATTTAGAGATTTCATTCGAAATAAAAAAATGAGGAACTTCCATATGATTTTAAAAGTGAAAATTATATTCAGCAAAGTATTTTTGATTCAAAAAGTTAAATCTTTTTTTGTGAAGTAGTTAACGAAGATAAACAATTAAGTAGTAATGATTTTTAATTACTCTTAACTGAGCTAAACTATTAATATATACCACTAGAATGAACTCAGGTTAAAAATTACTCTCCTCCCAAGCGGCCCTATAGTATTAAATCACCCATAAAAATAAATATTTGCTCATTGTGCTTTAAAATGTCTGAAACGAGGAGAAAAATATTTTTCGACTATGATTTTTTCTCTTTGTGTGTCTGAATTCCGATACCCAAAATAGCCCAAGAGCGGAACGTTAAAAAGTTGGTTTGTATCAAAATATATAGTAGGTACTGATTAGATTTTGGAATATCTCGTTCAAAAGGAAGAAAATATTATTTTTTTGAATTATTCTATTGAGATTTTAAAAGGATGTTATAGTATAGCCATAAATGAAAAACAATTTATATTTAAGTTAAGGGTTAATAATTACTAGGGCGGTGTACCGAGTCTTGAAAAAGCTTTCACTTTTTTATTATTTAATGTGCAGGTGAGCGATTCTTTCATTAGTGGCATCCACTTACAAGAACAGACGTGTTTCAGACTATTAGAGATGAATTTCTGAATTTCTATTATTCTAGGAATGACCTTTTGCACTCAGATCAAAACGATACCTACTAGAGAGAGAATATTCAATTGGACCTGATTAAAATTCAGACAAATAAGTACAAAACACAAAAAGAAATCACTTGTTGCGGCTCTAACTAGCAAGAGAACCGAGTTTTGAAAAAGTTTTTACTTTTTCTTCTATTTTTTTATTTTTAATCGCGTTGAAAAATCCACTAAAATTTAGTTCACAATTAACTTTTCCGAGGCAGCACTTAATAACACACGGTTTTCGAACCCTCAGCACCCCTTCGTTGTCAAATTGGATAAAAACCGAACCAGCGCTTTCGCCAACTCTTTTAACCCTATGACCTCCAGAGACTGGAACTCAATTCCAACTATCGTCCTCCCAGCGACTTATAACCTACAGCTGTTTAAGACCCGCACCCACAGTACACTAGCCCATAAAATCTCCTCTTCTTCTTCTTTTCACGATGAAAGAGCCAACTCAGGCCTTTAGGGGATACACCTCTTTGGTGTGACTCCTTCTCACATCAATTTTATTAAAAAATAAATAAATAACTTTTAATTTTTTTTGTTATTTAATAAATGTATGGGTAAACGATTCTTTTATAGAATCTCCTGGATTAAAATAAAATTTGTAGAAAAAGGTGAAACTTTTTCAGGACTATGTTAGCAGTTTCGGTGAATTGATAATATTAAATGATAAATATCTAATTTTGATATTGATTTCGATTTAATATTGTATAATAATGTAGCTAAATTGCTACACTGTTTTCCCTGATTTCATTTAATTTTTATTAATAAATTTTGCTAATCAGGTTTCCCATCCCTTGGAGGATGATTCTGCACCACGTGATTGCCACCTCTATAGAAGAAAGTTTTGGAGATCAAACATTCCTTATGGGAAAAAAATGGAAAAGCTTCAAATATATATCTGGTTTAAAGGTGCAAAAAATATTAAAGTGAACAGAATCAGGATTTCGGAGGTTTTCTATTGAGATGAGTTTTCTTTGCAGCCCCCATCACCCACTCATATCTTATATTTAATTAGGTAATTAATATTTTGAATTGTTTAAGTTTCTTCTTTTTAATTTAATGAAAATTATTCGAAAGTCGGAAAACTTTTCCCCCTTTAAAGATAATAATGCTCAAGTAGGTATAAAAAATAATTCGAAATTATTTTTGAAATAAAAATATATTCATTGTCTAAAGTATATTATTTTTCACTTACCTGGTATATACTTAGAATATGCGGATCAGATGGTCAATAAGACAAGAGCCGCTACAGCAAACCTTACAACTGTAATGACCAAATCTGGAATGCAGAGCTATTCAGCCAAAGATGCTTTATAATATTAGTGTACAGTTTTCACCTTTTGTACTCCTATGAGGTTTGGGCTCTGAACTGAGATGACAACATAGAGCGTACACAAGTACAAAATCTTTAAGTCCTTGTATTTTCTGAATAGATTTACTCCCAACTAGGGGAGTCAGGTTAGCCGAGCCGGCTAACGCCCTGGCCCTGCTTCGGCATCGATCGATTATGACGATGTTGGAGCGGAAGGCCGGGGTTCGATCCTGGCTGGAAAATAAAAATTTCTACCGGCTAAAAACTCGGCTCCTTCACTAACCCTACTAACACTTTACTTATGTGCTGTCTAAATGGGCTTTGTTCCCGGTGACAATAAATAAATAAACAATAAAAATACTCCCAGCTATAATATAAGAAAAAATTTCAACAAAATAGACTTATTATATATGTTTTAAATATATAAAATTCATAAATTAATTCCTGTGAATCCATTGTAATAGACTGATGAAGAGGGCAAAGCCCTCGAAACTATAGTCTCGTTATAAATAAATAAAATATTATATATGCTTTAAATATATAAAATTCATAAATTAATTCCTGTCAATCCATTGTAATAGACTGATGAAGAGGTCAAAGCCCTCGAAACTATAAGTCTCGTTATAAATAAATAAAATATTATATATGCTTTAAATATATAAAATTCATAAATTAATTCCTGTCAATCCATTGTAATAGACTGATGAAGAGGGCAAAACCCTCGAAACTATAGTCTCGTTATAAATAAATAAAATATTATATATGCTTTAAATATATAAAATTCATAAATTAATTCCTGTCAATCCATTGTAATAGACTGATGAAGAGGGCAAAGCCCTCGAAACTATAGTCTCGTTATAAATAAATAAAATATTATATATGCTTTAAATATATAAAATTCATAAATTAATTCCTGTGAATCTATTGTAATAGACTGATGAAGAGGGCAAAGCCTCGAAACTATAGTCTCGTTATAAATAAATAAAATTTATAATTCCAGCAGAAGACACACTCTTTATTGTCTCCTTCAATATAAAATTATTTTAATGCCTTAAGATAAATTGCCCAATATATTTTCCCAAAGAATAATATAATTACCCTAAGTAAGGATCAAAATCATTCAATCTAAGCCTGTCAAATGAAAAAAGTTCACTCTATTGAATAAAACAGAAATTTAACTTAGACAGGACTTAGAAGAAATTCGAGATGACATGAAAATCAATCGTTTGTTATGTGACCTGTTTGCTATTATGATAAAGCGAATTAAATTACCTACTTACATCCAATCGGGTAAATGGACCCATGAGGAAATAACATATAAAATATTTCTATTAAAAGACTGAAGATGAAGGTCAAACCCTTGAAACTAGAATCTTAAACAAATAAATTAAATATATCAAGCAGATGACTTCATTGATTTCTCTTTGTGAATCAACAACTCTGCTACTCTCGGCAAAGCTAAATCTTTTCAATTGAATGATAAATTCCTACTTTTCCCCTCTTTAGTTATCAGATTTCTCGATATTGGTCATAGAGTATTTGTTGCACTGAGTCTTTAGAAATCATAGGGATAAATGAATTGGAGAATGTGTTTGTTCGATTAGTTACTTGCGCTGTTTTTTAAAAATCACTCTAAGCATTTCATTATTAGTATTTTTTTTAAGGATCAAGTGTTACTTGTCCATTATATTATTTTACTTACATTCCCCGAGTTCAAATCTCGGACCTAGCATTTTTTAATCTGCTATTATCAAGAAGTAAAATGCAAATACATAAATATTTTTTTATTTAATTATATCTTTATAATTTCAAATGTAATCATGATTTCTTACAAACAAATTGACCAGGACTATTTTCTTATTAAAAAAAACGCATTTCCGCTTCTTAGTGGTCAAATTGAATTATCATAAATAATGAATAAATTAATATAAAAATCTTAGGAATAATTTGATTTGAAATAAAAGAAAAGTATGTAAAAATTGTATAGGGCATGTACCATGTAATTGATGTGTAAAAATGTTTATTGCTTGTTTGATAAAAATTCAGATATAGTCAACCGGAGCAGTTAATTCCATAGTTTCCTGACACGTAGGCAACTTTGGAGTACATTATTCATATGAGCGTATATTCTAGGTCGCCGAACGATGCAGGCAACCATGGGATTAATTACTCTGGTTAACTTTACAGTGATAAGTCTCGTGGCAACGGATGTACTCGGACGGAAGTCGTATAATGGCGGGCATTTCGGGAATGTTCAAATTATAAGAACAAATATTTTATCCGTGAGTGTAACAATTGTCGTAAATACTATAGAGTGCCACCTTTTGAGGCATGTTCTATCTATAGTGACTGCCACTTTTAGGTTTCTCCAAAGTAATTTCTCGATACATGCATGTTATATGCTATTATATATAAGTGCAAATTATTCTGAATAAAAGTCTCATCTATGAGCAAAAAGCATTGAATACAGATAAACAGTTTGTTTAGATTTGAAACCCTTAAAACTTGATCACAAAAAGGCGTCACAATAAAGAAATACATATCGCTACTTCTGCACGAGCAGCTTCCATTGTGAGCAATTTTCGTAATGGTCCTAGTGCGCAGTGTGAGCTGACTTATATACGTAAATCAGATATGCATAGAAATTATAAATTATAAAGCATGCGTATTGCCAGCCCACTCTGATGAAGGTTATAAGAGAAAAATAAGACTTTAACACATATACATTTTTTGAGTGGTATTTTTGATTTAGTTTAATGGAGATGAATTTCAATGCATATAACAATATTATTAAACATCAAATGATGAAAAATTATGTTCTAGCTTCAATTTATTGTTTATAATTATGAATCGATCGAATGGAAATCGTTGTGGAGACAATTCTAAGATCAAAACGACTCTCTTTTTAGAAGCGCGGTCGATGGTTTTTCTCCAAAAAGGATCCACTTTATTTTTATGTTCAGGCATAATTTTTTAAATCCCTTTCCTTCTTAAAGGGAGGAAATAAAAGCTTGAAGCTGTTTAAAGGCATTACCCTTTAATATTCATAAATAATGAAAATAAAATTGTTCACAAAATTACAAAATAAAATTTCAAATGTTTTCTATTCACTATTTAATAATCTTATACTTATTTTTATAATATTTTTAAATAAATATTATTAATTTGCAACAACTTTTGTGGCAATAGAACTTAATTTCAATATTAGTCTTTTTTTAGATAAATTCATTATTATTATTTGTTTTGTTTTAAATCACAATTATTTTATTTAAGAAAAAAACAATCAAATTAAAGTTATAGGAAGATGTGACCCTGACAGATCGAATTCTAGACCCAGAAGCCACCTAATCCGGGATTTCAATCAAAATTGTTAGAGTTGTTTTCGAGGAAGCGATTCTATGTGAATCAATTATACATTTTTGTTGACACACCATCCTATATATATATATACAAATATTGCTCATTTGATATGATAAGAGTGGAATTTAATTTTTCTTTGGAAACCTTTTTTTTTAATAAATAAAAGGATCCACGAATAGTTTTATACAAAACATCTTCTAATTCGAATATAGAATTTGAAACAAAATATTTAATGAGCATTAATAAAACGCAATAATTATCCTAGGGGAATGCCAGTAAATTGTTTGATCCAAGTTCTATTCAATCTTTTTGTTCTAAATACAATTTTGTTTAAAGATTTCGCTGCTTTTCTGTTTTTTTTTTTTTTTTTTATGAATTATTATGATGGTGATTATTATTATTATTATTATTATTATTATTACTTGTTTGGATTTGAATTTAAAGCCTCTATGAAAGTTTCCTGCTCGAACCGCCTTGGTTGACGAAATTTTGAATAAGGGCCTAGGGATTGGTCTTCCAGATTAATATTTAGTACAAAATGAAATTAGCTGTTTGCTCAGTTTACTTTATCATGAACTTGGCTTATTAACATGTTCTTTACAAATTTCTCATTTACGAAGCCATTTCTTTTCAATTTTTTCTTTTTTTTTCTGGTTAACTTTACCATGAAAGATATTTAAGAGAATTTTACATTATTATCTTACTTAGCCTCACATCTTTGACTTAATTTATTTTGGTACATTACTGAGCTTGACTCCTTTCATCCGCATGAATTCCATCTCAATGATTCTTAATTTTAATTAATAAAATTGACTATCTGTCGACAGAGAGGGTTTTCACTCGTGGTGGAGCCATTTAATAGTAATAGTAAGAAGAAGATCATCTAATAAAGAAAAGGGGAGAAACTTGAGAAATCTCTGAACATGACATTTTGGAAACGAGCTTGTTTTTAGGGGTTCGTTTAAAAGTGAAACGGGACCCGTAGTGTCAATACAATGTATGTATGTGTATTTCTGTTTTCTATCTGTTTGCCTGTCAGAGTATTGTAGGTCGTAAACTAAAAAATATACAAACTTAAAATTAAAATTTATATATATATATATAAATTTATTTATCGCGAAATAAAAAACATTTTAAAATTTCAATCTAAAGATTATTTGGAAAAGTGGAATATTTGGGGAGTTGAAAATAAAAAAATACATATTTTTTATCATGGAATGTGAAGTATCCCTGTAAAGATTTCTTCAAGTAGAATTAGGTTTATTTTTTTAAATCTAATTCTCATTAAAATAACAGTTTGGGATGACCTCAAAATTTTCAGATGCATTTTGTACCTGTCAGCGTTCAGAATCACCTTAATTTGAAATTATAAAAAATCATGAATTCTCTCATTCTTCTCTTATCAACGACAAATAAAAACAAATTTGATAAATCAGATATTTTTTCGAAAATAATTAGGTATGGAACCCTCAAAACGTGCTATTTCGTGCAGCAACGCCAAAATATATAATTTCGTGCAAAATAAAAGTAGTTTCCAAAGAACGTTCTTCTCATGATTTGAATTTCTCTCTAGATTTCATTGAATTAAAGTTAGCAAAAAAAAGATGCATTTGCACAGTAATTCGGTTTTTAATAATCAGTCACAACATTAATAAATTCCTGCAACTACTCGTCTCCAAATGACTCTAACCCATATCAATCCTTCACTTCAAAAACCTATATCCTATATCTTTCATTATTTTAGGGAAATATTCTTATCAAAAGTTTCCCTCATCCAATTTTATTACTATCTACCTGACACTTCAAATATGTACTTCTTAACAGTCCCCCGAATCTCAAGATGTACTTATCTTCTCAGCTCTTCTCTTCCCCATTTCTTCATTCTTCAATAATAATTCTATCTGCCGATTTAATTTTCAACATCTCCTATAGCACCGCCATACCCTCATAAAGGGGGTCCAAGTGCACCTGCGGGCCTCGGCCATGAAATGTTTTTTTGAGGGGATATGTTAGAAAAAAAATTCGTAGTGTGAGCAACTTTTTCCTTATTATTTCATAATAAGGGGTCCGGTTAAGATTTTGGGCCCCAACCAAGCCAAGCCATGAGTACCACACCTCGAAACCTCTAGTTCTCTCCTATCTCTTATCGTCTTTCACCGAGGGGTGAACCGCGATTGGAATTAGGTGCACACCGTCTTTGGAATTATTTGGAATTACTTTGGAATTCATTAGATAATCTATTGTCATCTATAGTCTTCCACTTGGAAATGAAACTGGAAATGAAAGTACGTGTACACGATTTTAGGTCGCGGTTCACCCCTCGTTTTTCACATTCATCCAGCGCAATGTTACATATTGATATTTGTCTTATTCTACATCTTATTTTCTAGGTTAAATAATATGGTACATAGTAGAAATATTTCTTTCGAATTAAACTCCGTTTTAGCTTAAGCAATTTAAGACTTTAATTTAAAGTCTGTGATTCCTATACCTATATCATAACGAAATGATTTTTTTTCTATTATAGAATGTTTTTGCCTAGAATGTAATAAAAGATATATATATGTATATATATACATATATTTGACACCTGATTCAATCTAAAATTTTCATCTGATTTTAATGAATTTTTTTTTGTTCTGCGTAGGTCCGGTTTCTGCGGCATCCAGCGCTTGGGATATCAGGATGCGTGGTTGGTCCCAGGTTGTTTTCCATGCTATTGGTCTATTGGGCCTTATCGGCATATGGCTCAGGTAGCAAGATGTCTGAAGTTGCGGCCATAAACACCATCAGCACCTGCCCTTGCCGGGAATAGATACCAAGCTTCCTACTGGAATTGAAACTGATCAAGATGTTTTACCTGGCTGCCTAAAAATAGAAACATTTACACGGTTTTCAAATTAAATGTTCTTCTGAGTGTTGTCTATTCACTTCTACTATTATATTTACAAATCATTGTTTTGTTTCTTTTTCTTTTTGTAGATACTCCACCTTGTTTCCTTTATTCAAAACAATTTCCATCTATATTGCTTTATTTGTTGTTTCCATTAATATAATATGATTTAAGTGAATACAACATTAAATGAAAAAGCCCAAGTGTGTATTTCCTGTGCATATGTGTATTATACATAAGTGATAAGAACCTGTCTATTTAGATAAGGAGGAATGTACCTGCCTAAACTAGAGGATTTAGAAATTAATGCTATTAACAGAGAGTATAAGTGTAAAGACGATTTTTAATTATTTAAAAGCAATACTATCACTTACTTGTATGTGAAAGTAAAAAAAAAAAAAAAAAAAATTAAAATTAAAAAATTAATATAAAAAAAATATATATGAAATTAAACACACACAGGCATATATATATAAAATGTGTAAATGAATATGTATGTATATAAAAATATATAACATGGAATAAAATTACCTCATATCATAACGAAATGAATTTTTTTCCATTATAGAATGTTTTTTGGCTCGAATGCAATGAAAGATATATATATATATATATATATATGGCTGTAGCGGTAAGTGGTAGTCGAAATAAATAGATCGTAGATGTCATACAATAAGCTTAGGAATTTGTAAACATAACCCCATCGAAATATTAGTCGATTTGTGTCTGCATCACAAAGTTATTCTCGATTAAACATGTCAGCTTACGAGCCAAATTCTCGTCATTTGCGGGGGTTTTAATTTTCTGCTTTAATATGAAGAAATCTGCGCCTGAGGCTCATCGAATGCTCTCAAATACCTATGGTGAGGCCGCTATTAGTGAAAGAACGTGCCGAGAGTGGTTTCAACGCTTCAAAAACGGTGATTTTGACGTCGAAGACCAGCATGGCGGTGGAAGAGAGAAGGTTTTCAAAGATGCAGAATTGGAGGCATTACTTGATCAAGACTCGTGTCAAACGCAACAAGAATTGGCAGGATCATTGGGAGTGACGCAACAAGCCATTTCAAAACGCCTAAAAGTAATGGGAATGATTCAGAAACAAGGAAATTGGGTGCCGTACGAGTTGAAGCCGAGAGATGGTGAACGGCGTTTGTTTGCTTGTGAACAGCTGCTTGCAAGGCAAAGACGGAAGGGATTTCTGCATCGCATTGTGACTGGGAACGAAAAATGGGTTCATTACGATAATCCCAAGCGCAGAAAATCATGGGGATATCCCGGCCATGCTTCCACGTCGACGGCCAAACCGAATATTCACGGTTCCAAGGTCATGCTCAGTATTTGCTGGGACCAGCTCGGCGTAGTGTATTATGAGTTGTTAAAACCGACTGAAACAATCACAGGCGATCGTTATCGAACGCAATTAATGCGTTTGAGCCGAGCATTGAAAGACAAACGGCCGCAATACAACAAGAGACATGATAAAGTGATTTTACAGCATGACAATGCTCGACCCCATGTTGCGAAAGTGGTCAAGACATACTTGGAAACGTTGAAATGGGAAGTTCTACCCCACCCGCCGTATTCTCCAGACGTTGCTCCCTCGGACTATCACTTGTTTCGATCAATGGCACACGGCCTGGCTGACCAGCACTTCCGGTCTTATGAAGAAGTGAAAAATTGGATCGATTCGTGGATCGCTTCAAAAGATGACCAGTTTTTTCAACGCGGGATTCGTACGCTGCCCGAAAGATGGGAGAAAGTAGTGGCCAGTGATGGACAATACTTTGAATCATATATAAAATTATTATTTGATGAATGAAATGTTTATTGTTTATCTTTTGGTCAAAAAATTCACTCCTTTTATAAATATTTCTCTTTCCGTCTTTATTTTCTTTATTACCTAATTCAATTAAATTACAGTATTTTTTGAATTTTTAGAAATTGTTTTGGTGCATCTTTGAATTTCAAGTCTAAATTTCGTAGACTTTTATTTCCTCCTCCCTCCTCCAGAAAAATAGATTTATTTGATTTAATTTGTTTTTTTTAAGTGAGTCTAGTTTATGGGTCGCTGTTAAGCCTATTTAATAAAATTAAAATTAAACTACTATATAGGTTGCAAAAAAAATTCTATTTTATATTCAGTCAATTAAAGCTCCTGAAGATGGGCTCATCACTTAAAATACATTATTTGAGTCTTTATCATGAACAATATTTCTTTTATTTGTGAACCTACCAAATAGATTAATTAAAAAGATTTTGTTTTGTCGAGAATAGGGGAGTTGTTAATTCATAAAATTAAATCAATGAGGTTGTTCAAAGCTTGATGCAAATAATATATAAAAAATATATAATAAACAAAAAGCATATAAATATAATATAATATGTGACTAGCTTGCTATAACATAAAAACAAATTTTTCTATATCCAATCGGGTATTGGAACCATGAGAAATAAAAGATAAAATATTTCTAATTAAAAGACTGATGATGAAGGTCAGTCCTTCGAAACTATAGTCTCAAACAAATAAATTATATGTATATATATATATTACATGTTTATTTGCACCAAGAAGAGGACAACCTCATTCATTTCTCTTTATAATAGTTTAATTTTATTAATAATTTGTTTTTGACCTTTAATATATATTTATTTATCTTTGGTTAGTTAGGAGGTAAAAATCAGGTAATTACTTCGCTGGCTGCTCACAACACCCCCGAAAAAAGTAATAGTTCCTATCGATTGTTTGATAATTTATCAACAGTACACCCACCACAGATTCACTAGACCTTTATCAATAAGAAAAAATATTAGAATAATAAATTTTGTGAAATAGAGTCTTCCTTGTGTGAGACCCCATGTGAGTCTTCATCTTATTCCGTTGAGTCAACATAAATATCATTATCTTTTTCACTTCATTCCAATATTCATTTTTTAAGGTTCTCTTGTTGTTCATATGACATCTTACTGTTAAGCAAAAATATGAACACATTATTCCAGTTTATATGAAAATAATACAAATTTGCAAAAGCAAAAAACTAACGGCAACTACCTACCTGGGTGGTTCACAACAGCTTGCTTACTTATTCGCTTATTCCGCATCTAGGGTAAACAGTATAGCAGGTGAAATGGATTTAAGCACAGTGTCTTATACTTTGTCCTTTTCTAAGTGTGCGATGACAGTGTCAGGGACATAGCAGTCACTGTAGTTAAATGTATTTCTAAATTAACTACAAATCAATCAATTATGTGACAGCTCAAAGATTAATTTACAAACTATTTAGCTGATTTCTCTTACAAACCAAACGTTTCGGGTAGCAACAATAATTAATATAAACACTGTTTTTTATTTATATAAACATTAGGGAACG
This sequence comes from Forficula auricularia, assembly GCA_024734495.1. Lineage (NCBI taxonomy): Eukaryota > Metazoa > Arthropoda > Insecta > Dermaptera > Forficulidae > Forficula > Forficula auricularia. Next base: position 15,447,830 of record JALMQS010000070.1, read on the forward strand.
CGGCGTTGGTTTATAGTGAACATTTTTAAATTATAATGAGTTGGAGTTGATAGTGTTTCACAGTTATCTATTATCTATTTTTTTAATTTTATTTATTTATTTACTATATGTATGTTGGTTTTGCAACCTTTAAAATAAGTAATACACTAAAAAAGGTCGTATTGAAGGGATTTATTATCTTAAATTTCGAAAGAATCAGAAAAAATAATAGATCTGGATTTATTGCCTTTAATTTATTCAGGATTTAAATTTAAAGGCCTAAAGGAATTTTTATGACGGCAATAAAACTAAAAAACACAGACGTACACACTCACACATAAAAAATACAACAGAAACATTTCGTAGTAGGCCTAAACCGGTTCATTGATTAAAAGAAAAGAAATTGTGAAGATATCACCGAGCACTTCTGCTGTGAAATTGCGACCGGTAAGGCGGTAAGTATAAGTAGGCTTACTATACCTCTTGGTTTGACCGGGACTGTTCCGGTTTGAAGGTATGGTTCAGGTATCCTGGCCAGTTTGTCATTTCGTCCCGGATATTTGGAAAAAATTATAAATTACAAATAAATTAAATTGAGAACTAATTTTTAGTGAATTCCTTGACACGATAAAAATCAACTGGTGTGGTCACCACACGACTTTCGCATTCTCACTTATTTGAAATCATCGCGACTTGATTGGAGGCGAAAATTTTTGCTAAATAAAATTCTTATAAGTTGAAGGATCTAATATTAAAAAAAAATCAATAATATATTAAATTCCAATTAATTATAAAATTTACAGAGAGCGTACCGAGGCTTGAAACTAATTTTTCTTTAATTGTAAGGAATTCTAATGAAAAAAAACCGCGTTTCGATATCTGAAATACTTTTCGAATTATTCAATTAATAAAAAATCATTTTTTTCCATTCATAACAATTTCTTTTCTTTTAATCAATGAACCGGTTTAGGCCTACTACGAAATGTTTCTGTTGTATTTTTTATGTGTGAGTGTGTACGTCTGTGTTTTTTAGTTTTATTGCCGTCATAAAAATTCCTTTAGGCCTTTAAATTTAAATCCTGAATAAATTAAAGGCAATAAATCATCAATTAGCCCAGTGACCTAAAGAAGAAAGGTATTTACAAACTGTTGATAAATATTTCCCAGAAATTTAAGATAAATAATAATAAAAACTAAGTCATTATAGTTATAGTTAAAAATTCATTCAAACTCAATTATTTCCGAAACGGTTGATCCTATCAAAAAATGCAAATGAACTTTTTTGTACATAATTTAATATTCTACAAATATGAATTTAACTATTTTGATCTATGACTAATAGAAAACGAGATATTATGAAAAAATTTAATTCGTGATTTTATATGAAAAATTCAGATTGAATTGTTTTTTCTTCATTTTATAGTAAATTTCATTTTCTCTTGTTTTTTTAGTTTTAAAATCTTATAATTTTAATTTTATGCCCCAACTCCACCACCTTAATTTTGGAAAACCCTCCTGGTCAGTCAACAGGCTTCTGATTGATACACCTTCTATCTTAGAATTTATTCTTTGTGCGCCATACCGAGGACAATCAATCAAAATATGGTCAACCGTGACTCTAGTATAGCAGGTTCCACACCATGGGGGATCCTGTCTTAGAATCAAATGACCGTGTGAAAAAAAACAATGCCCTATTCTTAATCTTGTTATGATAGTCTGCATTCGTCGACTAAGATTATATATTTCCAAGGGACTAACAACTGGTTTTACTCGTTTAAGTAGTCTATTTTCATTCTTCCATTCGTCACTCCATAATTTCCCAATTTTGATTTTGAAAAATCTTTGGGAGTCTTTCAAGAATGTTTGAGAAAAATCTATAGAGGGCTTGTTTGCACCCCGTTTGGCCAAAATATCTGTTGCCTCGTTACCTACAATTCCTCTATGTCCTGGCACCCACAAAAAAAAACTTTCAAACTCCGACCGCTCTCCAAACAGAGACTGGATCCTCTGCACCAAGGGATGCGAAGAATTGAATCCCTCCAGTGCATGAAGGGCACTTAGCGAGTCACTAATTATGATGCTTTTTCTCAGCCCACGGTTTTTAATATAAGTAAGACCTAATTCGATTGCTTTTAGTTCTGCGGTGAAAATGCTGGAAATGGCGGGAAGTCTAAAATTAAATTCAAAATTATTGTGTTTGAAGGCGCAACCTACTTTTGTTTCGAATTTTGAGCCATCGGTGAAAACAAGTGCATAATTCGGATATTTCTTTATAATGTCCTGAAACATTGTGTTAAAGATAGTGCCATTTGTGTCCCTTTTATTGAATTTATTGAGGTCCCAGATAACTGCAGGTTTTTTAAGAAGCCAGGGAGGGTTGGGTGAAAAAATTGTTGCGACCTGGCTGTTGCAATTTACCTCAAAATTCTCAATATGATTTTTCATTCTTATACCTAAAGGTTTAGAGGATCTGGGTTTTAAGAAATTGTTCGAGTTTATAGTTTTAAATAAAATGTTATACGACGGGTGGGTTCGAAGAGAGTAAATTTTTAATAAATAATTCAAAGATAACATTTCTCTCCTTAATCTTAGAGGAGGTTCACCTGCTTCCACAAGAAGACTAACAACAGGGCTAGTTCGAAAAGCTCCCAATGCTATTCTAATGCCCATGTTATGGACAGCATCAAGTCTTTTAAGGACACTCTCTGAAGCCGATGCATAGATGGGGGAAGCATAGTCCAATTTACTTCTAATTATAGCTCTGTAGACTCTCAGAAGTGCCATAGAATCCGCTCCCCAATGAGAGCCAGACAGAACCTTCAGAAGATTCATAGACTTAAGACATTTCGTTTTTAGTTGGTCAATATGTGTCTTCCAGTTTAATTTTCTATCAAGAGTTAGTCCTAAGAATTTGACATTATCCTGATAAACGAGTTGATTTCCGTCAAGCGTCAATACAGGATCATCATGTAGGGTTCGAAGTCGACAAAAATGCATACACGATGTTTTAGTTTTTGAGATTTTGAATCCGTGCTCAAGAGCCCAAGTGTTAATGTCATTTATGGCGGTTTGCAACCTAGTCTTGATGTTGTTTATGTCGTTTGATTTATAGTAAATGCATAGATCATCCACAAAGAGAGATTTTTGAATTGGATATTTTACTTTAGCCAAAATATTATCAATTGCTATGGTGAATAATGTGGTGCTTAAAACGCTACCCTGTGGCAAGCCATTTTCCTGTGTGCATATTCGCGATAATGTATTTCCAATCCGGACTTGGAAACGACGGTCCGAAAGAAAATTCCTTATGAATAGCGCCAAATGACCCTGAATTTTCCAGGAACTAAGTTTTTGGAGTATTTGATGACGCCATGTCGTGTCATAAGCATTCTCTAGGTCGAAAAAAACAGCAACCGTGTGCTGTTTGTTTGAGAAACCTTTTAGTATATAATCCTCAAGGCGGATAAGGTGGTCGAGGCAAGAGCGATTTTGGCGAAAACCGCACTGAACATTAGAAATGAGATGTTTATTTTCCAATACCCACCATAGTCGCTTATTAACCATTCGCTCCATTAGTTTGCATAACACACTTGTCATTGCTATTGGGCGATAACTTCTAACATCCTCTGGATCTTTGTTTGCCTTGGGCACAGGAATCAAAATCGCCTTTTTCCATTGGTCAGGGAACAGGTCATTACTCCAAATTTTATTTATAATACCTAAAAGGACCAATTTGGAGTTTGGGTGCAGGTGTTTAAGCATTAAATTATGTAAGCCATCTGGACCAGGAGAAGTATTTTTTGAGGACTTCAATGCAGATTCAAATTCCCATAGGCCAAATGGTTCATTATAATTTTCGAGATTTTCTGAATTTAAGTTGAGGTTAATCTCTTCTGATGAGATTTTAATACTAAGAAAACGAAGACTGAAATTCTCTGATGAAGAAACATTAAAAAACTGTTGCGCAAAAATATTAGATAATTCGAATGGGTTGGATATAAGGGTGTTATTCAAATGAAGGTGTCTAGGGGTCGTGTTTTGAACGCCTTTTATTTTTCTTATCTTTTCCCAAACCTCCTTACTTGGAGTGGAATGAGATATGGTTGAAATAAATTTTTCCCATGATCTTTTCTTCGCTTGTTTAATCAAATATTTTGCACGGGCTCTGTGTTTCTTAAAATTTATTAAATTTAATGTGTTGGGCGATGTGTTGAAAAGTCTGAGTGCTTTTTTCCTGTCTCTAATAGCGTTTTGGATTTCTTTCGACCACCACGGAACCGAGCATCGACTCGGATTGGTTTTTGATCTAGGGATAGATATTTCGGCAGCTTTAATTATTTTGTCATTAAATCTTTCGAGCTGAGTAATAATTTCGTTTTCATTATTATCACTTTGACTTATAAAAGAGAGCCTCTCGAAGAGTGGCCAATTCGCTCTTTGAACCAGCCATTTTGAGTGTGTCCGGGTGAGCGGGATCTTTTTTTTGTCCGATAAAACTATAGGGAAGTGATCCGAGCTACAAAGGTCTCTGTGGACCCTGAATGAGAATCTATCATGGATAGATGGAGAGGCAAAAGTCAGGTCTATGATCGAATAGGAACCGTATGCAATACTAAAGTGAGTTGGCGAATTGTCATTTAATACCAACACGTTGTTAATACTTATAAACGATTCTATAATTTTTCCTCTGGGATTTGAGGGTATGTTTTCGAAAAGGTGGCTTCTGGAATTTAAGTCGCCAAGAAGAAGGAATGGAGGGGGTAATTGATTTATCAGGTTTTCTAAATCAATCCTTGAGAAATGTTGGTCATGTGGAATATATATATTGCATATGCTTAAGGATAAGGGTGTCGAGACACGGACAGCAATGGCTTGGAGATTCGTGGTTATGGACAACGATTGTGAATGAATGGTATTTTTAACGAAAATAGCTACGCCGCCTTTGGCTTTTTGTCCTGTGTCATCGTTTTTATAGTACTCATTGAAACCTCTTATGGAGAAGTTATTATTTTTTAAATGCGTTTCTTGCAAGCATATTATATTTGGCCCGTACTCTTTAATTAACAATTTCAGTTCTTCTAAGTTGTTAAAAAGACCGTTCAGATTCCACTGAATGATACAATTATTTTCCATAATTAAATATGATTTTTATTTATTTTTTTTTTTAAATAATTTATTAATTAATTTTTGAGTACGAGAAAAATTATATAGAATAACAATAATAAAAAGAATGATAAATTTAGATAAAAGTTAGTGATATTAATAATAGACAACTTGGTCAAAGGTAGAATAAATAGTGAATATAAAAATATATATATAAAATCTATGAAAAATAAATTTAAATTTAGGTTAAAAATAAATATATGTACTAGTAATTATAATATTACTTTGAAAAATAAAACAAAATTATATTATTTCACTTTCTTTCTCTTTTTTTTCTTTGATTTCGGCTTATCATTTACTTTTGAACTGCATGAATTGTTTTCATCTAAAAGAGATGAATCTTCAGATTCATAACTTGATGCTGTCAAATTAAGAGAACTCTTTTTAATAATAATAGATGAAACTCTTTGTGTTTCTGTTACAGAATTTTTCGGAGGAATAGAGGTAGATTCTTTTTCTGTGGTCTTAAATTTTTCTGTCTCGATTGATTTATTTAGATTAAGAAGATGTTTAATTTCGGCTGCCATATTTTTAATTTGTTCAGTTAGAGACTGAACGGTCTTTTTAAGGTCGTTACAGGACGAGCAAACACTGGAAGTTTTTGTTATTGAAGCGAAAGTATTAGTTTTTTGTTTTTTTTCATACTGGGCTTTCGCCGCAAAATATGAAATATTTTGATTGGCAGCATTATCAAGAATTTCTTTTTCTTTAATAAAAATTGGACATGACTTAGAGAAAGAAGGGTGATCAGCAGAGCAATTTCTACATTTGGGCGGTGATTGACATGGAGTATGTTCGCCTTGATTTTTTTCTTGCCCGCAAAAACCACAAATTTCTACCCTTAACTGGCAATTAATTCTTGAGTGTCCAAATAGCTGGCAGAGATAACATCTAAGGGGTGCAGGGATGTATTTCCTTATATTAAGATAATAAAAACCTACCCTAAGTTTTAGAGGTAAGCTTGAAGTTGCAAATGTCAATATTATAAGTGGAGTGTTTATAATATTTCCATTAATTTTTTTTGTGATCTTATGAAGATCAGTGACGTGTTGGTCTTTAAGTTCTTCTAGAATTTCCTCTTTGGGAACGTCTACCAGATCTTGACAAAATATAACACCTTTTGATATATTTAATTTTGTATGTGGCTCGACTCTAACAGGGACGTCGTCCGACAACCTATCAAGAGACATTAAGGCTTTCGACTCCTTGTCATTCGAGGTCTCCACCAGTATCGAACCTGATCTTAGTTTTTTTATATTAGTCACTTGGCCAACTCTATAGGAGATGACCTTGTGAATTAAAAAAGGGCTTATTTTGCTTAAATTTTTATCTTTGTCCTGGTGGGAGATTACCAAGAATCTTGGTTCAGGTCTTATCGTGGTTCTTTCACCAGATTCAACAAAATGTGCTTCATGAGAAGCAGGTTTGTGCCTCTTTTGAGGAAGGGAAGGGTAGTCGATCTTATCCGATCGACTTGTCCCAAAATGATAGGGGGCCCTATTGGCCCCCGAATTTTGGGCCATTAGCGACTCGCTAATGACCCAAAAAGACAAAATAAAAAATAAAGAATATATACAAATGTGTATATACAAAAAGAAAAAAGAAAATCAATCAAACAAAACAAAAAAAATACAAAAGAATTCAAAAAAAGAAGAAAAGATATATAGTCACGCCCATGTAGGAGAGCCCGAACGGAGAGGAGAACGAGAGCACGTCTGGTCAGTCCCACTGTCGACTCACGAGTGAATTATGGTATATATTGGAAAAATTTATATATTTAAGATAATATTGGATGGTGTCAGGGAAAAGGGCTCTTATCCTGGTCAAAATAGCAGCATCTCCTGTTTCTCGAGAATCGACTGAACAGAACGCTTTTTATCCCGCCCGAAAATTCCCAAAATTGACTCAGTTATGTTGAATATTTAGAAGTAAAAAACTTAGTTTTGAGTTATAGCCGTCTAAATTGTGACAATTTTTAAGCAGACAAAAATGGGGGATTTCTTCCATTTTTACCCTCGCTCTTATTCTATTCCGAATGAAAATTTGGAGTCGAATTCAAATATGTGATAAAAAAATAATACATATAACTCATATTTTTGCAAATCTTGAAAAATATTTTTAGATGAAGATAAGGGCCCTTTTCCCTGACTTCATCTCATATATTATTTTACATATGGATGAATAATTAAAATTGTTTAATAATAAGAGAGTGATTTTATATAATTTACGAGATTGAAAAAAAAGAAAATAAGATTTATTAAATAACGATCAGTCAATAATAATCAAAGAATTAAATATTTTACTACCAAAAATCCATAAATAGGGTTTTTATTCGTTTTCTTTAAGGCCAACGGCTTAACTAAATTGTATTAACATTATTATCTCGAAAAACAAACCCTTAAAGATTTAATAATAAAAATTCATATACTTAATCGACTTATTTGCTAATAAAAATATTAAGAGTACTTACTCTTTGTCATATTGATTTTCTTTTCTTGATTAAGTTGCCAGTCAAAGGAATGGGTTGACCCAACTTCCCTACATTTAGTTCTATCCCAATCCAGTTTGTTTTTTAACTCTTTAAAAGTTCAACATCGATATCTCATTATCTGTGGAAAAAAGTTTTACATAGTTTCAAGTTTTCCCTTCGACATTTCTTTCCTACCTGAATCACCAAAATATCTCTATCTCTAGTCTGTTCTTCATCACCTGTTCTTTTCTTCACCAGATTTTTCCGAAAGCCCTCTTTACCTTAATCCTATATAGAACTTCCTCATCTATAATTTTACATTTTCAACATTCTTTTATTTCACCGGATTCCTAGGGTCCCTAATCTTATCCTTCTGGTTCTTTCTTCACTCTTGGACAACAAGATACGTAAATCTTCAGCAATATTTCCTTATTTTCTGATCGGAATGATGAGCATTGTAAATATCGCTTCTAATAAATTTCCATTTAAAATTTAATTTATAATATTATTCTTCTATCAAAACTGTCATCAAAACTCATCATAATTAAAAGCAAACGTTATTTTATCATCACAAGCTTTTATTTGGTTTTATTGTTTGTTTGACTAAAAAGAATCTCGAAATCAATTTACGACCCACTTCTAGTGAGTCAGTTTTCTTGAAATTTTGTACACATTCGTATTCTGCTGCAGGAAATCACCAAAAATGTATTTTTGGGGGAAGAGGAACAAGAATATTTCTAAATCAATAAAAAAATAAAAAAAATTCCTCCGGCAGGATGTAGGAAGAGGTAGATTTCGAAGTGGCTCTACCACCCTTTAGACTGCTCCTATCAAAAATTTTTCAGAAACAAGTTATAGGGATTAATTATTAGAATTTTAGCCATTTGCAAACACACTAGTATCATTCATATTAACGTTGTTATCAATTTTTTAAGATTTCAACCCTTCACCATTTCCACCCCCTTGGAGCTGAAGTCACCAAAAACTAATCAGTTCTTGTCATCAAGACTAAATTTTGTGCCAAATTTTATTGCAATCGGTTGGACGCTGCGGTCTGCAGCGCACCCACAAAATTGCGATACATACCCCCCACATACCCACTTATATATAAACTTTTGAATGGAGGGTGGTTTTGGGGTCTAGGGGCCATGATCGGAAAAACTATGATGAAATTTTCACCATCAGAGTGAGCGCAATAGGTATATTTCTTTGAAATCTACCTAAAAAATTATTGTAGCTATTATATACTATATATATATTTGTCTAGATTAATTTGTAACAACGCTTAGAGAAATTTCTCTAAAAAAATTACCGTCTTGCCTAGAATCGAACCGACGAACTCTTGAAATAAGGGCATTAGCTCTAGCCATTACACCATTGAAACATTAATAATCATATCTTGATTTCTGTTACTAAAACTATATATTTTTGATTTAGACTGTGTCGAGATAATATTGTATTCATTTGAACTCGAATGAAAATGAAAAAACACCAATAGATTTTAAATTAAGAAACATTAAATATATATTAATTAACGAGGCAAATTTGAAATATAATTGTCAGCTCGGATTTTAAACTGATGGCTCCAATCGATTTTCATTAACCAGGCAAATTCGAAATATAATTGTGATTTTGAATTGAAAGACTCCAATTCATTTTAAATTAAGAAACATTAAATATATTCATAATTATTCCTCCCCCCCCCCGCCACTCAAAAATTAAAGAGGCGAAACTTTTAAGAGACGATGTATTTTCGGTAGTTTACGGGTATACATTTGGAGTGTGGTTTTTTAAGAGGATTAAAAATTTTGGACTGAGACGCTGCCCGCCAGGGCACCAGCCTGGAGGGCCGAGCTTCGAGGGCGTGCCGAAGGCACGCACGAAAAGCTCGTACTGATATAAAATTACAGTCCGTCTCCCTAAAATTATCTAGTTTACACTATATTCAGATGTAAGTGTACAACAATGATATTTTCTAAAATTTATTTAATATAATTTTTAATATATTATAATTAGAAAGGTTTTAGTGAGGTTTGAGCTAACCCATAATTCTCTTCTTCCTAGTATGATCAGGTCTTATTGGTCATCAGAGAGTATGATTAGTCAAGACTGGTTTGATGCAGCCACCCACCTCGATGCCACCACTTTCACTTCTCTAAACGACTCACATCCCTTTATTTAGATCTTGATGAGTAAGTAGAATTCAAATTTTTCTCTGTACACTTCTCCATAAATAAATCATCTTCAGCAACATCTTTCTATTTTCTGATCTAATTGATTAACAACTTAATTTGGGTTTCTGATTAAAAACATTTAAAATTTTATTTATTTTACTAAAAAAAAAAATGAATTTGGACCATTTTTTAAGAGTTTTTAAGGAATTTGGTGTTGTTACTTGGTGAAACATTTTTTAAAATTATTGGATAAAAAATACTTGGTAGGTTTCACATTAAGATATAAAAAGTCAGTTACTTTCTGTTTCTCCTGAAGATGGGTTAGTCACCCGAAATATATATATCGAGATTAAAGATTCTCCAAAAATAAATTCGTTTTATTTTTTATATCTTAATGTGAAACCTACCAAGTATTTTTTTATCCAATATTTTTTAAGATGTTTGAGCAAAAAACGAAATTCGATATCTTTTAAACCGGTGATAAAAAAAAATTCAAAATTTACCAAGAAGATTTTTTTGATGGGTACTAAAAAATGTGAAAAAATTAAGGAAATCAAAATTAAAATTTTTCAAACCGTCCAATTTGGTGTGGAATGCCCTATATATTATATATGCCTAAATATTTCTTCATGTTTATGGTTTAAATTTAGTTTCTTTTTTAAAGTTATGTAGAAATCGTATGAAATTAATACTTAATGTAGGTATATCTTATAAAATTTTTATTGCTTAATGTGCTGCTTTTTATTATCCCTGTTTTTTGAATATTGGTGCTGGTTTGTCCGGTGATTAGCAAGAATAATCGAGAGTTTGTTGTATAATATATTAGTAAGTGTCACCATCATCAAAACTCTCTTCTCGTTATAAATATTAAGCTGACGACATTATTTTATTACTTTTTCGTTATTTACGATAGGATGTTGTTCGAAACGTGAGAAGAACCAGATGGATTTACGATTAAGTTTCGCTTTAATTACTGGGTTGATTGTTCAGGCGTATGTTGGATAGGGTACCCGAGCATAACCGTGATTTTTTCTTTCGAAACCATCCGTGGATGACTAGGATGCTGTTTGTTGATACTGGTGATCTGGGATGAAAGTCAAGGCCATCTTCTCTGGCTCGATCAGGCTGCATCCATGCTCGGGATAGATTAAAATGCTCACCAACACGTGTTCACCACACACACACATTGACATCACATGCACTGAGATCCAAACGTGTTTATCCACGCTATTTCTGGCTAAAGGGTGATCTACTCCGCTAAAACCAAACACTTAAAAGATAAATAGTATGAATTATATTAGACGAATGAGGAGGTATCAGCCAAAGTTGGATGCAGTGGGTTCAATAAAACACCCTGAATAAAACATGAATTTATTTGACCATCTTCAGTTGATTGGGAGTTGTACACAGGATGCGGTACACATATGTGATCGAACCAAGCCTTCAGATTCTGAACCTTTGACCACAGGATCGTTATAAATTTACAGGAAGCTACAATTTTTATTTTTGACAAGGCTTGGTTCGATCACATATGTGTACTGCATTTTGTGTATAACTCCCAATTAACTGAAGATGGTCAAATAAATTCAGGCCGAAATGTTTTATTCAGGGTGTTTTATTGAACCCAGCGGATCCAAATTTGGCTAATACCTCCTCCTTCATCTAATACAGTTTCATTACAGCCACAACTCGAACAACATTCATAGTATGAATTATTTTGTAAAAATTATAAATTTTTAAAGTAAGCTTGTCAAGTGAAATAAATGAAAAATTAAATAAATTCATTAGGTGATCAATTAGAGACCGACATTTTCTGCTAGGGTTCAAGTATTTTTTACAGGAGATTAAAATATTACCAGTATTTCAATCAACGATCTTGACATAGAAAAGTTTAAATTGTCGATAGTAGCAGAGTTAAAATTTCCGAAGAAAAGCTCCTTGCTAAAATTTGACCGGGTATAATCCGGCCCCTATACTAACACTCAGGGGAAGGCAATGGGAAACCACTATTGTAAAAAAGTGGAAATTTTTGGACACTGAAATTTTTTTTCTACTTTTTAGTTTATTTTGAAATAAATCATGTTTAAAATTTTTTAAAAATATATTATATTTAATAATATTACTAGTATTACGGTAGATCACTCGTATCCATAATAAGCATTAATTAACAGGAATAGCAGGGAATTGGATAAAAATAAAAAACAGAGTTTTTATTAAATGGGCCAGACGTTTCGTCGATTAATTTCGACTTCCTCAGTGGCTCATTCTATCACTCTTTGTCAAAAGACAATTCCACTACGCGACGAAACATCCTTTAATCCTTTTTATTTAAACTATAATACATTGTTGGATCATGCCCCAATTGCTCAAGAATCTTGAACTTTTACACACTTGAACAATCAAAATTTATCACAAAAAAAAAATAATATGTTTCTACTCTTTAAACAGACAAAGAAAGGATTTTAAATTCAAAAGATATTTATTTTTGAATTTAAAATCCTTTCTTTGTCTGTTTAAAAGTAGAAACATATTATTTTTTTTTGTGATAAATTTTGATTGTTCAAGTGTGTAAAAGTTCAAGATTCTTGAGCAATTGGGGCATGATCCAACAATGTATTATAGTTTAAATAAAAAGGATTAAAGGATGTTTCGTCGCGTGGTGGAGTTGTCTTTTGACAGGAAGTGATAGAATGAGCCACTGAGGAGGTCGAAATTAATCGACGAAACGTCTGGCCCATTTAATAAAAGCTCTGTTTTTTATTTTTATCCAATTCCCTGTTAATTAATTACTAGTATTTTTTATATATTTTTTTTGTGTTCGATCAATACTGGACTTTTTTGTTAGCCTTTTCTATTTCACTAAATAAATATATCTATGAGGGAGAGTGAAGTAAAGCCGAATTAAACCTTGCAAGAAACTCCAGCGTTGTTTTCTGGAATTGACGGACGACTCGGAATGAAATTTAATTGGATATGGAAATGAGTACGGAGATGCATCGCCACGTGCAAACGGAGCTTTCCATGTCAATTTGACACAATCGATTTCATCTGAATGCATAAGATTTTCTCAAAGTCAAGGTCAAAGATGTTTTGAATTAAAATAGCTGCTGATTAATATGGAACGCCTCCAAGCTATGAATACTCAATCCTGGAACGGGAGGATTTCTGATATTTAAATTCCTCTAAGACACGAGCTATTCCTAAAAGACAATTAATCAAAAGAAATCCTTCAACTTATTATTCTCATAGAGCTAAGAAGTCTTCTTATATAAAATGGGAATAATTAATTTCTAAATACGATTAATTTAATTGTATTTCAAAAGTATTATTCTCATTTTGAAATGATGAGTTTCAATTTTGTGCTGAAAATATATAGAAATCTCCAAACAATATTTCATTATGTTCCCTAAGGAATCAAACTTCTAAGTCTTATGCGACTTCACTATTTATTTAATAAAATATTGTTAACTTTTTATTTGCTTTTCACCACATTGGGGCATTCCACGTCAAATCGGACGGTTTGAAAAATTTTAATTTTTGATTTCCATCATTTTTTGACATTTTTTACTCCGCATCAAAAAACTCTTCCTGGTAAATTTTGAAATTTTTTGATCACTGGTTTAAAAGATATCGAATTTCGGTTTTTCTCTCATAACTTCTTCAAAAATGGTTCAAATTCAAAAAATCTTTTGAACTTTTTTTTTATTTTTTTAAATAAATTTTAGAAAAAAATAGAAAAAATTATTTAAAGTGTTTTTATATGCGGTTTTTGAGTTTGAAAAATATAATCTTGTTTTTGAAACTGTATGTACTCTTCGATTTTTTGATAATTTTTTATTTTAACTTCTATTCATTCTACAAATTTTAAGACCGGGTTGATAGTGGCCCTATTATAATTACTATTTATTTTCGATTTTTCAAAATTTCGAAAAAATTTAATTCGGTATTAACCATTATTAAAACCACTTTTTGGTATTGGGTTCTCTTTCTTTAATTATTTTGAATTGATTTTTATCGTTAACAGGTGTTTAAAATAAATAATTCTTATTTTAGTTTGTTGAAAAAAAATCAAAATAAAAAAATAATAGTAATTATTTATCATAGGACCACTATCAACCCTATCTTAAAATTTGTAGAATAAATAGAAGTTTAAAATAAAAAATTATCAAAGAAAATCGAAGAGTAGTTACATACAGTTTCAAAAACAAGATTGAAATTTTTAAACTCAAAAATCGCATATAAAAACACTTTAAATAATATTTTAAAAATCGCAGAAAAGTGGACAAAAAATTAAACAACAGAGTTAGTTATTCAATTTACCAGACGTTTCGTCACTTTATTGAGACTTCATCAGTGGCTCATTCAATATAACTCTTTGTCAAAAATCTCTCAACTATAAGACAGAAAGCAACGAACATTTTCCATTAAAACACAATTAAAATATTTTAAAAACATTAGTAGATTGTCTTGTCCTCACATAAAAAGACAAAGATTTATATTGAATGAGCCACTGATGAAGTCTCAATAAAGTGACGAAACGTCTGGTAAATTGAATAACTCTGTTGTTTAATTTTTTTGTCCACTTCCCTGCGATTTTAAAATATTTAATAAAATATGAACGCGAATGATGAAATACTTTAAATAATTTTTTTCTTTTTTTTTCTAAAAATTATGTAAAAAAAAACAAAAATTTCAAAAAAAAAAAAAATTTGAATTGGACCATTTTTGACGAAGTTATGAGCGAAAAACCGAAATTCGATATCTTTTAAACCGGTGATCAAAAAATTTTCAAAATATATCAGGAAGAGATTTTTAATGGGTAGTAAAAAATGTCAAAAAATGAAGGCAATCAAAAATTAAAATTTTTCAAACCTACCGATTTGGCGTGGAACGCCCCATATGCTATTATCGGAGTGTGTTAGTAGCCCCTGGACCTCCACCCCCATGACTTCCCACCCTTGGACCCCGTACCCCATGGACCACAACCCCCACCCCTGGGGACATACAAACATAGAGACAGGGACAAATGCCCTTTAGTAGTATGTGATGATATAGGTACAGGCAAATGCCCTTTAGTAGTATGTGATAAGAAAGGAGCCAGGTGTATAGTAAAGTCATGTGGATGGCCACATCAATTTATTTTATAGGGATTCATCTTTTTAATTATCCCTGAGCTTCCCTGTCATTCAATCCTCAATTTCTTTTTACTTATATTTTTTGAAATCTTATTCAAATTTATTTTATTTTGTATAAATGAGAAAAGTTTCAATCGAAAATTCTTTTCCTAATTTTTGTGTCAATTCTTTTTTTATTTCTTTTTTAAAAGTCCAATGATGAAAAAAACGTACTCTATACATCTACATAGTTTGTTGTGTTGTTTTCTGGCTAGTACTCACAGGTGAGTTTGGTTTCTCTTCCCCCTAGCTCTCCGAAATATTTCAAAGTCAAGGTCATCCAAGTATACTATCTCTGTCTCTTTCCCATGTATACTTCCCCTCTACCGCCCCTCCCTCGATCACCATTCCACTGCACTCTTCGAATCAACCTCACCTAATCTAATTCGTTTTATCCCAATGGATTTAAACTTGCTACTGAAATTATCTAGACTAGAGTTTCAAACGAGAAATTCTTCTTTCCTTCGAAGGCTCTAAGAAAGGAGATTATAAATATTTATGTATTCAGAGTGAATATTAAATGTCGGATTTAATATCAACGGTCAACAACAAGAGATAATCCAAATTTTGATATTTTTTTTTTCAAAAGAGTACTAAATTTAAAAATACTTTTAATATTAGAAGTATTTTCTTTTGGAGATGGACTGGTAAAATGGAAAGGCAGCCCAAGGATTATGAAAAATCTAATTCCGAATAAAAGAATTTATTGGAACGTCATTTTTATCCTCTTCAAATTCTACCATTTATAAAACCAAAGATTTGAGCATCTTCTTTTTGAAAATGTTTTTCAAAAAATCAGCTCGAATTCATATTAACAAATCTATTTTAAAAGAGAAAGAATTTAATTTTTAGAACAAATTCTAAGATTTTAGTAGAAATATTATTAAATTGCGATATCAGTGAGCTGACTGCCCGGAAAGCATGTTAGTTCTCAGGTTCGACTCCTGGGGGGATGAATCCTCTCTGATATGAATTTAATAATATTTCTTAGAATTTGTCCTAGGAATTAAAACTACCATTTATATTAAGAGCAAATCCAACACATTTTGCATTATAAAGTTCACTAGGTTTCTTTTTTCAATTTAAGATCCATTTTCCATTTTTTATAATATAGTATATAATTGTATACATTTATTGTTGCACTCATAGATTTCTTAACGCCGATTTTAATCAATTTCATATGTTTTCAATTCAAATAATCTACAAAAATTCAATTTCGTCCCCTGTCCATTTTGGCTGTTTAAATCTTCAATCCCATGTATTTACTTGAAAAATGTTCAGATATGACTGAATAAAATATCACCTAAATAAAAAAAAAAGATGAATGAAGACTATATAATTTAATAAAGTTTTTTTAGCTATTAAAATTTTGTTAAAAAAAATTATTAAAATTGTTCAAAGACAGTGTGTCAATTCCGTCCACAACATAGTTTTATTATTTAACTTGACTCACGCCATCACTGCAGTGGTCAAGAGAGAAACTATTGTCAGTTGGTGAGTTTGTTTGCTAATAGCAATCAGTGGTGTTAATTTTATTCATATGGTAACACAGAATATTGACTTCATAAAGGTAGTGGTTAATTATGTCGTTCATAAGTGCCATTTCCGTCCCTGCGATAACAAGTCATATAAAAATATTTATTTAAAAAACTTTCTAGTGTGGTTTTACTTTTAGTGAATTGTAAACAAAATTGTAACCTTCTATATTTTTAAGCCAGACTCTGCCTATATTACTAAATCAAAATTCTCTAATGTCAATTCTGTCCCCTTGATTGTCACATCTGAATGGGAAAATTTATAAAAAATTGAAAATTTTTTTTAATTTATGACCATTATTAGAAATTGGTCTATAGATAGTTGAGCCTCAAAACTATATTATTATTGTTGGGGTGCGATAAAGTTATATTTTTCAAATTTTTAGGTAAAAAAGTGCAATGTTGGGTTTACTCATAAACAACTCAAAATTAATCAATTTACAACTTGTTGCTTTTTTGCACAGTAAATAATTGGCGACAACCTAAATAAGCAATCCGAAAAAATTACCGACAATTAAAATTGGTCTATTGCTAATCTATTTGCACCTTTAAATGATCTATTATAAATATTGAATAGAATTTTTAATTAAAATTGTAGAGAATTGAATAAAAAATTAAATTTTAAACAGTTTTATTCTTTAATGTGCCAAATATTTCGTCATTATATTTTTGACTTCTTCAGCGGCTCACTAAATAACTCATTTGTCTGAAAAAAAAATAAATAAAATAACGAAACGTTAGGCACATTAAAGAATAAACCTCTGCTTATAATTTAATTTCTTATCCAACTCGCTACGATTTCAATTGAAAAAATTTAAGTATGGATGCGATTTTCATTTAAAATTTGAAACATTTAATAGAATTTCTTTTCTGTTTTATGCAATTTGCATAATACATATTATTATTTTAAATGATGTCTAACGATATAACTAAAATATAATTACGAAAAGAGCTGTTTAATAATTTGTGAGATTCTTTCCGGTGTGTTTTTATCAATTATCTTTTCTTTGCAATAATAATCATCTCTACTAAGGTAATTAGTTTCTCACTCCATTCAATAGAATATTCTCTTCCTGCTTCTTTTTCAAAACCTTTAGCATTTAATTTTTCTCATACTACACACTGCCACGAAAATATAACCAAAATACAATTCTTTTTAATTATGAATTTAGTAAAGGAAGGGGGTGTAAATTACTTTAAACCAATAACTGATAATTGTAAAAAACAGTATTGCACACTGAGACCCCTATGGACCGGGGGTAGAATAGGTCCATAGTATCCTCTGCTTGTCGTAAAAGGCGACTAAAAGGGGTTGGATGTGAGGCTAACCAGCTCACTCTGTAAAAAAGCTTCCCAATCATGGAAGCAAGCATTTGCAACAGGGAGATGAATTTAAGACACCTAGATAAAACAAAAATAATTAATTAAGATTTTTAAGAAGAAAAAAAGAACCACATTTCTTCTTTGTGAAGCTTCTCGTATAAGAAACTTGGATTATATGTTTACTTGGCTGCATCGCAGCCAAGTAAAAATATATACACTTTACACTCGATTTGAGTGTAGCAAAACCGCCTGGTTTTCATTTGGGAGTTCTCTCTCCCTAAGTAAGTTCTTTGACTTCTTACTAATAAAAATTTATAGCTCATATATATATTTCATTAATGTATTGGATTAAATTGAAAGTTTTTGTGCCGAGAGTAGCAGAATTTTTATATATTGAAGGAGACAATAAAAGCGTGTCTTCTTCTGAATTATAAATAAAATTTATAATTCCAGCAGAAGACACACTCTTTTATTTCTCCTTCAATGTATTGGATGCTAACTTCTCCTCTGATGCAATTTTTCATCAGTTCATAAAAATTTATTCAGGAATTACATGAAAATTATAATCAGAATTCTAAAACAATAGAATTTTTGGCAAATTTTAAATAAAATAGAATCGGAATTGATTCTAAAACAAGAGAGAAAATTTTTTTGAATAACTTCGCTTGACAATCATCAACTAATAAACATATCAATTAAACAAAAAAATGACAATTTGAAAGTTTAAATTGCAACAATGGACATGTTTGAATTCAATTTGATCATATTTTAAACTGAATTTTTAATAAAAAATTTCAATTAAATTTCACATTGATATTTGTTTGGTGTTCTTAAGGCCATTTATTTAATGATTTCTTATCAAGGGATGCTTGTCCGAGGTCATTTAAAAGGCCTATTTTCCGAGCCTCATCCCAGTGAGCCCCGTAGATCAGTGGGTCAAGTGAGCATTACTAGAGTAATTAAATACGGATTAATTTTTAATTTAATTATTCAGACTCATTCTGGCTCGATCCCAATCCATGCATATTATCTAAATTATTATTATATATATATATATATAATTATTTAAATATAATATCGACGTATATTTATTATTTAAAATTGATTTGTTTATTTGTTATTTCAAAATCCATTATCACAAGTATTTCGATTTTTTCAAATACATTTTATTTAAAATATATACACTGAAATACAAAAACATCGACCCACCAATAAAAACTTTATTAAATAGTAAATAATTTTTAATTTTTTACAAGAAACCATACATTATTGAAATTATTGCTTATTGTAAGTGTAATTTCCACTTGTTGACTTAGCTCTTGATTAATTAGGCACACAATTTGAACTGCTTGAACTTGAGAAATATCCATTTTGTATATTTTATCTTTCTATCAATGATGCTTAATTCAAAATTATTCATTTTATTGATATTTTAAATGGAATTTGATCTTTTATTAAAATTTTATTTAAATTAAAGTGATATTGAAAAAGTATGATAATTTGTAATTGTATCTTTTAATTTAATTTTACTTTTTTTTTTTCATAAAATTCAAATATTATCAACAATATTTATTGAATATGTTAGTTTAAGAGTTAATGGAACAAATTATATGAATATTTGTAAAAAATTTTAAAATAATTTGCTATTTAATAAAGTTTTTATTAGTGGGTCGATTTTTTTGAACCGTAGTATATTTTTACTGTTGAAAAGGCGAAAATTTCTAACATATAAATGTGTACACTTAGCGTGCTTTACGTATATTATCGATGATTTCTTGATTGCCTGCGACGTCGGCAACCTTGAGTACTCTTATTTATTTATGCTGAGTTGTATTTTCGGATTTCTACGTTAAATTAAACCATGAAAATAATTTTTAAATCAAGTGCTAAAATGACACTTTTCTAATATCTGGTGTATAAAAGATTACCCATACTTAAAAAAAGTGTCATGAATTATTACTAGAGTATAAATTTTAATCCTATTGAAATAAATAATGGAAGGGTGTGTAAATTAGGAGTGTTGCGATGATTTTAAATAAGTGAGAATGTAAAAGTCATGTGGTGGCCACACCAGTTCTTATTTCTTTCTATATGATTATTTTTATTTTTTTTGTCTTAAGGGTTGCTTAATGAATAATTTAAGAAAACCGGTAGTCCTTTTAATCAAACCCACGTGTCGTTTCATCTTTTGAAAATTTTTGACTTCACTGTACAGGACATGGACTCCTCTTTGGAAGGGTGTAGCCCCGTTACGCCTTAACTTTTTTGACTCTAGCGTAGGTCTTCCTGCATCTCATGGCTTTGCTCACCGATGGGTCTCTTGGAATACCCACCTGTTGACTTGTCTCTCCCGCCTCCTCAGCCGACCCTATAAATCTATCCCCAGCAGAATTAAAGGCCTCTTGCGGCCTTGCTGGATTTTAACTGCGGCCTTTTAAACGAAACGAAATTTTACACAACGAATCCCTATAATTTTGATTTAGTTTTTTTTTTAAATTATTTTTTCAAACCAGGAAATTATGCTGATTTATTATACTAGCAAAATATTAAATAAAATTGAATTTGTTTGCAACGAAATTTTCTCTGGAGAGAGACGGACTGGTAGAAATTTTAATTGAATGTAATGGAAGGCAGCCCAGAGGTAGTGAGGAAAGAAAAAATTAACACATATAAAATAAAGTGTAATTTATTAGAATCCTTCCTCCTTTCCTTTCAAACCGACGTTTCGGAGGATTTTTCCCTCCTTCTTCAGGGTTTCAAAGGGTCAATGATTGAAACAAATAAATTGTTTCCTTCTTCTTTCCACAGTAGTGTTCAAAAACTTTCTTCATTTTTAACAAAGGCATAGAAAAACAATTTTTTTTCCCTCTTTCTAATTAAGAAAAGAAGGAAAAAAAATTGTTTTTCTATCTTTGTTAAAAATGAAGAAAGTTTTTGAACACTACTGTGGAGAGAAGAAGGAACATTTTATTTGTTTCAATCGATTGACCCTTTGGAACCCTGAAGAAGGAGGGAAAATCCTACGAGACGTCGGTTTGAAAGGAAGGAGGAAGGATTCCAATAAATTACACTTTTATTTATATGTGTTAATTTTTCTTTCCTCACTACTCTAGGCTGCCTTCCATTACATTCAATTAAATAAAATTTATTATAAAAGTAATTCAAAAATTTTACGATTGTACTATACTTGAAATAATTAGAAGCTATAAAAAATATATTCAAAAATCTATAAAAACACTTTATTTCAAAATGCATTCAAATGAAGAAAAACGATTATATCTTCACATATAACTAAAATTAAAGACGCGAGCACGGTTTTCAATTAAATTTCAAGTTAAAAGCGCCCACGTTTTTGTTTTTGTCATTATGTATCGACCGTTTTCCCGTACTGAAGAAAAATTTATTTTGTTGTGTATTTGAAATAAAATGGTGTTTTTATAAACTTTTATTTAAATATTTAAATTTTAGTATTTGAATTTGCATTTGACATAGAAAGTGAAAAAGTAAAAATTAAATAAAAGATTACATATTAGATATAAAAAATTATCTCTAACTAATATATTAATCTCAACCAAAACATTCTGTGAAAAAACAGGCCAAGTTCGAAAAAAGTAGTGAAATCTAGGATGTGTAGCCAAGTTAAATTCGCCAAGAATAATCAAGTTGAGAGATCTACTATTTTCTCAACATAATTATCCTTGGAGAATTTAACTTGGCTACACTCAGATTTCACTACTTTTCGAACTTGGCCTGTTTTTTCACAGAATGTTTTGGTTGAAATTTCTATTTTATTTTTGTAAGCTATGAGGAAGCCCGTTGGTCCAAAGGGCTAGAATTTTTATTTTTGACCCCCCCATTTTGGATGGTTAGTTTTTGCATTTCTACTCTTCTGGGGACACACAGAATATGCATACAAAATTTGGTTGAGTTTGGTCCAAATGGCTAGAATTTTCATTTTTGACCCCCTCCCCCATTTTGAGTGGTTAGTTTTTGCATTCAAGGGGCCAACAGAATATATGTACAAAATTTGGTTGAATTTGGTCCAAAGGGCTAGAGCAACCAACTTAAATAAAAAAAAACACTATTAAAGAGTTATTGAAAAATCGATTACAAAATTTTCCTTAACTTAAAAACATCAAGAAAAAGTTTTTTCAGTTTTATTTTTGTACTATTTCTTAGAAACTTGTGTAAAATTACTATTTGTCCTCCTTTGAGGTTCCCATGATGCCTTTGCTTTGCTATAAAGAATTCTTTAACTATTTTAGGAAGATTTTCTTTTTGTATTTGAATTAATCTTTTGCAAATTAAACTCCTTAATTAACATTTACACAAATCTTTTAATAATAATTTATTTATTTAGAAATTTTATATTTGCATTACTTCAAAATATAGTAATTATTATAAAAATAAATCTTACACAAATAAAAACAAAAAACTTAAGTATTTGTTTGTCTTGAACTTTTAAAAATCTCTTTTTTCTATTTTTAATATTATTATTATTATTATTTTCAAAATTAGGTAAATGTCGAAGGGCATTTAATTGAACATTTTTGATTGGTTTACTTGTTATTTAATGCGGCGTTTACAAACCTGGAATCGAATGGTTTTACGCCTGTTCTTCCAGCGTATGCAACCTCCCAAACAGCAAGTTGTCTTTTAAAAAGGCGTGCTTGCCAAATTGCCTCGGATTGGCATCATTCATATTGCGCTGTTGCATTTAAAGTTGTGATCCCGAAAAAAATCGAGATAGGTGTGTCAGCATAAAAAGGCAAACGACAGCCGAGTATCCGAAGAGAAAATCTTTCCTTTTGCTAATAACGTTTAGACAATAGATCATTACATACATTTAAAAAAATCATCTTATATAATTGCAAATCTGACTAGATTTGCTGTGTCCTACAATCTGCTAAAATGCACAATTCATTTCTTATTTTAATCATTTTCTATTGTTTTTAAATCCTCTATATTAAGATAATTGAATTCTTAATTATCATTAATAGCAATTCTGAGAGAGGGTAAATAATAATCTATAAAATATCATCAGTGAAATTAAAAACACTTCATCTGCGATCGATTATGTTGTGTATATGTGTGTTAGATTTTTTAATAAATATATTTAACAGTGTGGAGTCGGGTTGGCCGAGCTGGCTAAGGCGCTCGCTCCGCTTCAGGATCGTTGATGACGAGGAGGGCCCCGGGTTCGAGCTTGGTTAGCATATAAAATTTCTTCCGCCTAAAACTCGGCTCCTCACTAAAACTACTAAAACTTTACTGATGTCCTGTCTAAATGGGCTTTGTTCCTGATGACAATAAATAGAAAAAAAATTTAACATTGAGTGCAAAATTCAGTATATATTAAAAAGTTATAAAACATTATTAAAGCTCAAAATCAATTTCCATATGTAGTTTGAAAAAGGGGAAATTTGAATCTTTTTGCTTGCGAAATTCACGCCGTATATTTTTATGAATTTGATTTAAGAATGGTGATTGATATAAGTTTATTAAAATATAGGTTTTTAACTTCAAATTTGGACTTTTCTATATCACATTCAGGATTTTAATCAAATGCAGACTTTTCCATATCAAATTACGGATTTTAAAAATCCAAATCAGACTTTTTCAAATCAAATTCAGAATTTCTATAAAACCATGCATATTTTACATATTAAATTATAGCTTTTTACCTGAAAACGTTTCCTGAGAGTACACAATGCTAATCTTGCTAAATGTACACGTTACGATTTCATGCAAATGCTTGCTGTACTCCTTCTAGCCTGTATCGAGCTTAAGTTTCGAATTTCGTAGCTCTGAGATTTATTGTTGCGGAACTCAGGGGGGTACATTTTTACGTATGTAAACATCAACTTCCGGTACTTCTATTTTAGACAAAATCTTTTGGTACTTCTTGGTACCTCTAGATAACTTAAGTTTCAAATTTCAAGACTCTGCGACTTTCGAGATATGGACGATTATAATATTTATTTTGGGACATGACTAATTTACACCCCCTTCCTTTATTTCAATCGGATTAAAAATTCGACACAACTAATAACTCATGATACTTGATAAGTACACCAATTTTTAGCGAAATGGATAGAGCCGTTTTCGAGAACCTGATTATATATATATACAAGAATTATATATAAGATATTATTTCTTAATTTTATATTTTTTCAAGTCCCAAGAGTGCTGAAAGTTAACAGCCACCCATTTCTTCTGCCTACGGCCTTGCTTACTTATCTATCTCGTCTTTTTTTTTATTAAAAGAACGAGTGCGACCGATCATTCCCGATTCCAAAATTATCAACTATCCAATTCCAAATATCTTCAAGGCCAAACGTCACAGTTTTTAATCTTGTGATATTAATACTATTAATTTTTTATTATTATTATTAAATTCATTAAAAGTGTGTGATATAAAATTAATATCTGGATAAATTTTATGTTGTTTATCGTATCTCGTTGATTCATTTGTAAACCTTGTAGCCATGAATTCAAAAAAAAATCATCAAAATCGGTCCACATGGTAAAGAGAAATAAATGTTCAAACTCAAAAAAACAAAACAAAAAAAAAAAAACAGACATTCCATTAAATTGATAACCTCCTCCTTTTTTCAAAATCGGTTAAAAATCGTTTAAGTCGTTTATAGTAGATCTTGTTTGTAATTCTGTAGCCATTTAAATTATTACTGGAATTTATTACAGCCATTTTTGAGAAATTTCCAAAAAAAAAAAAAAAAAAATTAGAGAAAATTATTTTAAAAATAGTTTGGAAAATTGACCTCGTCACTTTTTAACTTTCTAGTTATAATCTCAAAATTCAAATCGAATTTATCGGAAACATACACACACACCCACGGAACGATATTTTTTAAAACTGCTTTATTGACGCAGAGGACCTTGAAACGTAAGGATCTGTAAAAATTTCAAATTAAATTAAACCATTTCCATAGGTCATATAGAAACATGCGTGTTTATTTGTTGTAAATAATAGAAATAAAAAAATTGAAAAGGGATGAAAGGGTTATTCAAAATGGTAGCTCTCTTAAGTGAGCAACGCTTAGCAGGCTAGTTTGCTGGGCTAGGTTCAGGCAGGCCTGCTTGGCGTCCTTGAATGCGATGCGCCACGGATCGTGGTCAAGTTCAAGGCAAACGCCTGCAGCCCGCATTCGGAGAAAGTCCATTTCCTACCCCCACTTCTGTTTCCTCTGCACACGCCCTTCAAACCCTCACTCGATTACTAATTATAGACAATACAAGCGCTGTTGAGTAAAAAAAAAGTTCAAATCGCTTCCGAATCTGCTCTTCTATTTTTTTATTAGAATCTACAACTAATATAGTACAAAACAGAAAATATTACGTAGGATGGGCCACCAGAGTTCATTTGATTTTTAACTTTCGTGTTTAGTAATGTCTCAAACACATGAACAACTTGTTGTGGATGTGGATATTCACGATAGCTCACGAAAGGAAGGTTGTAAAAAATTTGTTTCGCTGCCAAAATGTTCATATTTCCAATACGAAAGACGTATCACAGATCAGACTATTGGATTTCTCCGAGAGGTGCACCGCGATTGGAATTAGGTGTACACCGTCTTTGGAATTATTTGGAATTACTTTGGGATTCATTAGATAATCTATTGTCATCTATTGTCTTCTACTTGGAAATGAAAGTGGAAGTGGAAGTAGGTGTACACGATTTTAGGTCGCGATTTACCCCTCGGATTTCTCATTTTCAGATGAAAAATGCAAAAATCTAAAAAAATTAATTAATTAATTTGTAGGGCAGACTATGGGATTAGTGATTACAATACCGGATCAAAAATACAATACCGGTAATCGGAATTTTTTTAACGTTCTACCGGAACACCGGTGTTAATACTAGTATTAGGAGTTTTTCGAAAAGGTACAAAAACACAGTTGTTTCTTTGGAATATTTATTAGTTTTATACAAAAAATTCATAAACTATAAAAATATAAACAATTTTGTTATGTACAAATTAATACCATTTAAAACAAAGGAACAAAAATGTTATAATGATATATTATTGGTAAATATTAAGTGAATATTATTGGAAAGCAATGGCAACCTACCAAGAGTATAATTGCCTAGCTACCTCTCCAAACTAGCCGTTCAGAACCGGCGTTAAAAAGTAAGTCCCGTATATCTGTGTAAAATCAGCTAAACATACTCAGCACAGGTATATGTGGAGAGGAGCCGAAACGTCAGGGAGACCTGATATGGCACTTAAAGAAGAAGAAATATTAATAAAATTTTAATTTATAACCATTAGACAAGACAAATCTAATCACTAATAAGGAAAATAATAATAATATATCCTCAAGTTAAGCGTGTTAATATATGTAGAAGATATGAAAATATCAGTGAATCCATCGAACATATCATGGCTGGTTATCCATCCTTATCTGAGAATGCCTTTCTTGGAAGGCATAATCAAGTAGCAAAGCTTATCCACCAATAGCTTGAATTGAAATATGGGCTGCTAGACAAAAATATACCTCCATATTATACTTAAGTATCAGCCTGCCACGGTCTTGAGAGACCAAGAACCATGTCCTGTATTGGGATAGGCGTATATTAACTTATAAATCCATACCTGATATTCTTCTGCTGGACATGCAAGAAAAGTACCTACCTCTTACACACAACATCAAAAAAACAGAGGCGGAGAAGAAAAATAAATATGAAGAACTAGGCTGGCAGATCCAGGATATCTGAAAATTGACCAGGATTATCATCTACCAAATAGTTATATCAGCAGATGGGATAGTCTCGAAAAACATCGCAAGGAATTTCGAGAAACTTGCTTGGTGCAGCAAACAACATTTTAAAGGTCGCACAGCGGGCAGTTATTATACAGACTTGCCACATAGTTTCTCGATAGAGACTTTTAAAGATTTTAAAGACAGATTTTTAAAATCCTGAATTTGATATGGAAAAGTCCGAATTAGAAGTTAAAAACCTATTTATAAGGCATTCAAAGGCAGAGTGGACCAACCCACAAATCTCATTTTCACCTCTATAATCAAGTAGGTTTTTGATAAAACTAAATAGACATAGTGGTCCAAACTTAGTTTTTAAACCTTCTAGATTACAGCACAGGTAGGTACCACTTTTGCCTCGAACCTTTACCTCTATTTTGGTGGATTTCTCATAAAAATACAAAAGTAGGATTGTCCACTCTGCTTTTGAACGCCTCATATATGTAAATGTTTATTTACATCAAGCATAGGATAACTTCTTTGATTCCTCATAATAAATTAACAACTCTGCTAATCTCGGAAAAACAAAATATTTTCAATTAAGGTAGTTGTATCGCGATAATACTAGCAAAATGTTAATGATAGAGTATATAGTACAGACAATAAGGATTCATAATTAATAAGCCCAAAACTTTTTGCTGTTTATGTACCACTACTAGACAATCCCGAGCTCGTTTGATAAATCTGACAACACTGTCCGAGCTTGAATATATTTTATCAAAGAAATGTCAGATAAAGTACATTATAAAGGGAGATTTATAAAACAAAAAGTTCTTAATAAGTGATTGAAAGCTGTTGCGACAATGGCTGAAGCCAAAAAAACTTCAAAAAAATTACTAAAGTTAACTTTTTAGGTTAAATACATCCATTGTTCCCAGATTGTTTTTAGTGTAAATTTTTCATTA
The DNA here is from genome assembly GCA_024734495.1 of Forficula auricularia. NCBI lineage: Eukaryota > Metazoa > Arthropoda > Insecta > Dermaptera > Forficulidae > Forficula > Forficula auricularia. The sequence continues at coordinate 15,475,337 of JALMQS010000070.1, forward strand.
TTATCTCAAAAACTGTGTTGTAACTAAGAATTAAAATTTTCTTAAAAAATGTATTAGTTATTGTTTAATGTTGGTTTAGTTTTTTATAACAATATGGTAAGAAGAGTTTCTTAATTATAATTAAATAGGTATGTAAACTTTCCGATATTCCGTATAGTGCAATGTATAAGAGTCTGAAAAACTCTATCTTTGGAATTTAATATCTCCGGAACTATATTGTTCATAAATTTCGTTTTGCCACCAAACGATGCAGAAGTTAAATAATAATCTGTCTAAATTTAAAAAAAAATCCTACGAAAACGCATTTGGCGGAACAACTACCTTAATAAATCACTGTAAAGCACGTACAAAGGCTATTATAATTATTATGCTGTACACCTACTTCCACTTGTACTTCCAAATATTTCCAAGTACTTCCAAACATTCCCAAGTACTTCCAAATATTTCCAAGTACTTTCAAATATTTCCAAGTAATTTCAAATATTTTCAAGTACTTCCAAATATTTCCAAATACTTCCAAATATTTCCAAATACTTCCAAATATTTCCAAGTACTTCCAAAATACTTCCAAAGAGGTGTACACCTACTTTCAATCGTGGATCACCCCTCGGTGCAATGTATAAGAATCTGAAAAACTCTATCTTTGGAATTTAATATCTCCGGAACTATATTGTTCATCAATTATGTTTCAATAATAATCTGTCTAAATTTCAAAAAAATCCTAAGAAAACCCATATCAAACCTTCAAAACCCGAGTGCATATTTCCCTTCTCTTCGGTAATGCAAGGGTCTTTCGAGATCTATAGGGGCTGCATCTTTACTGGTGCGCCCCTTCTTGCATTCGATTGCATTAAAAAAAAAAAAAAATGGTGAAACAACTACCTTAAATTGTTAAACTGGCTAAATTATAATCTCAGCTGAAAAAGAAATAAATAAAAAATATATTAGGATTGAAATAATTTCTATTATTTCCATAAATCTGGATTATATTTGGTGTTGTTTTTATAGAATTGAATAAATTGTAAGTTGCATTTGAATGAATTAGCCATTTAATAGTGTAGGCATTTATTTGACCATATGGAAACGAATCGAGAGCCATCTGAGAGTGTGTTGCACCTGGTGCCTGGTTGTTCCATCGATTCGCCCCCACTTTTCCTTTCGTTTTTACTTTGAGCTCAGCTGAGAAAAACTTTTCAAGGTGAGCTCCGCTCGGATGCATCAACTCACGACTTGCGACTTCAGCCAACCGAAGACACACAGCCAATTGAAAAGACCGAGGAAATTTTCAAAATCACTTACCATCTAAGAGATTATTAAGAATTCGAATTATCTAATTAGCGATTTAAATACAATAAAAAAAACACATTTTGCCAATAGTGTAGATGTAGATGAATTAAAAGGAAATCGAAAAGATTTAGCTTGCAGAGAGTAGCAGAACAAATTCGTTTATAAAGTGACCAGCTTACTATTATAAAAAAACAAGTTCACCTACATCTGAACCCATTAGAAATAACAAATAGAACTATCTAATTAACAAGACTGATGAGGAAGTTTAAACCTTCGAAACTATACTCTCCAACAAATAAATTATATTTTTTTTGAATAAAATGTTTTATTTTCAAAATTAAAATATACATATTTATTATTTACATAATTTGGGCATCGAGCCACATTTTCTTCCCATGTCCATATTTACAATAATGTATTTTTTCTTTCTTCCTTAAGTTCCATATCAGGTCTCCCTGACGTTTTGGCACCTCTCGACATATACCTGTGCTGAGTGTGTTTAGCTGTTTTACACAGATATAGGCGACCTACTTTTTAACACCGGTTCCGAACGGCTAGTTGGAGAGGTTGAGTAGGCAATTATACTCTTGGTAGTTTGCCATTGCTTTCCAAGAGGAGTCGGCTGCAAATATCTGACAAGACTCAGTCTCGAACCAGCATACTTGGGACAGTGGCCCGACACTCTAACGACTGACCCACAGACGCCTCTTTTTTTAATCACTTCAGTATAAATTATTGTAGAATTTTTTTTAACCCACGACTTGGAATAAATTATATATATTCACTTATATATAGGTATATATTTATTTTCGTAAAGCAGAGGACAACCACATTGACGAAATTCATTTTGATTTGAACCAGACCAAAGGGCAAAATTACAATTAATAAGAGTGCTGGATGCAATAAAAAACATATTACTTATATATATTTCATTTTATTTATTAGAACTTAGAGACTATTTTAGTTTCGAAAACTTGGCCTGAATTTTCAGTCTTTTTATATAGAATTTTATTTGTTTTTAAAATTTCTTTTAAAAGTAAAACTGGACCTTATTAGTGTAGGTTCATTAGTGTACATTAAAAAACTGCCTTTTCTATGGAGAAATTTGAAGAAATTGTCTTAAAAATTTTAACATTCTTCCAAACTAATATTGCAATTTTGAGATTCTATATCTTTTTTTTTATTTAATTTTAATTAAATTAACATTTTTGAGGGATCTTTGTGTCATAGTCATCATGTAAAATTATTATAGAACATTTACATTAACATGTAAGCTAACGGTGCTACCGCGCACCGAGGCTTGAAATAGCTTATTTTTTTCTCCATTTTTACTTTAAAAAAATTGGATCAACTATCAATCCAATTAAATATTTTGTGATAAATTGTTCATTTAATTTTTCCTTTACAAGAAAAGATAAGATCTTGAAAGTTATTAATTACGTCAAATATACTATCTTAATTAGGTTGCCCCATGTTTGAGATGGTCGTAGGACAAAACGTCAAAAAAAACCAACAGTTTAATCAAAGAAATTAAGTATATATAATACATATTATACAATCATGATTTATTTCGGATAAATTAAGGTGGCAATTAATAATAATTTAATACTGCGATGAATTTGCCCGTGATGAATATGCCACGATGAATTTGGCCGACTCGTGTTTATTTGCATTAAGTAGAGGACAGCCTCAATGATTTCTCCTTATGAATTATTAATTACTTTTGTACTAGACAATAAATAAATAATTAGGATGGATATTGGGATCTTGGACTTGAAAAAATAATTAAAAGCTAAATTTCCAAAAGTTGCAACACGTTTCGTCGTAAAATTTTCGACTTCTTCAGGCAATCTACAACAATTACATCAATTATATGAATATGAAGTCATTAGATGATATAAAACAACAAAACATATTTTTTATCTCCCAACAATATTAACTTTTGGGATCATCTCTCTCGTTAATAAATATATACAGACCATTAGACTAGATTTTGCAATGACATAAGATTTTTCCTTTCATTGACAAGGCTTGAACAAACTTAATACAAAAGATATTACATTATATTATATTTATTTGATATCTTTTGTATTAAGTTTGTTCAAGCCTTGTCAATGAAAGGAAAAATCTTATGTCATTGCAAAATCTAGTCTAATGGTCTGTATATATCTATTAACGAGAGAGATGATCCCAAAAGTTAATATTGTTGGGAGATAAAAAATATGTTTTGTTGTTTTATATCATCTAATGACTTCATATTCTTATAATTGATAGTTTTTAAGGAATTTGGTGTTGGTACTTGGTGAAACATTTTTTAAAATTATTGGATAAAAATACTTGGTAGGTTTCACATTAAGATATAAAAATATAGACTTCTCTCTCCACTAATTTTAAATATTTACCCTTTTGTTATCTTAAAAATAAATTTTACCATTGAGTTGAATTCAAATTCGAAATCCTCATTGCTCAAAAGGCCATTCAAAATTAAACAAAAGTAGACTTTCTACCTTTTCTCCCTCAACTAATTTTAAATATTTACCCTTTTGTTATCTTAAAAATAAATTTTACCATTGAGTTGTATTCAAATTCGAAATCCTCATTTCTCAAAAGGCCACTCAAAATTAAACAAAAATAGACTCCCTACCTTTTCTCCCTCCACTAATTTTAAATATTTACCCTTTTGTTATCTTTAAAAAATAAATTTTACCATTGACTTGTATTCAATTTCGACTTATCCAGGTCAGTTACTTTCTGTTTCTCCTGAAGATGGGTTAGTCACCCGAAATATATATATCGAGATTAAAGATTCTCCAAAAATAAATTCGTTTTATTTTTTTATATCTTAATGTGAAACCTACCAAGTGTTTTTATCCAATAATCTTATAATTGATGTAATTGTTGTAGATTGCCTGAAGAAGTCGAAAATTATACGACGAAACGTGTTGCAACTTTTGGAAATTTAGCTTTTAGTTATTTTCTCAAGTCCAAGATCTCAATATCCAGCCTAATTATTTTCAAAGATGGACGTTAACAACCCAAATTTAAATAATTAAAGTCTATAATTATTCGAGCCTACATTTGGTTTATTCATAAGTTAAATTTAGCTCCTCATTTAGTATAAAAAATAAAAAGATGTTGCTGAAGATCCATATGTGTCTCCATGGTGTAATGGTCAGAATAACTGGCTGGCAACCCGGAGGTCTCGGGTTCGATTCCCGGCTATACCCAGATATTTTTTCTGTAAGTATAGCGTCTGGTAATAAAAATTAAGTAGGAGATAAATTTAAAACGCTGGAATTTACCACTGCTCGAAGCCCCTAAAACCTTAGTAAATTGGATATTGGATTGTATCTAAGTTTCTGAGATTGGCTCGTGATCCCGGCTTCTTTTCCTTCTACTCTGTTCTTTTCACGATGGAGGGGCCAGCTCATACAGGCCTTTAGGGGATGGACCTTCTGGTGTATCTCCTTCTCACATCAATATCATAAAAAAAAAAAATATATGTATGAAAGAGTATAGGCATGATGCATGGAAGATAGAGAAGCAGAGTCTTTCGATATTCTGTACTACAGGAGAATGTTGGAAATTATGTGGGGAGATAGGATTAGAGAACTTTTTTGGAACAATATGCTTAAGTAGATAAGTCACGCTTTTAAAGATTTAAAAATTGGTATGAGCTATTTCGAAAATTGAGGCAGAAGACCTAGATTAGAATCATTACCTCCGATAATGAAGGAAATCGGACTTATAGACAGTTAAAAGAATTATCTTGGGACTCACGGGAAATTGCGTCAAACAGATCTTCAGATTAATGACTATGATGATGTTAATGATAAGAAAACTGATTTGAAATTAATAAGATTTGAATCACATATTATTTTTTTTATAAATTTTATTCGTCTACGAATTTGAGGTTAACCTTTCCATGAGAGTTAAATTTACCTTAGTAAATGTAAGCTGCCAGAAAATCTTTTAACATGTTGAAACCTGATAATTTTAGCTGACTTTTTTTGTCCCTTAACTGTATTCAGTTACAGTCGTTATATATTTCATCACTAAAACATTTTGTAATTATATATGAATTTAAATTCGATTAAATTGATAATATTACCAAATGTATACTAAATCATGACTTAATTAATTGCGAAATGATTAATTATAAATTATAAGAGACACAACCTATTGATAACAAAGTCCAAATAACCTTATATAGCATGAGAAAATTACTGATGCGTTTTTCACTAGAAATATGTATTTGAATTAGTACCATCTGAAACAACGTAGTAGCAGCAGTAAATAGGTCAATTCACCTTTATAAAGATTGATAATTATTTCATTAAATTATTATTTCCTTATATATGTTAAATATTATTAACAAAATACAGCCTCAAAATCAACAACAAAACAGTAAATAAGAGCATCAAGAAAACTTGTCATCAATATAATTAACAAAAATCCAAAAAAACATGGTACTTTTGACCTGGAAAAATGTATTTATCTATTTATTTATTTTAGCCTTATTTAGTAATTTCCCCCACATACAATTTAATATATATGATGTGACACACTATACAGGGTGTCCCAAAAATGTACTCACACTTTAACACCTTAATCAAAGTAAATATATTTGTAAATAATAAGCAGTTAAAGTCGGAATAATTTTTTGTGGTATTCTCTTTATATACAAAACACACATTAGTACAATCAAAGATACAGCAGAACCATGAAATCAAATAATAAATTTCTTCAAAAATATAAAGTCATTCACCAATATTAAATAAAATATAACAATAATGAAAGCTTTGAAAATTACCCAATTTATAACACATGAGAATGTGCTAAGAGTTTTAAGGACTATAATAACACATTGATTAAAATAGTGATGAAAATTTCGAAAAACATCAGCATATTAGAATAAACTAAGAAATTATAAGATCCTTTATTTTTTTATAGTACAGGTGAAAAAATCAAGATTATATATGTTCGCAAGCTACTGAAGAATTATAACCATGGAGGAGTTCACAATGATAAATAAGATCCGGGATATCCCATGAAGAAGCCTCGGTTATTGTGGTACATGTACCAGAGTTTAGAATCGCTTTGCTCTCCGGAAGTACAATTTATATACTTAAATTTACTTTCGTTTTCACATCCCGAAAAAGAATAAAAATTTACATTGCATCAGAAACGAATGCGCTATTAGCTCTCTCTCTCTTTAAATAAAGATATCTAAATATACTCTTTCAATTTCACTATTGCACACATCAATCAATTATAATTATCTTTACTCTTCATTGATAAAAGAATGCGAGTCAAATATTTTATTAACTTAACCTTAATAAGTCAGCGTTTATCTATACAATATTTCTTCATTTTAAATAATTGAAAAATGGATTAAGATTAAATCCCCCTCTCCAGCACTTGAAAAAGACTCCAGAAATGGGTGTCAAAACGACATACATTCTGAAAAGTTTTTTTCTTTAAATCTGGATTCTTTTTTCAGCCGAACTTCTCTTTTGCTAAACATCTCAATAAGCAAAACACCAAATCTATCATGCATTAAAAACAAATAGGATTAAACTAGAAGCAAATCGAACCAAGAAATTAGACGTTTTACAAAAGAAAAGTTTCTGCTTAAAACACATAGATTGCACATTTTTAGGGTTATTTTTCAAAAGAAAAACAGAACTCTATTACAAGGTATGCCTGTCTATCTGTCAGAACATTATATCTAAGATAAATACTTGAAATTAAGCGTGAAGTTATATTTATTTATTTTTCCGCAAATCAAAAAAACGTATTACATTTTCAATCGAATGATTATCATTCTGAGGAAGATTGAATTTTATGTGGGGTCAAAAATATTTTTTTATTCTGGGTAGGGTCGAATTTCATATGTGATCGAAAATATTTCTTTATTATAAATTATGACATCTTCTTAAATCGTTTTAATTAAAATATAATTTTTTTTATGTATGATTTTTGTACTTATCGGCGTTTAAAATCCGCTCGACTTAAAATTATGAAAAAAATCACTAATTCATTCATCTCCTTCTTATCAATAACAAATAAGAAAGATTTTTATTTCTTAATAATTATTGACATTTATAAGGAACCCTCCTTATGCGGTCCGACTCGCACTTGGCCGTCTTATTAATGAGAAGGCCTTAGTATATTACTTGGCCGTAGCCAGCGGGTGGGGGTCAACCACCCCCCCCCCTTCAAAAAGTTGAGGTAAAGATCGAAATTTTACAGGATATAATTAAACGTTCAATAATAATTTAATATAAATAATACCTTGATAAAAAAACAATCTGGGCATCATGTCTCCTACTCCTAGGAGTATATCCATACTCCCCTAAATCCTCGGTGGGTAGCTAATCCCCTCGAAATTCTTTCTGGCTACAGCCTTGATCTTTTATAAAACTTCCCTCGCAGTACTTGAAAACGATTCCAGAAATGTCCGGATTGTCGAAACGTAATGCATTCGAATGAGACCTTCTCATTAAAAATGTATAATCTAAGTAATTTAATATAAAAATTTAAGTGTCTTATAAAGTAGATGGAAATTTTTTTCAAAAAAAAGAACCTCTTCATTTCACGTATCACCGTTTGTGTTCATATGTCTTTTTAAACAATTTTTTCTACTCGAGTTTTCGAATATGTCAATGAATATAGAAAGCCCTGAAATCAAGCGTTAAGGATTGATTTTCTTAAAATTTTTATACGGATACCAGGAGTGTACTTTCCATCCAGCCAATTTAATTTTCATCATACTTGTATTTTAATTATATGAGAATTTATATTTTAAGGACAATACATATATCTTGAATATTCCTTCTCTCCTTCGAGATGCTTACTCATTGCTCCTTCTGACCACCCTATTCCAAAAAATCGTTTAAAAATAGACTATCTGAACAAACTTTTTCCTTTCATTCTTTTGCTTTCTTTAACCGTTTAGCTAATTTGGACTAAAATGTAGCTTAATTCGTTTTTGCGGAATGTTCTCTTCTCTCTATTGATTGAAAATAATTTCTCCCTCCCTTTAGTGAGCCACGTGGAATCAATCGGATCAATTGGCAGTTACTAACCAAGCACAAGTGTCGCCCACGTTCTAAATAAATCTATAAAGAAAGGATACTATAATTTAATCAAAAAGTAGATATTGAGTAACAAAGTATATTCTCAATAAAATTATTATATGAAGGTATAACAAGTGAACAAAAAATGTCTAATGTAAAGAAAATTTTTGAATTTTTTTTTTTAGAAACTTTTTAAAATTTAAAATATAAACTACCAGGTAAAAAGTTAAATTTTTAAAAGTTTCTAAAAAAAAAAAACATTTCACAAATTTTCTTTACTTTATTTAAAATGTTTCACCAAGAACCTACACCATTCTCCCTTAACAAAAAAAAATGTCTAAGTATAATTAATAAAACTTTTCAGCTATTTATTTGAGCAAATAATTATTTTTCAAGATTATATTTTTTAGATCAATTATGGTGTTTAACATTTAAAATTTTATTCTATTTTCATAAAGTTTCGGTTTCTGATTCTGAACAAGTGATAAGTTATTGATCTGTTAGACTTCAAAATAGGTTGTGTTACTCAAGAGAAACTTCCCAATCTTCAATACAGTGAAACCCCTCAAATTCGAATCCCGGAAATCCGAAATCCCGGGAAATCCGAACGAGTTCTTTTGACAAATATAAGGTTTTACTCACTTATTACATTGCAAAACTGTTCAATTTTGACACGGTTTTTTCCAGTCACTGATTGTTGCTTTATCAACACCAAACTTCCCAGCCAACTTTGTCAAAATTTCCCCAGCGTCCAGACGCTTTACAGCTTTGAATTTTTGTTCTACGGTACAAGAACTGTGTATTCAATAGTTTTTAAGGAATTTGGTGTTGGTACTTGGTGAAACATTCTTTAAAATTACATGGTAGGTTTCAGTTACTTTCTGTTTCTCCTAAAGATGGGTTAGTCCCCCGAAATATATATATCGAGATTAAAGATTCTCCAAAAATAAATTCGTTTTATTTTTTATATCTTAATGTGAAACCTACCAAGTATTTTTTATCCAATAACTGTGTTTTCGTTTGCTTGCCATAATTTAAAATCAAAACATTAATCAACATCGTTCACTTCATTAAAAACCCAACAATAACAGCCCAACTCGAACAGAAACGTGCGCCAAAACCAGCTTTCGGCTAATCCGAACAAATTGAAATCCGCTCAGGCTACAGCCCCAATTAGTTCGGATTTGAGGTGTTTCACTGTATAACCAACTATGTACTAATATCTGTACTACTCCCAACACCCCTTCTCGAATAAATTGGAGAAGTGCCGAATCACTTTATTCATCAATAGGTTTATTCCCATGACTTCAAGGAACTGATACCCTCTTCAAACTTTCCTCTTTTCCGACACTTATCATCTCCAATCTTTCCAGGCTGCCCAAATACCTAAGACTCCACCCTTTTGCTTGATCATCACTTTCTTCTCCACTCTTTGGTAATGTAAAGGTCTTTCAAGATCTATAGGGGCCGCTTTTTACATTCACTCGTATTAAAAAAAAATACATCTCTCTTAACTCTGAAAAACCTTGATCATATATGGAACTTCTTTTGGAGATGAGATTGTAATATCTAGAATCTTCTTTTAGGCCGAACCATTAATTCTTATGGATAAAAATATTAGGATTGAAAGTAAGTTGGACCAAATAAGCCAAAACACTGTTTTTAAAATCCTCAAAGAATAAACCACGCCAAATGATAATCAATCAAATCTTACTACAATCATTCATAAAAGTTAAGTCTAAAGAGTATTTAAATTGAAGCTTTAATGATCTGGTTGAAGATTTTGTGTCCTTGAACAATAGTGAAACCCACATAATGATGCGTATTGAAACAGTTTTTGAATAATTTCAAGGTCTTCATTATATCGTCATCATCTTCTTAAGTGCGTTGTGCAGGTCAGTTTCTTCCGAGGTCCAACGCAGCGAGATAATTTTCCGTTGCATGCAGAAGAATAATGTGTGAGCAAAACCCATAAATCAGTATAGACTTTCAAGCCTAGAAGATACAAAGTTTATAAACATTGAGATTTTGTTTAAAAAAAATTTCACAAAATTTTTCTAAACATATTTAGAACAAATCTCAATGTTTATAAACTTTGTATTTTGTATTCCTGAAATAATGTGACGATAGACTGATAGAACTTAAACTATATTAACTGTTTGGAATGGAGTCGAAGACATTTTGAGGTTGTAGTATACAGTATCAGGTAATTTCTTGTCAGGAAATGGTTTGGGATAGACAGTTGAAACTTAGCATAAAGATTCAGTTTTTTAATACAAACTTTTTAGGTGACTTTATATAAATTTTCGATTTTGTTCTGATTTTCAAATTTTGAAACTAGAAAGCCCAAATTTAAACTTAATTCTTAATTTTGGGAATACAAACATTTTGACACACGAACGTACTTTATACGACATTTCTTTGCCAAGTTACCCTAAGTGTTAGAAACCAAAAAGTTTCACAGGCAGACAAGCACGGCGGAACGATCTTTGGCCAGGGGAGGAAGGGGGGTCAAAACTTGGAAAGTCATGTAGGCCTACCGGAGGGTCCGGGGCCTATGGAATCCCCCCCAGGAAACGAGGGGTCTCGGAGGCCCTCCTCTAAAAATTTTAAAGCAAATTAGTACAATTTAATCCATTTTTAAGTAGTTTGTAGCTGTGGTTTTATTGAAAACTGAAAGAAAAAAGAGCTCAAATTTTTGTTTGTAGTTTAGTTATAATGTTTGAGTTTAGGTTCAAAAGGTAATAAAATAAAGTTGTTTTGGGGTAAAGTAACGTAAATTTCTTTCATTAGGAGGTCAGTTGACCCCCTGAACCCACGGTTCCGCCGTCCTTGAAGGCAGACACACACTCACAGACATACAGAAAAACCGATCGGAAATTATTTTCCTTCACGTTTCAGACAATACTAAGCTCGATATAAATTTTATAATCCGGTTATAGGAAAATATGTCTTACAAAAAGACACTGTAGATATAGAGGCCAGTATAGGTGACGTAATACATGAACTACCAGGAATACTAGTAAATTATTATTTATTACGAAAAGAATATTCCATTCAAGAGAAACTTTCTACGATTACTTAATTCATTCAATTCATTTTGACGGATGATTAATGTAGGTATTTATTGGAAAATTTATTTTTTTAACATTCGAGCAGCCCCCTTCTCCAAATTGATTGCTCGATTTTCCAAGGCTTCTCCCATTCAATTAGAGCAACTGGTAAATGTTTCAAAATTAGAGACGAAGCCCTACTTAAAGACTCTACTCCATTAAATGCATCTCTGAGTTATTATAAAGATCTTTAAGAGTCCCACCCCGCGGGTACCGGTTACGTCACCCCTCGTTCAACTCTGAGCAAAGGCCGAGCTTTCTTCATAAGCAATTCAAAACAACATCATAAACATAATTAGCTTAGTAATGTTAGATTTTTTTATAAATAGGGGCTCTGTGTGAAAGGCCACTAAATCACTATAGAAAAAAAGTAATGTTTATTCTGAGGGTGTCCACAGAGAGCAGATTCACCCAGAGGGGGTGTTGTATTAATGGGGCTGAAGAGGGCCCTGGTTCTTCAGTGAATTAATTATCCGGCTGTTTATCAAAATTTAAAGATTTGCTTGCTGAAAGTAGAAGAATTGTTGATTTTATAAAAGAGTGTGTCCTTTTCTTGGAATAAATAAATAAATATGTATAAATAAGTACATATATAGGCGAAAATCACGATAAGCGTGACCATAGGCGGATATTGAAATTATTATTATCTGAATTATGACACTTACTCAGCACAAGTAGGTATTATTATTATTATTAAACTAAAGATTTGAGCATCTTTTTTTGAAAATAGTTGGAATGTTTTTCAAAAAATCAGCTCGGGTATCGCAATTTAATAATATTTCTACTAAAATCTTAGAATTTGTCCTAAAGATTAAATTCTTTCTCTTGTATTATTACTATTATTTTTTTTTTGGTTGAGGGACTTACATTTTTTTTATGAAACTTACCTTTCAATAATAAAAAAAAATCCGTAGGAGATCCTCACTCACCCTATTAATATTTTATACATTTGTACGTATATCAACACATAGTACATTTAAGGACTAAGGTACTATAAAATAATATTTTTAAAAACCTAAGTAATATTTTATGAAATCTGATCTTCGCCTTTGGACGTAATGTCTCTTCAATATATATATATAATTGATAATTGGATGTAAAATTCGAATTCATCCCTCTGGATACCCAATGGCAGAAAGTTATCGGCGAAACAAAATCTATTCTTCCATATAAAATATGTATTTATTTCCTCGTCAGGAAGGCTTTTAATTTTCGCCACTACACATAAACATATTTTTATTTGTCTGGACTATAATAGTTTCAATTTTGTACCGAGGTTAGTAGTAATTTTTATATATTGAATGATTTTGAGCATTATGAAAAGCAAATATAATAAAAGTGAAGAGTGAAACTATAGTCTCAAACAAACAAAGTTATATATGTCTGAGTGATATAGGCGTGCATATTTATTTGAATTTACCCTCTTAGAATTGTTTCTATTTAAATTAATATTGATGGTTTATTGAAAAAGTGACAATTTTAAGAAAAATGTTTAACTTACTATATTTTTGTGGCTAAGATACTTATTTTTTAATCCATAAAAAATATAGTAAACTAGGGGTAGTCACGAACCTTCGGTTGTCTACTGATTGGTTTTCTTCGAGGGTGAACCGCAAGCTAATATGCTGTACACCTACTTCCACTTGTACTTCCAAATATTTCCAAGTACTTCCAAATATTTTCAAGTATTTTCAAATATGTCCAAGCAATTCCAAATATTTCCAAATATTTCCAAGTACTTCCAAAATACTTCCAAAGAGGTGTACACCTACTTCCAATCGCGGATGACCCCTCGGTTTTCTTGTTTATAAAAATACGATTGTGTTACGTGTAGTGTCACTTCAAGGGGTAACATTTTTCAATAGTGGACGGAGATCGAAGAAGTTGGATGAATTTGATTTGGAATTTAATATAATTATTCTTTTTTTATAAAGTAAAAGTACTACTTAGAGAAATTCAGTATAAATGAGACTAAAAGTATTCTTTGATTAATTACACTTATACACTTTTAAATTGTTAATTTCAATTTTAATTTTGGGGAATGTAGTGAATGCATCCAACACCCTGCACAGCGGCTAAAATATACTGCAAAATCTATTTATTTTCAAAAATTTTGTCTTAATTAATACATAAATTTCATATTTCATCAGTTATATCTAAGAACATTTTCACTAATTTTACTAAATTACACTAAAATTATCATTTCCGAAAATCTGCATCAAAATAAAACTTCCTGTTTAAGAATTAAAAAGCTCAAAACATACATAAACACTACTCAAACAGTGAACACCCTTTTTAGGGGTCGGAGGTTAACAAATATTTATGTGAGGGATGCTTCCGATAAGATAAATCCCAGAAGGACAGATTAGTTCTGTCACGAAAGACAAACTTTATTTTTTCAAATCCGAAAATATTAAAATAAAATATAAAATCTATTTTGTAGAATATAGGTATATAACGCCTGTATGATATTTAATAATTAATTGCAGGGATTAAGAAGGATTAAGAAGGATTGTCTTGTTCCGGCTACAGCGTTCCTAGGGGCGAGCCAGATTATCTCTTTCCAACAAAATATGGTTTACTTTGGGCATCGGGAGTTATTTATTCGGATTAGAAGTTCTTTCTTTGTTTCCTTATAATCGTTGATCTTCTCCCCAACCTAAAATATATAGAGTTGATACCGAATATCTTCATTCTTGATAACCCCAGCGTTCTTCTGAGTTATCCCAAGTTTACAAGCTTATCGATGTTCTCCTCGATAGTACACTGGTCGTGCAACTATTTAAAAGAGTAGGTATTATCATGATTATATTTATTTGTTTCTATAACATCTTGTGTTGAATTTGAATCATACAGATTTATATTGATATTTTGGTTCCGTTGGTAGCCGTGGTAATCATAGTAGAGATATATTTATTAAAAGTTTGACCAATTTCAGAACACTGTTACCTGTGACATTTCTAAGCAATATTATGAAATCATTTCAAACACCGCTATTTGTCTTCAATTTCTTATATGATTATCATAGCGAAGAGTAAGCAATCCTTATCTTTTTGACGATTTCTCTTTGAGCAGACACATTTTTCATTCTTGGAGAAAAAGATTTTGTCGTAGTCTACAACCTCATTTATCTTCTATATTTGTCCTGAGTCTCTAATGTAATTTCTTTACTTCAGTACTAATATTGGTTGTTTATTTTTTTGTTTCAGGTGTCCATGATGTCTGTTGATTGCTCCGATCCCCTTACAGGGCAAGTGGTCCACATCAAGAAGGAGGAAGAGGTGGTGGCCTCCGCCGGACCCCCTTCCTGCTCACCAACCAACAGCCACCTGTACTCGCCCACTAGTACAGTGATCCATTCAGAGGTAAATCTTCATATGAACTTACAATTCAATTATACTATTATTGGCATACCAATGGTTACACTGTTCGACAACAAATTTCTCCACGTAAACCTAACAATGGATTCTAGTAGAGTTTTCTACGCTGATTATCATGCAATTTCCCGAATTTTTTACAACACATCAGAGTTTTGAAATATAACCGATCAAAATGACGAAAAAGGCCATTTTGACCTATTTTCGAGTCCCATTAGATATTAAACAGCAATATTTGAAATCAAAATATTTTATTGACGTAATAGAAAACAGTTTCCTCTTTGATTTTCAAATTACCATTTGTTTTTAGCTCAATTATAACTCGAGTTATAACTAAAAAACTAAAACTACGTGATTTTAAAGTATAATAAACATCGATAAAAACACGTGTTTTAGATCTTTTAGCTATAGCTCGAGTTCTGATTGAGCTGAAAACAAGTGGTAATTTGAAAATCAAAGAGAAAGCTGTTTTCTATTACGTCAACAAAATATTTTGATTTCAAATATTGCTGTTTAATATTTGATGGGACTCGGAAATAGGTCAAAATGGTCTTTTTCGTCATTTTGATCGATAATATCTCAAAACTCTGACGTGTTGTAAAAAATCGGGAAATTGCATGAAAATCAGCGTAGAAAACTCTACTAGAATCCATTGTTAGGTTTACGTGGTGAAATTTTTGTTTAATTTTTGTCGAGCAGTGTTATCAAACTATATGGGTTCCAGAAACTTTCATTAAATTAAATTTTTTAATTAAAGTAAAGAAATTTATTGGATATTGATGAGGCAGTCCAAAAAAGAAAGAAAATAATTTATACTATCTTTTTATTCATAAATCGACGTTTCGGAGGCTATTCCCCTACTTCAGGGTTTTGAAAAGTCAGTGAAGGAAAACCAATCTGTCTCCTCTTTCAGTGGCGGTAACAATACATATATCGTATTCATCAGCAGACTACACATATAATCCTGCTGAGAATGAAATGCGATCACTCATTACTGTTACTGCCACTGAAGGAGACAGACGACTCGCGACTCGCTAACCTGAAGAAGAATGGCCTCCGAAACGTCGATTTATGAATAAAAGATAGTATTAATTACTTCTTCTTTTTTTGGACTGCCTCATTAATATCCAATCAATTCACTTATCAGTCCGTCTCCAAAAATTACTTCAATCTTATAAAATTAAAGAAAATTTAAAAAATTTTAAGTTTTTTAGAAATATAAAATTCTAGGTAGGTTTCCCAACAACGAAAGACAGGATGGTTGTTTAGCGTGGCTCTATAAATATTTCGGGGTTACGAGCCCATCTTCAGGAGTTCACAGAGAAAGCGTTTTCTGTGTGAACTCCTGAGAGATGGAGCTCGTGCGAAATATATTATATATGAGACATTCCACGCCAAATATGACTGATTGAAAAATTTTAATTTCCTTCATTTTTTTTACATTTTTTTTGTACCCATCAAACAACTCTTCCTGGTAAATTTTGAAATTTTTTTGATCACCGTTTTAAAAGAAATCGAATTATGGTTTTTTGTTCATAACTTCTTCAAAAATGGTTCAAATTCAAAATTTTTTAAAGTGTTTTTATATGCGATTAGGAGTTTGAAAATTGTAATCTTGTTTTTGAAACTGTGTGTACTCTTTGATTTTTTGATAATTTTTTATTTTAAACTTCTATTCATTCTACAAATTTTAAGACCGGGTTGATAGTGGTCCTATGATAATTACTATTTTTTTCGATTTTTTATTTTGATTTTCTTTCAACAAACTAAAATACTAATTATTTATTTTAAACACCTGTTAAGAATAAAAATCAATTCAAAATAACTAAAAAAGACAACTCAGTACGAATCAAAGTCAGGACTAGGCAGGTGATCCCAATACTTCCCTATTATATTCTATCTATCTATCTATCTATCTATCTATCTATCTATCTATCTATCTATCTATCTATCTATCTATCTATCTATCTATATATATAAAATAGAAAAGTATGTGGATATATATGTATGTGGAAACGATCTGATTGGCCAGTGCATAGCCAATGCCAAAGCGTTAAATTATTAGAACGATTCTGATTGGTCAGATAGTGATCGTGCTTAGGCAATGTGTTAAATAAATCTTTCCCTTATTCTTCCTTATTTTTGAATCAATTTCATTCAGCACATTCTTTCGATACTTACAGTAAGATTTTAAATTTCAATTATTAAATTGGTATGAACGAGACGCTCCCCGCCAGGGTAGGTGACGCCGGGCCGAAGGCTGGTCGTCAGCTAGTAGAATATAAATGTGAAAGTAAAAAGTGGTTTTAATAATCATTAATAGCGAATAAAATGTTTGCGAAATTTTCAAAAATCGAAAAACAAATAGTAATTATCATAGGACCACTATCAACACGGTCTTAAAATTTGTAAAATAAATAGAAGTTTAATATAAAAATTTATCAAAAAAATCCGAGAGTACATACAGTTTCAAAAACAAGATTAAAATTTTCAAGCTCAAAAGTCGCATATAACAACACTTTAAATAATTTTTTGTATTTTTTTCTAAAAACTATGCCAAAAAACAAAAGTTTCAAAAAAAAAAATTGAATTTGGACCATTTTTGAAGAAATGAGCAAAAAATCCAAAATTCGATATCTTTTAAAACGGTGATCAAAAACATTTCAAAATTTACCAGGAAGAGTTTTTTGATGGGTGGTAAAGAAAATGTCAAAAAATGAAGGAAATCAAAAATGAATATAAAATTGTTTAAACCCTCAGATTTGGCGTGGAATGCCTCTTTCATATGAATCGTATGCTAACAAGCATCCTGTCTTTTATTATTGTGAAATCTGCCTTGAATTTTATATTTTTAAAATTTTTAAAATTTTCTTTACTTTATTTAAATAATATATTTCACCAAGAACCTACACCATTCTCCCTTAACATACATTTTTTTTAGCTCTCTAATCTCACCTTGGGTGAATACTCGTCTAGATCATTGTGTTTTATCCATTTTTATCAAGGGATGAGATAGCTGCCCAATTATGGTGCCCCTCTTTTCATTAAACATATGGTATATCATGGTCACCTTAGGTAGCGGAGTGAATACGAGATTAGTAAGTCTGGTAGCTAATAGGAAATGTGTTATAATTTCATTGCGTAATATTCTATAATTATAACACCTTCATTCTAATCATGTTCAATGAAAGTATTAAATATGTTGAACTCTCTTGACCCCGTCTAAAGAAAAATAAATAAATAACAATACATAAAAGTACCCAAAAAAGAGCTGTGATTGACAACCAGTCAATTTCAAGAAACCATAAGTTGCAAACCAGTGATACCTAGATAAGGTTATTTTTTTTATTTCAGAAATTATACATTCTTGCTACAGAGCTTGGCATGCTGAAAGCACTGGTTATTGTATGTGATCGCTTAAGTTAAGCAGGATTATGTAAATTTTAAGTAAAAGACTCATTATTCAAGATTTTATTCATCATCATCATTGAGTATACAGTCCTAAGACTGGTTTGATGCAACAATCCGTCTCCACTCGACTCTGTCCCCCGCCAGCTGTTTGACCTCTCTAAATGTCTGGCATCCCATATCCCCAATTATTTGGTTGAAATATTCTAATCTGGGTCTTCCCCTTCCCCTTTTCTTTCCCACCTCCCCCTCAAGATATCCCTAAGCAGTCCCCCATGTCTCAGTGTGTGCCCCATCATCTGACCTCTTCTCTTCTTCAGACTCTTCCACAAGGTTCTTCTTTCTCCGATTCTTCCAAGAACTTCTTCATTTGTAATTTTATCCATCCATTTGATATTCATCATTCTTCTGTAGCACCACATTTCGAAAGCCTCTAACCTCTTTCTCTCCGCTTTTCTAATTGTCCAGGTTTCACACCCATACATGGCTATGCTCCATACATATGTCTTCAATAGCAACTTCCTGTTTGCTAAGCTGATTGAGGAGGAGCATAGTAGTTTTTGTTTTGAATTAAACCCCATTTTTGCTTGGGAAATTCTTGATTTAATTTCGTTTTCGCTCCTCCCATCCCATGTTATTTTACTTCCTAGTTAGCGGAATTCCTTAACTCCTTCTAGATTTTATTAGTCTATCTAAAGTTATTATTTAATCAAACGAATTACACTGGTGAACCATTTTTGGGATAGTGTTTGTTTTATTCCTGAGGGTTTGGTGATCTTGGTTGACCAACAAACTATTGGGTAGAATAGGCGTTAATTCACACAAAATACGCGTTCTGCAAACACAGAACACCTTTTTCTGATCTACTTAGGATGCCGGTTGTATGTCGCCAAAGTAAATGCTTTTTACAACTAACAAAGGGTAGATGGTAAATGGAGAAACTGGGATGGCCAATTTTTCAGTGACTGTCATCTGATTGACCATCCCAGTTCCTCCATTTACCATCTACCCTTTGTTAGTTGTAAAAAGCATTGACTTGCCTACACCGACCGCGTAAAACAAATCGAGCTAGCTCAATCGTCCATTTGCTTATTCTTAAGACCTGTAAAATTCATTTTCTGCTTCCATTTTCCTCAAGTTCTACAATACTAACTCGATTCCTGAAAGTTCATGCTTCTTACAAATACCGTCGACTTCTATTCAACACCAACAAAACTCTTCAAGGGGAATCTTTCAAATTTTAACATTATTTTATTTAATTTGGTGTCCATCTTCGTCTGGGTAGAATTTTGTAATCAAAATCTTATCCTTCATTTTCGAGCCTGTTTTATTATGTTTTTATGATAACAATACAATATTCTTACATTTTAAAGCTTAAAAAATATATATTTTAAACCTTAATAAGAGGTCTCACTGGCTTACTTACTCTATCAGCAATTTATATGTTTAATACTTAATAATTTAAGTGTTGTTGTTTCTCATTTAACACCAAAGTGTGAAACGTGCTAATTTCAAAGACTATTTATTAAACCATATTAAATAAAAAATATATTAAGATAACTTTTTCAAACCACACAGAGTTTTATAAAATGCATCAAAAAGTAGAAAGTAATATTTTCTTGAATCTAAATTCTTCAAAAAACTTCCACTAAATACATGCATAATTATAAAAGCTCGTTATTTTAAATTAGTTTTAAGTTTTAAGCACTTTCATTAATACTCATATGTGTGTATGGAGTTTTTGGTCATCGAACAAAAATTTATTTTCTAATTTTTAGTGCATTTTGATATAAAATAATTTTTTAAAAGTCTTTTAATATATTTTTATTTTCACTTATGTAAATTTTATATAATTATTATATGAGTAATGTGTAAATATTACAACCCTATCCTGAACTCTTCACAATTTAAGAACTTTTATCTCCAAGATTATTGAACTTATTTTTACAATATTAAACCTAAACAATGATAGGAAATCGAATTAAAAAAAAATACTAGTTTTGTGGTCGCCAGAGCCCAAAAATGACTAAAAACCATTGATCAGTATTCATGTGCGTGTATTCCCTTGCTTTCATTAATAAATTCGAAACTTAAACTAGAAAGAAAATAGTAAGTTTTTGGTTGAAATCGGACAACCAGAAGCCCCATTTACTGAAAAAGTTTTTTGTTTTTAGCAAATTTATTAAAAGCAACTTTAACGATTTTTTTAAATCGATCTGCTTATTTAAAGTTGTAGTCTCCTGGAAGCACCGAGCGATGCTCGGTAACTTCTTCCTTCAGTTAAAACCTTTATTTTAATATTATTTTTAATTTAAAATTCTGATAAAAAGGTCGATTTTTATTTGAGAGCCGTTTTCAAATTAAAAAAAAAATACAAATATATATAGTATTCGCCCACTGTACCCCCCTCCCCACCCCGCTTGACCCCACCCCCGAAACCTCGCCCTACCCCCGGATCCCCCACCACTGCACCCCACTCACTTCCTGCACCTGTTTTGATTCAACCATATGATTCATTTTATTCATCCAATTGTTAATAAATAAAACCTATCAAAATGTGTTGTTTTTTCAGAAAATTGAGACCTGCTTATGCGAAATATATTTTTAAATAAATTCTTGATTATTTTTTATTCTATTAAATAAATAAAGTTCTTTATAAAAACAATTATAAAACGTTTATTAATATTTCTAACGTTTATGGAGAACAAAATATGTTAAAATCCACAATCAGGGCCTTTTAGAACAATGAATTAGGCAACCCATTGTCTGCCTGGGTACAAAGGAAAAACCTTTTTTAAACCTAAGAATGGATTTGTCTAGCTGAGAATAATTAATTTGATTACGAAAAAACCCATCAAAAACAATTTTGTCGAAGATGAGACCGTGACAGATCGAATTGTCACCCCAAAAACGCCCAACCGTTAATTTCATCAAAATCGGTAGAGTCGTTTTCAAAATAGAACCAAGATACAAATATACACTTCGACAAATATCGTTATACAAATAAATATACAATTTTTGCTCGTTTAATAAGAGTAAATGGAAAACCACCCCTGTAAAAAATTTCCCTCAGGAAAATTACAATGGAGAGGATACTCTCCATAGTAATGGCCGACGCTCGTAATCGAGTATGGACTTTGAAGAAGATGAAGAAGAATATGTTCTTTCATATAGTATAAATTTTAATTTGAAATCAAAGAGAGTTAAATATAGGCGTGTTGCAAAAAAGACTAAATTATTTTCAAAATTAGTTGGCTAAAAAATTAAATTTATTTGATTATTCAAAAAAGGGAAGGGTGTAAATGAATGTCATGTGGCGCACACACCAGTTTATTTAATTATTTATTTATTGTAAATAAATACAAATATATATATTATGCTTTTAGAAGTTTCCCAGGATCATATATTTTCTTCTTTTTGATTCATTAGATGTTATTAATGTATTTTTTAATTGGTGATTTTTGTTTCATTCTTAAAATAATGATTTCCGTATAATCAATTTCACTTTTGGCCATATCACTCCACAACAAGTTCATTTACCTGCTCTAAACTCTGCATCCATCAATCAAATCTCCTTTTAAAGTAAATCTATACCCGTTAACATGTTTGAGAATCGGTCGCAGCTCGACTTGTCAGTTCTAGATCGTTAATAAACCAAGGGTCATGGAATGCATAATAAATACCCGATTGTTCTGATTTAATTATCTTTTTTTTTATTCTTCAGAAAGACTGCTTTCATTCTCAGAATATTGAGACTTTTTTGGAGTAATTCTTCGTTAGATAGGTATTTATTAGCTGGTTGGCTCGAAGTTACTGGGTGTTGAATTCACTCAACATTTTTTTTTCTTATTATTTATGAATAGAAACGTTTCGAACTTGGAGAAAAATCGTTTTTTTTCTGTCTGATTGCGTGTTTCGCTTTTCTAATCTAACTATATCTTAAGAACTTAAGATAGAATGTACATTCTCATAGCAAATTCTTTGTATTTTATTTCTTAAACGAAAAGCTGATTACCTTTAAAACTTCTCAATAGAAAATGCAGATAATCAGAAAACTCGAATCTTAATTGAGGAAGTTTTTTTTTAAGAACATTTTTATTCACAGCACTTTAGCTTAAAATTATAAGCCTGTAGAAACTACCCTAATCATAAAGAAACTTCTTCTTCTTCGAGTGCCATACCCGAAACGGGTGTCGGCTCCTCTCCACAGATACCTGTGCTGAGTGTGTTTAGTTGTTTTACACAGGTATATGGGACCTACTTTTTAACGCCGGTTCCGAACGACTAATTTGGAGAGGCTACTAGGCAATTATACTCTTGGTAGGTTGCCATTACTTTCCAAGAGGAGGCGACTGAAAATATCTATCTGCCGAGACTCGGTCTCGAACCAAACACTCTCGAACCCAACACTCTATCCACTGACCTACAGTCGCCTCATAAAGAAACTAGAACTACCAAAACTTATTCATATACTTTTTTACTTCTTCTTCTGTTTGTTAGAATCTTATTTTTAAGACTTACAAAACACGAGTGTGTTTCTGGGTTTTATGAATTTTTTCTCCTGAATATTCTCTCTCATCTTATTATATTAAAAAACCCAGCAATTCTTGTTTTTATATATATATATATATATATATATAGAATTGGGTTCTTGAAAAAAGGCTATACCTAACGATTTTGCTAAAAATTGGTGTACTTATCAAGTCTCATTAGTCGTGTATAAATTTTAATCTGATTGAAATAAAGGAAGGGGGTGTAAATTAGTCATGTCGCAAAATAAATATTATAATCGTTCATATTTCGTGTTCGGAAAGTCAAAGAGCCTTGAAATTTGAAATTTAAGCTAGCTAGAGGCCACAAGAAGTACCACAAGATTTTGGCTAAAGAAGTAAAGGAAGTTGATGTTTACGTACGTAAAAATATAACCCCCCCCTGCATTTCGCAACCATAAATCTCATCGAAACTTAAGCTCGATATAGGCTAGAAGGGGTACAGCAAGCTTTTGCTTAAATCGGAACACAGTAAGTTGACATTTACATGAAATATTTGTTTGAAAACTGGTAAACTTATCAAGTGTAATGAGTTATTAGTCGTGTATAGATTTTAATCCGATTGAAATAAAGGAAAGGGGTGTAAATTAGGAGAGTCGTAAAATAAATATTTTAATCATTCATATATCGTCTTCGGTAAGTTGCAGAGACTTGAAATTTGAAACTTAAGCTATTTAAAGGCAAAGAGTTACCGAAAAAGCTATCACTCGGTGCTCCAGGCAATTAATAATAAAAACAATAATAATAGGACTCACCGTTCTTTGCAGGTACCAAATACTATCTCTTTAAATTCCTCTGACAATCGCTTGCACCTGTTCTTGGGGATCTTACTCTTGGTCATAAGAATAGTCTTTATGCGTCCCGTATTACCTTGGGGGATCATTGGATGTATTTTTTGGGTGCATCGTGATTCTGAATTTGGTTTCAACCTTCTCTTATCTTGCCCTGAACATTGTCCAACTGTTCTCACCTTTATTAAATTGAAAATTTTATCGAGGAAATTTGTTGTAAGAGGCCATCCATAAATAAAGGGGGAGAAGGCATCTCAGATTTGTTACAAAATGGGACAGGGGAAGCCCGGGGATTTTAAAAAATGTGATGTCACAAAAGTCAAATTAAAAATTTTTAAAAATTTTCAAATATATTTTTTAGATTTCTTGAAATGAATAAAAATAAAATATATTAAATCTCTTAAGTTGAGTTTAATTTGTAACAAAAAAATTTCTACCATTATTAAATTATAGGGTATAAAAGTGATAGTGTGACGTCACAATACAGGGAAAGCTCAATGAAAATGTGACAGAATGTGACACAAGGGGGGTATAAAAATCTTGAAATTCGTGTGACGTAATTTATGAACGACCCCTAATTTAACAAATGGGTAGAATATAAATACAAATTATTTGTCATAAAAAAAATTATATTTTTCTAACATTATGCTCGGGATCCACTTAAAATTCTCTTTGGTACTCAGGTAAAAACAAACAGCATTTGAAGCATATTGAAATTAATTATCAAATTCTTCCGGATTTGCATATATATGCAAATAGATAGTTTTTGTGACTCAGCACGCTCGGTTTCATGCAGAATTTCTCTATGGTATATGACTATCTGGATTCCGATTCCTAAGATAACTCAAGAAAGGAAGATTGTGAGAATTTCGTAATAGTGCCAAAAAAATTTGCTTAGATTTTCACTCTTGTGAAGCGATCTCTATATGGGTGTTGAAATTGACCAGCGTTTGGATGCCCATCTATTTGCCAACTGATTCAAAAATACCTTTATATAATATCGTAAACAATAGTGCTTTTAAAACTAAACACGTGTCAGACTTAGTTTAACTATTTTCTTGTAGTAAAATGTAACCTTTGAGGCTAACTAGGGCAATTGTTTGTTTGTTTTAGATGGAATTCTGCAATAATGTCGCTGATTCGAAGGAGTTCATTCGATATGAGGTGACCACTTCACACTCGCCTGGCAGTCCAGACAGACAATATTGCTCCAGTACAACTCAATCATTGGGAGATCCCCATCATGGCCATACAGAGGTAAATAAATATGTTAATTAATAATATATATATATATATATATATATATAAACGAACTCAAAAACCAGTCTATTATTCGAAAATCTTGGTCTTCATGTCTTCAACCTAGTGCAGTGTTTATCAACCTTTTTGATACCTGAATTTGATATGGAAAAATCCAAATTTGAAGTTAAAAATCTATACATATTTGGCTGATTCTCAAAAACAATCAAAATTGATGTCCTTGCTCTTCCTAGTTCCTAGTTGACGGCACACTACACATATCTGGAATCATTTGCGTCACACCTAAATATAAAAAAAAAAAATGAAATAATTACAAATATTATTTCAAAGTAACAAAACTCATGCAATTTTAATTATTTATCAAAAACGCTTGCGGCACACAAAAAAAACACTGGCTTAGAGAGCCCAAAATCTAATCAGTTCTCCGCATTGAAAATATGAATTTAATTTTTCTATTGTATGATGAAAATGAAGAAAAAAGTAAAACTTTTTCACGTTCCAGTACGTTGGCCAGTTAGAACAAGTATTTTTTTACATTATTGTCTGAATTTTATTGAAGTTCAATTAAATATTTGCTCTCTCTATAATGAGTATAATATCCACACCCTTTTTAGTTATTTTCTTCGATCGGATTCTAATGAAAGAATTGCCCCCCCCCCTGGCACATTTATTAATTAAGAAAAAAAGTGAAAATGTTTCCAAGACTCGGGTCGCTACATATAGAATAGAATAGAATAGAATAGAATATTTATTTGCAAAGAAATAAGTAAATACATTGTAGGTATACGTAAAAAAAAAATTTAAACTAATTAAAGTCAATAAAATAAATCAAATTTAAAAATTATTGCAACACCCCTCATTAAGCAAAGCTATGCCGTAGTAATTAATAATTAACTTAAATATAAATTCTTTATTTTATGCCTTTATTATGATTTCGCATTAAAATATCAATAAAAGTTTTTTTTTTCATTTTTGAACGGAAACTTTTAAAGCTAGAGCAGTTTTTCTCAACATTTTTTGGTTGACGGCACACTAAAAATAAATGGAATCATTTGCGGCACACCTGAATATAAAACAATGTAAAAGTTGTATGATACAAAAAAAAAATCAAGTAATTACAAATACTATTTCAAAGTTACAAAACCTATGCAATTTTAATTATTTGTCAAAAACCCTCGCCGCACACAGGTTGAGGAACACTGACCTCGTGGTTCCCATATTTCGAAGAGCGCGGACTGATTTTATAAAATAAAAGGATGTTTACTTATGGTCATTAATAATTTTATAATATTCTTGTATTTATAAATTATAAACTTAAAATCTATTTTCAATTTCCTAATAACCGAAATTCATAAAGATGTTTTATTTGTAATCATTACATAAACCAGGCTTGGGACGACGAGAGGACCAAGTGATTTTACTAGACTATATTCATTTTGATTAGAATTTATTCATAGATTTTGGCCTCGGATACTAGAGATACTAGATTCTAGTATTATGATTTTATTTAAGTCTTAATGCCTTTAGTGTAGGGGCTGGATTATAACATCTGTAAAATAGTAAAGTGAACATCTAATAATAGTAAAATGCACCTAATATATTCTGGTATGGATTGCGTGTTATGGACTGGAAATAACAACGTAACTATCGACGTATTTGACACTTCAAAGATTTTTTTTTCGAACATTGACCAATAATAACTAAAAATAAATGAATGTATTTTTTAATATCTTTATAAATATGATTCTAGATCGTAAATCTCAGTCCTTGAGAACCTAGGCTTCTTTTGAAACTAGTTTTTAATTTTCCCTATACTTGGTACGCCCGGGAGGCAAGTAAAGCATGCTTGCTGGCCGGTCCTAGTATTTAATTCTCACTAATTATTGTTAAAAGTAATTTTTTCTGTGTGTATGTGCGTTTGTCTAGATTCCATTATACATATGTTAGCTCAAAAGTTCTTTCTTGTGCCAAAATGTTTGTATTTCCAATGCAGAAAACAGATTAGATTTTACGTTCCCTAGCTTTTTTTTATATAAAGATTTTAATGTGAGAAAGAGATACACCAAAAAGGTGCATCCCCTAAAGGCCTGGTTTGACCCTTCCATCGTGAAAAGAAGAAGATGGGATTTTATGGGCTGGCTAGGAGTTGAAGGTATCTGTGGATGCGGGTCTTAAACAGCAGAAGGTTATAAGTTGCGGGGAAGACGGTGTCTGGAAGTGAGTTCCAGTCTCTCGATGTCATAGGGATAAAAGAGTTGGCGAAACCGTTGGTTCGGCTTTTATCCAATTTGAGGGGGTGCTGAGCTTTCGAAAACCGCGTGTTTCTAGCAAAGAGGGCTCTAGGGGGGATACTTGATTTCAACTCGACTGAACAGACACCATGATATTATCTGTAGTACAGGGAAAGGACAGAAACGGTTCTTCGGTGAGCCAGGAAGTCGAGTGGGTTTGTTAGGGTCGGGTCTCCTATTAGTTTAATTGCTCGTTTCTGAATTGCATCCAGTGTGGCAAGAAAATGATTGGAGGCCCCACTCCACAGATGAGAGCCATATTCGAGACAGGGACGAATTTGAGCCTTATACAGTATAAGAAGTTGACTGGGAGAATAATAGCGTCTAGACCTAAATAGGGGACCAAGCTTCCGCGCTGCTGATTTAGCAGTGGTTGAGATATGGTCATTCCAAGAAACCCTAGAGTTATGCCTAGCATTGAAATTTTATTACTGAATTCCAGTGAGTTAGAATCGAATGCTATGTTTGGTGGGCTTCTATCGACCCGCCTAGAAATAAGGCAACACTGAGTTTTCACTGAATTGAAGTTTACTAAGTTTTGGGATCCCCAGTTTTTAAGTCTGCATAAGTCTAAATTAATTGAGGAAGTAATGTCTGCTCCACGGTTTGTATCCGATGCAGGGGCGTTATGTAGGGTGCTGTCACTTTTGTCAGCTTTAGAACTTCCTGTTCAAAAATTCAGAAAACGTCATTTTTTGAATGATTTTAATATATTCTATATTATAATATTCTATATTCTATAATATAAGCATAAATAAACAATTTATATTTAAATTTATAATTTTCTCATTAATATATTAAAGAATAATTAACATATTAACGAGAATTATTTTTATCGCGCTTTTAAACAAGAAATATATCGCGAGACTACTGCTGGTTGTAGCTATTGGAGTCTGCTGAGTCTAAGTCTGGACCAAGAGAGAATGAAAAAGATATGATCCATTTAGCTATAATCCAACGTCATTTTTGCGTTTAGGCCGCAAGACACTTGGATGTGATCCAGACTTAAGACTCAGCAGACTCCAATAGCGTAATCCGCAGTAGTCTCGTGATAAATTTATTTTTCAAATAAGCGCGGTCAAAACAATTCTCATTGTTATATCAATTATTCTTTGATATATTAATGAGAAAAATTATAAAATTTTATTTAACATCATTATTTCAAGTTAGAAATATATAAGTTCAGATATTATTTTTACTTAATATTTGACAAAAATCACCTGCATTCGATTTGCGATTGAATCAAATATAGGAAATATACGATTAATTTATATTTAAGTTTATTATTTTTTACTAGGGAGGCCCTAGCCTGATTGTGTACCAAGATTTAAAAATGTTATATTTTCTCCAATTTTAATTGCTTTTTCGCATGCTTATTATACTAGAGCTGGAATAAACGAACGACTTAATATAAATAAAAATAATTTTTAAATAAAACAAACATTTACATAAGGAATTTTCACGTTTAACTACCTAGAGAGTAAATAGACAGAAAATAAAACTCTCTATAAAATACTCAATGTTTTAAAGTTGTTACAAAATAGATAGCGTGTTAGCATCGAGAGTTCTCTAGAGTTCAAGTATATTATTAAATATTATTTATAATTATTAATGAAAGATAAATACATAAAAGTATCTTGTTTCATCTTATATAAATTCTACATATTATGACACTCGAGTATCAAACGTCCTCCTTTCAGTTCTTATTACAAACAGCTTATTACATCGCAGATATTATTATGTAATTATTAATCAAATATATCAATTGGATCAATTAAGAATATATTGCGATAGTTGATTTTTTCATAATTTATATAATATTCATCCATTTCTATTTCTCCATACCATCCTTGTTAAGGTTTTGACCAGGTTTCCTTAACAGCTTATGGCAAATGCCGGGATGGCTAATGCGTCGCTTGCTCCTGGTATCGGGTTTTTGCGCGGAATTTTTAAATTACTTTTTGTCTTTTGATGGAAATCTATGGTCATGTTATTTGTTAATGAGCATACATTTCTATTTTTTTTTTCTTCTTTTTTTTTACTTGTTTATTATTTGTTTAATTGTTGTAATTAATTTGTGTTGATGTTTATTAATGTATTGTAGCTAGATTGTATTGATGTTTGGAGGACCTAGCCACCGAGGACTTGTGCCTCTAAGCAGGTCGAGAAATAAAGATTTATTTATTTATTTATTTATTCTACATTTAATGACTCGAATAGAACTAGATGAAATTGGGTGAAAATATTATTTTTACTTTCCGATATTTTAAGCCTTGTCTTGCCTACATTTAGATTTTTGGTGGAGAAATGTACATCTAATAATATATTTTATGTACTAGGGAGCCCGTTATTTTAGCAAAGTCAAAATTACTTCAGTTGAGCTCCCTATAACTTCTTAAGGGGGTTCGGAACTGTTTATTATTTTTATAAGAAAATCCTCAAATTTTTATCATCGAATCATTGATATATTAAATATCGATTCCTGAAATTTGAAGTTGATCGTCTATCCCATTACCGAGAAATAAATTATTGAAAATTGTCCTTTTAACATGGAAGTAAATGGACCGTGCTTTTAAAAAGCCTATAACTTCTATACAAATTATACCATTTTCAACAAATTTATACAGATCAATAATTCAACTTTTATGAATCAAATGATACACCAGCGGGATGCGAATTTCTCTGACATATGTAATCGCGCAAAATATTTTACTCAAAGATTGTTATCTTAATTTGTAAAATTTCGCGATATAGTGATTCTAAATTTAAACATATAGCCATGCCATATAATTTAAATAAAGGTCGTTGAGTGTTTCGAATTTTGAAGAGATTCAAAATTTATTATTTTACGCGATTACATATGTCAGAGAGGTTCGCATCCCGCAGGTGAGCCAGATGGCCCGGATTGCTGTTACTGGCACTCGGGTTTGATTCCCGAGGGGGTGAAAAACAACCCCTCTGACATATAATTAAAAATATTCCATTCCATCGGATTTAATAGATGACACCATCTTATGATTTTCTAGTAAATTTGAATCTATTACCATCGGCAAATTAATATCTTTGATACATTTTTCAATCGATTTGACAGTCTAGTTAATTAGTTATTCATAAATGTAAAAATAAAAAGTTATTTGCAGCCAACAGAATATAACAAAAGCGCTAGTGTAGAATTCCAACTCTATTTCTTGAAATTGTTTTTGTGTTAAATACATGTTTTTATAATGAGAAAAAAATTATCTCAATATTCTTTTTATTAATATTATCAAAACAAAGATTTGTATTCAAAATTAACCTCATTTTTAACAATTTTTTTAATTAAAAAATTTAGTAGGCAGAAGTTGTCACTTTGCAGAAATACAAAAGATTTTTTCGTAGATCAACCAGATAGTGCTGCTGTTCTGAACCTCCTTAAAGAGGAAAAAATTAAGATCGCCAAAAAAATAAGCTAATTCAACATTTTGTTTTTACTGTTTTTGAATTGAGTTTGTTGTTTCCATAAGTTTTCGAGTTACACAACCCGAATTTAATCATTGAAATATTTTTAGACAGATGTCAAGAAAGTTGCCATGACAATTTTCGATTAAATTGACAGTATCTCAAGCGTTTTCCCGGTTACACAGTTAAAATTCGGATTGTGTCCCCCAAAAATGTATGTATACAACAAACCCGATTTAAAAACATTGAAAAAAATGTTTTGTCACATCAGTCCAAAAAAGCATTAAACTTATGTTTAGTCTCATGTCTCATATAAATTTCAAACTCTCTGTAGCACGGGTTAATATTGACCAAATTAGCTAATTTTTTTCCCACTTTAAAAAGTTCTAGATGGTGCGACTGAAGAAATTTTGTCTTTCCTAAAATAACACGCACCCTAATACATGTATGGTATATTTTTATGTCGTTCGTTGTAGACACTTACAAATAGAATAACTTTTAAGGAGATAGGTGTTGGTTCAAGGTAAAACATTTTTTAATAATAAAAAAATTAGGTAAAATTGCTATGTCGGGTTCACATAGAACTTACGAATAGCCTCGTTTACCAAGACTCAACAAAAAAAGGATCTTATTAAATTATTAAATAAACATATATATGAAAGAATCCATGTATTTTTGTTTGGAAAAAATCTGTTTATTTTCCAAATTTAAATTTACATAGCTAAATTAGAAAAATAAATTCTCTTCGGAGTGATACGGACTGTTAGAAATTTAAATTGAGAAATGATAGAAGGAAGTCCAAGGATCACAAAGAGAAACAAAGAGGTTGTCCTCTGCTTGATGCAAATAAACATACACACATATATATCGAGATGATATATCTGTATATATATTATTTATTTGTTTGAGACTATAGTTTCGAAGACTTGGTCTTTATCATCAGTCGTTCTTCAATTATAAATGTTTTTCATGGAGTCGATATTGAAAACTTGGTGTTCCATATCCATATGAAATTGAATCCATGAAAAACATTTATAATTGAAGAGAGACTGATGATGAAGAGCAAGTCTTCGAAACTATAGTCTCAAACAAATAAATAATATATATAGAGATATATCATCTCGATATATATGTGTGTATGTTTATTTGCATCAAGCAGAGGACAGCCTCTTTGTTTCTCTTTGTGAATTAACAACTCTGCTACTCTCGGCAAAAAACAAAAACTTTTCAATTAAGTCCAAGGATGGTGAAAAAAATCCTCTCGAATAAAATAGTCATTTTTTCCTTACCCAAAAACCAACGTTTTGGAGGATTTTCCCTCCTTCAACCATATATAAATAGAGAAAATCCTCAGAAACGTTGGTTTTTGAGTGAGGAAAAAATGACTGTCCAATAAATCTATTTTATTCGAGAGGATTTTTTCACTATCCTTGGGCCTCCTTCTATCATTACTCAATTTATATTTAGATATTTATTATTAAAACATGATTAATTTGTCTATATATTTGTAACAGTGTCTTTTTACTTTATTTTTTATTATTTCAACTTTTAATTGTAGGGAAATCTTGAATAAAAAACCCACGTCTTGATCCCTATCTGTATTTGAATTGGTTTGAACGCGTATGTCAAGTTGACTATCTCTAAGGGGCTTATTTGAGAATGAGCGAAAACTTTTGCAAAACATAATAAATACATCAAGAAATATATTCACCCAGAAATGGACGAATTACACTTAACACTTTTAACAAAAAAAATCAAAAAAATCTGTGACTCGCCCAACAGGCTTTGCCTGCTGAACGTAGTAATTTACATACTACGAGCCCCGTCCCATCTCAATTGGCCCACCAATATTTTTTCTTTTTAACTAAAATTATGCTAATTCACGGTAAATTTAATTTAAATAGTGAAAACAAAGATTTAAGTATCTTTTTGGGTGTCTTTTTTTGAAAAAAGATGGAAATTATTTCAAAAATCAACCCAGTATATAATATTATTAAACGAACCTCTCTGATATGCAATGTAAAAATATTTCAACTAATATCTATGATGTCCTTTAAAGATAAATTCATTTAATTTAAATATTTATTTTTATTATCATTTGGAACAACATTTTAAACAATTTAAAACATTTTATTGTAACATTTAAGTTAAAATTATTTTTTAATTGTTAAAAACATATTTTTATATAAAAAATAGTTCTTTGCTTTTCACGATTTTTTTTTTTTTTTAAGAATCTTTGAATATGTGAAACAATCAAGTAGGCTTTGCCTTTTTCCAACAAAAGAAAGTTTGTTTTGTTTATTATAAGTAATAATGACTCGTGGAAAGGTTGTTGATGAAAAAATTTGCTCAATTATTATCAATTTATTTAAAAAAGGAAAATCAAACGCGGAAATTGGCGATCTAGTTAATTTATCAAAGTTTACTGTCAGAAATATTATTCGAATTTATAAAACAACGGGTACAATAGCTACAAAACCTCGGTATGCGTCGAAATCCAAAATATCAGATGCTGATAGACGGGCATTGAAGAAGATTATTAGAAAAAAACAGGCGTTCGAACTATGGTGAATTATCTGTTCTTTGGATCGATGCTGTGGGGCGAAGTGTCTCAAGATCTACGCCCATAGAGAAGCCCTTAAGTTAGGTTTTAAAACTTACAAGGTAATTTTATTGCAACTTATTCCAATTTTTTTTTTTTTGTAATTTTACTAATTTTTTTAGGCGAAAGAAAAGCAACTCTTGACATTAAAACAAAAGAAAAACCAGCTTAAATGTGCTAAAAGTCACATTAATTGGACGATTGATGAATGGAATAGTGTCCATTGGAGTGATGAGTCTCGTTTTGAAGTTTGTATTGGGGACAATCGAAGCAGAGTTATTCGTCAGAAAAATGAAGCTTTCAATTCAGATTGTTTAAAAAAGAAAGTAAAATTTCCTGCTTCACTTATGGTATGGGGTTCAATGCCTGCTAGAGGTGTTGGAAAACTTCACTTCGTTGATGGAATTGTAAACACCAATAAATATTTAGAGATTTTACAAAAATCGTTACTTCCAACAATGGCAGATCCATTGCAGAATAATAATAATTTTGTGTTCCAACAAGATGGAGCGGCCTGCCATACATCAAGAAAATCTTTAAAATGGCTTTCTGATCATAATGTTTCACTTTTGGAGTGGGTGGTAAACAGTTTCGACTTGTCACCAATAGAAAATCTTTGGCACACAATGAAAAAGCTATTACGAATACAACCAGCTAGAAACGTAGTCGAATTAAAACACAAACTTCAAAATATTTGGGATACTTTCACTCAAGATGAGTGCCAAAACTTAATAAGTACTTAGCCCAAAAGAATTCAAGCCATAATTAAAAATAAAGGCGACGTCACACAGTGGTAAAGGTTTTGTATTTTGTATGTTTTCCTTTTTTTAACAATTAAAAAAAAATTTAAGTTAAATGTTACAATGGGGGGGGGGGGGGTCAGATAGGCTAGGCGGTAGCGTGACAGCGAGCTAGCCAGGGGACCCGGGTTCGAATCCGACTCGAGGCATCCAGCTAAAATCTGACCCCCGGGGGTAGAGACAAATTTAAAAAAAAAATATAACTAGTATCGTAATTAGGCTTATGGCTAGAAAGGCCGAAAAGCCAAAAAAAATGTTACAATAAAATGTTTTAAATTGTTTAAAATGTTGTTCCAAATGATAATAAAAATAAATATTTAAATTAAATTTACCGTGAATCAGCATAATTTTATTTAAAAAGAAAAAATATTGGTGGGCCAATTGAGATGGGACGGGGCTCGTATTAGATAAATTGTTTTCAAACATTTTAAATAATTAAAAAAAATACATAAAAAAGCAATTAAATGTAAGTACGAATCTTTTGCCATAAGTAAAGAATGTAAATTGTAAATTCATTTGTAAATTCAAGTTAAGTTAGTCATCTAGTCTTAATTCTTTTTTGTAAGTGAACTACTAGTCCGTAAAATTATCTAAATAAATAAATAAAAAGAGAACGTGATGTTTCATCATTCATCTATCAACGCACAGCGGGTGGGTGTGGTGGTGGAATGGGTGGGAAGGGTGCGTAGCGGGGTGCGGGGTGGGTGCGGGGTGGGGGCGCGGGGGTGGGTTATGGGATTATTATCATAATCCATACATAAATAATTATTTATTCTCATAAAATACAAGAATTTAGTGAATATTTTGAATTGAAAAATATTATTTAAATGGTTTAAGCAACGTTATAAATGCAGAGTATTGATAGATTGATGAAATTGAATAAATATTGATAAAAGTATTGACTATCATTTTGAAAAGATGATTTATAAATACGATTAGCTGACCCTGAAGCAGAGATTAGATAGGACTTAAGAAATAAAACATCTTGCTTCCAGGCAAGTTGCCCTCGATGTAGATTTCTACAGCAATTGTTTATTGATTTAATCCTCAACTTTTTTTCCCCCAATATTGAAAAAATGTAATATGTAATTTAAATAAAATATTAGATACTTTGCGGGTATAGGCATATTACCAAAGACGAATATTTGAAGTCTTTTAAATTATGCCAAATATATTCGAATTCTAAATAAAAGTATATAACCATTTTATAGTTAGATACAAGGTTGCTACAAAAATTTGCATTTATGGATCTTAAAGCTTATTAAAGGTGACATTAAAAAAGTGGTCTTATTATGGAAAAATAAAATTTTAATTTATTTATAAAGATCTTTCTAAATAAATTAAAAATGTATTTTTCAATCAGAAGACATACTCTTTTATTGTCTCTTTTAATTTATAAAAATTCTGCTACTCTCGGAAAAAATAAACCTTCAATTTAGTTCTCAAAGCTCATAAAGTCGACCGAATTCAATTGGTTATTTGTCTCTGGTCAAAATAACTCAAAAATCATAAATCGTAGAGATTTGAAATTTTAAACTTAATTTAGATTTATGCTCGAGCTTTCACAGCAAGGTTTTCTGCTTTCAAAACATTCCCAAAGCTTCGATAGCCTAACGACTTTTAAAAAAATGTTCACTTTTTAATCTAATTTATTATATGTGATGGTGCAAGGGAAAAGGGCTCTTATCTTCATCCTTGTCAAAATCGAGCTAATGGCATCTCCCGTTTCTAGAAAATCAACTGAACAAAACTCTTTTTGTCTTTTACAATAATTCCAAAAATTGACTGAGTTATGAATTTTTGAATATTTATATATAACATAATGTTTATATATATTATATTTCGCATTTTTTCCCTTCCTGAAAAAACTGGATGCTGCAGCATCACATATAGTGTGTCAATTTGAAAACTAACCACCCCTAGTATCGCTAAACTGGCAATTTATTTCAAAAATCGCTGAGGCATGCCAAATTTTTATTTGAGGGGAAGAATTTTGACGTATAAATTAGATTGCCCCCTTCAACCCCTACCCCCATGAGGCACCCTCCCAAAATTCTTAAATGGGAAGGGGGGTCGAGTGAGTCAGCATTTTGAAGGGCTTTTTATTCTCTACATTTTGGTGTGCCATTTTTTAAATTTGAGTGCTGCGTTGCCAAGTTAGGTGACTTTTTTTTTTTATTTATTTAATGTCACCGGGAACAAAGCCCATTTAGACAGCACATAAGTAGAGTGTTAGTAGGGTTAGTGAGGGAGCCGAGTTTTCAGCCGGTAGAAATTTTAATTTGCCAGCTAGGATCGAATCCCGGACCTCCACCTCAACATCGTCATAACCGATCGATGCCGAAGCGAAGCCAGTGCGTTAGCTGACTTAGCTACCCGACTCCCCAAGTTAGGCGACTTTGAATATTGCAAAATTGAATTTTTGTAATTGATTGTGTGACACATTAAACATATACATTCTCATTAAAACGGTGGTACGTTGTTTTAATAAATCAATTTTTACAGATTAAGTAGCATCATATTTACTAGATTAACGTAAACCACAAACAAATTAGAATGCACATTTATTTTGCAAATGATTAACAAAACAAAATTGAAAAGAACAAAATCAAAATGGAAAACGAAAAATGTTTACTTTAGTTTTGGTGTTTTCAATTTTGACTTTGTTAATCATTTGCAAAATAAATGTACAAGAATAAAAACGCGTTCTAATTTGTTTGTGGTTTACGTTAATCTAGTTGGTATGATGCTGCTTTATTTGTAAAAATTGATTCATTAAAACATCGTACCACCCTCAAAACATGTTTTAATGAGAATTCATAAGTTTAATGTCACACAAATAATTACAAAAATTCAATTTTGCAATATTCAAAGTCGCCTAACTTGGCAACGCAGCACTCAAATTCAAAAAATGTAGAAAATAAAAAGCCCTCCAAAATGATGTCTCACTCGACCCCCTTTCCCATTTAAGTTTTTTTGGGGGGTGGCTCTGGGGGTAGTGGGTTGAAGGGGGCAATCTAATTTATACGTCAAAATTCTTCCCCCTCGAATACACATTTGACCTGTCTCAGCGATTTTTGAAATAATTTGGCAGTTTAGCGATACTAAGGGTTTTTAAGGAATTTGGTGTTGGTACTTGGTGAAACATTTTTTAAAATTATTGGATAAAAATACTTGGTAAGTTTCACATTAAGATATAAAAATAAAACGAATTTATTTTTGGAGAATCTTTAATCTCGATATATATATTTCGGGTGACTAACCCATCTTCAGGAGAAACAGAAAGTAACTGACCTGGATAAGTCGAAATTGAATACAAGTCAATGGTAAAATTTATTTTTAAGATAACAAAAGGGTAAATATTTAAAATTAGTGGAGGGAGAAGTCTATTTTGTTTAATTTTGAATGGTCTTCTGAGAAATGAGAATTTACACACAAAACAAATTTGCAAATATTTAAAGAATGTAATCAATGATTGTACTTTTCTTAACTTCTAATTGATTATTTAGTATATTCGTTTTATTTGAGAGAGCTAATTTTATTTCGGTTGACTCTAAAAAATCTAAACGTAAGCCCTTTCTTTCGAAATGTAACGGAACTAGGTGGCTAATAGAAGAGGTGTGTTTATTCAAATGTAGATGATTGGCGAAGGTAGAAGTAGATTCCATATTAATATCATCTGATCTGCTAAGACTATTAAAGGCTCTTTCATGTTCCGAGTAGCGAGTTCTAAAAGAGCGTCCAGTTTGTCCTATGTAGATTGCGTCGCAATTATCACAAGTCAATTTATATACCCCTGATTTATCTAATTTGTCAATTTTGTCTAATTTATTATTAATTAGCTGTGAACCTAAAGTGTTTTTATTATATAAAGCAGGAGTTATACCAGAAGTTCTAAGAGTTGAAGCTATAGGGTTTGTAACATGGTTCGAAATGAAGGGGAGTCTTTTAAATATTTTATCAGTTCCGGAATTTAGTGAGTGTGTGTGAGAGATACTTATTTTTCGATTAATTTTTTTGTAAATTTTATTAATTATCAGTTTGTTGTAGCCATTATTCACAGCTATATTATAAATTATATTTAGTTCATTGTTAAAATCTGAAGTGTCCATTGGTATCGAAATAAGTCTGTAGATCATCGAATAAAAAGCGGCAAATTTAGTGTTAGTAGGGTGGTTAGACGAAAATGGAATCACTGTGTCTGTGAAAGTATCTTTTCTAAAAATTTTGTAATTAAGTTTGTTTTTCGAAATAGTTATTTGGAGGTCCAAGAAAGAAAGGGTTTTATTTCCAATTTCGGAAGTGAATTCTATATTAGAGTGAAGAGAGTTTAAGTAATTTTGGAAAGAGCTTAATTGTCTAAGAGTACCTGACCATATGACAAAAATATCATCAACGTATCTACGCCAAAATACAATTTGTTTAGCAAAGGAATTATTCGGACCAAGAATTGTTTTTTCTAAATTAGCCATGTAAATTTCAGCAAGGAGAGGACTGAGTGGGCTGCCCATTGCTAAACCATCGGTTTGCCTATAAAATTTATTATTAAAAATATAATAGTTCTGGTTTATGCATAGGTCTAATAATTTAAGAATTTGACTATTATGAAGAGGATCTTTAATATTAAAATCAATCAGATCGACTAATATTTCTTTTAATTTTAAAAGAGGAATCGATACTAAGGGTGGTTACTTTTCAAATTGACACACTGTATAAAAGTTTTAATTTAGGTTTCATTTTACAAGTGTTTTGATTTGATATAAAAGATGGGTTGCGGAGAAGTCAATTTATTAAAAAAAATTTCTTAATAATTTTTTTTTTAAATCCTATAAGAAATTTTCTTCTCTGGGCTGAGCGGAAGTAGCATGTAAAATATCCATCTTCGATTATCGATTAATATTCTGTTGACTTTTCACTTTAATTAAATTGAAAATTTCCTCTAGAGTTAATATAATAAATGACTAGGATATAATAATTAGCTTGTCTTAAAAGAGATGATATTTATTTATCTAATAACATCATGCTCGGGATTCACTTAAAATTCTCTTTGGAATTCAGGAAAAAACAAACAGCTCTCTGAAAATTGAAATTCATTATCAAGTTCTTATGAATTTGCATATTTTACTTTACGCAAACAGATAATTTTTTTTGACTTAGAAGGTACGCTTGGCTGTCTGGATTCCGATTCCCAAGATAACTCAAGAATGGAAAATTGTGGAAAAAGTTAGTCATAGTCCGAAATGTTTAAATTTCTAAAAAAAAACTCTTAGATTTTAGTTTTTTTAGCTTTATTTTTTACTTTCTAATGAATAATACAGAAAATCAGTAAAAAGCGAATAAAATAATAATAGTAATTTTGTCCAGGGCTTATTAGCCCCATTAGCCATCTTCCAATTTTACAATTTTGTTTTTTTGTTTTTTACCTATTACATATTACAGCAAATGATAATGTTTATTAGAACTAGATAATAAGTAAAAATATATTTTTCTAGGTGGGTTTCACAAATAAAACAAATATATGTTTGAGTTTTTTTATCTCGATATATATTTCGGGTTATGAGCCCATCATCAGGAGTTACAAAAGAAAAACTTTGTTTTATTTGTGAAACCCACCTAGAAAAATATATTTTTACTTATTATCTATTAAAATGTTTCACCTAGAACCGACACCAAATTCTTTAAAGATTATTTATTACAACTCTTAAACTTAACTATATTATACTAGGTATATGCATATAATTATGTTTACATAAAAGTAAAAATAGAAATATACTTCCCAGATACGAACACATACAATGAGTAATAAATTTCAAGTGGTCATGAAAACTATTTTACCGAGTTAGGTGCTGAGAAAAAAGCAATGAGTTTTATAGTTTCTTTTTGAATACTTTCAAGGTGCCTGTATTTCTTATATTTACTGGGAGTTTGTTTCATTCTCTTATGAAACACACCCTGAAGGATCTGTCATATCGAGTCGTTTTATGCTTGGGCATCTTCAGGTCCGTGGATCTTATCCTGGATCTGAGAATCTTGAAGTATCCCCTAAAGTATGTATCATAGGAGATAGTTTTTAAGGAATTTGGGGTTGCTACTTGGTGAAACATTTTTTAAAATTATTGGATAAAAAATACTTCGTTTTATTTTTTATATCTTAATGTGAAACCTACCAAGTATTTTTTATCCAATAATATCATAGGAGACCCTTCTAATTTGGTTTAATCTGGGCATATTCAGCTCTTTGTAGAACTCGGAGATATGGTCATATTTTTAGCTCCACATATGAGCCTCACACACGAGTTTTAGGCTCTTTGTAGTCTTGATTCTAATGCAGTTGTCATATCGCTATAAATTACATCGCAGAACCTAAAATAGGGCATTACTAGACTCTGTAGTTCTGGTGAGTTTTTGAACGTTCTGTAGATGAAATTGAACACAAAAATTTGTTTAAATAAGCTGCAACTTTCTTCCAAGTTACAGTACGACTAGTTCAAGCAATTCTTCTTCCTTATTAAGTGCCGTATCAGGTCTCCCTGACGTTTTGGCACCTCTCCACGTATACCTGTGCTGAGTGTGTTTAGCTGTTT
Source organism: Forficula auricularia (assembly GCA_024734495.1). Classification (NCBI taxonomy): domain Eukaryota; kingdom Metazoa; phylum Arthropoda; class Insecta; order Dermaptera; family Forficulidae; genus Forficula; species Forficula auricularia. The sequence goes on from JALMQS010000070.1 coordinate 15,515,920, forward strand.
TTACACAGATATACGGGACCTACTTTTTAACGCCGGTTCCGAACGCCTAGATTGGAGAGGTTACTAGGCTATTATACTCTTGGTAGGTTGCCATTGCTTTCCAAGAGGAGGCGACTGCAAATATCTGAACTGCCGAGTCTCAGCTCAAACCAGAGTATTTCACCCCAGTGGCCCGACACTAACTACTGACCCACAATCGCCTAATATAAATTACATCGCAGTACCTAAAATAGGACATTACTAGACTCTGTAGTTCTGGTGAGATTTTGTACGTTCTGTAAATGAAATTGAACACAAAAACTTGTTTAAATAAGCTGCAACTTTCTTCCAAGTACAGCCTGACTAGTTCAAACAATTCACTGACAAAAATTTGCCAAATATACAAATATGGACTTTAGTAGGGCATTAGTAGGCCATTAAATTACCCTTTTTGGCTTACTAGTTTAGACTTATGATTCTTATTTGCACTTGGTCATAAGTTTTTATTTTCATTTTCTTACTTTTATTTTTTAATAAATTAAGACACATTGATATCGATTTGAGAGAAGATTCAATTTATTTATTGACATTATAAGAAAATATAATAACAAGTATATAATATTTTAAACTAAAATATTCGTATTAAAATGCTTCCTTTTGAATAAATAAATTAAAAGCCTGTAGGGTAGGCTTTGCATTGCACTGGTTGCATAATTTCACTGGTTGCATAATTTTTAGGCGTTCAATTTCCACTAGCCAATTCAAACGATTATTTCATTCCATTTAATTGAAAAAAAAAATAAAGAAATGCTGGTTTCAAGTCATGAATTATATTATAAACCCCTGATAAAAATTTTTGAATTATTTCATAATAGAATTACATTTTTGAATTAACTACCATGAGAATAATAAACTTCACAGTTATTATAAAATTAATAAATGTGTTTAAGTTGTGATATTTATTCCTTCAAAATTAAGTAAATATTTTCAAATTTTCGCTTAAGATGGAATAATGTCAACATTCAAAAATAATTAAATCTTTTAATGATTCTTTTAATAATTAAATCAAATTTTTGGTATTTTAAAATTTTATATTTTTAAGAGAAATTTTTTGATAATCTTAAAGAAAAGCTATTGAAAGGATTGATTTAACTTATTAATTGAAAATTGTGAAGATTAAAAGCCTAATATCCAATCAGTTCTTTTTCTCTGAAATACAAACATTTTGACACCTGAACGAACTTTCTATGACTTTGCATTCTTGAATTATTGTGGATATCAGAATCCAGTCATTCACACAGAATAAAATAATGCTTAAAAATCATTTTTAAGGAATTAAACACGGGAAGATGGGTCGCCCTGCAGGCTTCGCTTGCTGTATATTCCGAGCGAGGAGTGAACCGCGAGCCAATATTGTACACCTACTTCCACTTCCTCTTTTATTTCCAAGTAAAAGACAATAGATGAATTCCAAAATAATTCCACATAATTCCAAAGGCGGTGTACACCTAATTCCAATCGAGGTTCACCCCTCGATTCCTAATAAAAAGCCTCGTGCAAGGAAGGGAGAAGAAAATAGAGTAAATAATTTTCCACTCCACGCTGCCGCTGGTAGAGTGAGAATAATTTTGTGCGCACATAACAACGATTATACTGCAATATAATAATAGTTAAGTCATTGATGCAGAATTGCGTACTGGAGAGATCCGGCTTCATTTAATTCACGCAATTTATTATTTGATAATGATTGCGGGGTAATGGAATATTATAAAAAAAAGTCGTGTATTGAATAGTAATATATAATTGGATTACTTTTCTAATTTCACCATGTATTATGTTTGTGTGTATGTGTGTGTTGTGTCTTAACCTAAAGACATGACAGGCATTAATCAGTTCAGATTCAAACATTTAAAATAACTATAAAATCATCAATTACACAAGCCAATCAATATTAGAAGACAATGTTCTTTTAAATTTAGTTGGTTCATGTCTATTTTAATAAAAAATAAGATTCACGGGTTTTTGGACAATTTTTTTTATAAATGTTTAATATCAATTTTCGTACGACGTTTCGTTCTTTTTCAGGACTTTTTCAAGTACTGAAAACAAAGGACAAAAGTGTGCGTTTGGGCTAGTTAGGAGGTAAAAATACTAAAAGTCCCCAGTCCTAGCTACCGGGCTTAGGGGCGGAAGGGGGTGGAAATGTCCCGTTTTTTGGTTTTTTGCTTATATCGCTAAAACGGTGGGTCGTAAGAAAAAAGTTACTCCTAGCAAAATAAAAGCTTATAATATTTACTACAAGATTGCTTCTATTTAATTTTTCTCTATTCCTTATGGTTTTTGAGATATTCGTTTATGTATGAAAAAAATAAAATTTCAAAATTTTTCGTCAAACTTTTTTCACTGTCACCTCAGCCTTTCGTTTTACAGTAAAAGTCCTCAGAAAATAAGTTGTAGAGCATACAATTTCCTTTCAAATGATATAAAGATTTATGATTTTATCTTCAAATCATCTGGAGTTATAGCAATTTAAAAATTTCAGGTCGATTTATACATTTTGTTAGAAAACCCCGCAATAGACCAGTATATAGGGGTGGTTTGAGCTTACATTAATTGCGGGAAAATATTTTTTTCTAGGATCGTTTGGTATGGTGTGGGTATGCCAAATATCAGTTTGCGATCTCGAAAGTGTGGGGGACAACTTTTGAAAAACCTCGAAATTTTCGGACTTTAACCCAAAAATTCGCACTTTTTTCGATTTTTTCCCATTTCAACCATGATGGAGCACGTTTTCGACAAATAAGATTCTATACATTTTTAAACTAGATTAAATTTCCTACAATTTAAATAAAGTTTCATCTTAATTGGATAATGGTAACTTGTGCCACAATTAGGTTGAAGTTTTGAAAAACTGCAATTTTTTGCAAAAAAATCTCAGTTTTTCCTTGATAAAATGAAAAGTACCCATCTTAGAAACTTTATTTCTATCTCATTCTCTAGGAAATTTTATTGACTTGAACGTTTACTTTGACCACTTTTTTGATAAAACTCTAGGTTCATGTGTGATATTATTTGGTAGACACGACTAGACAAAATAAAATTTTCTCTATGATTTAAGATTGTTAACTTATTATAGGATGAATACAATGAATACACTATTTATTGTTTCGATGGTTTCACTATTTTATTAACGATTAATGTTTTAAGTAATTAGGGTGGGTGGCATATAGCCAATTATGTATAAATTATTGTAATTTGAAATATTATGCATTCATTTGATTTGTGTGATCTAATTGTTCTTTTGTCCTTTGTTTTCAGTACTTGAAAAAGTCCTGAAAAAGGACGAAACGTCGTACGAAAATGGATATTTAACATTAATAAAAAAATCGTCCAAAAACCCGTGAATCTTTTCTTTGTACTTTTAAATAGTTTCTTATTTAAAATTTTTCTTGTATGGCTTACATCGCCCCTGTACCGATTACCTTGTAATATTCCATGATTTGACATGTAATGTTAATGACCTAGCATCTAGGAAAAAGTCCTGGATTCATGAATATTTTAAATAAATAAATAATATTCTATCTTTAATTCTAGAAAGGCAGATTATTTCTTTCCAACCTTGACATTAAAATAGATAAGTCCGACATAAAAAAAAAGTAGTTTTACTGACAAATTGGAATTGAATTGAATTTATTTTTAGGATTCGTGTAATTTCACTATCATCACTTGAATTTTTTTCTTTCGTGTCGGAAATGGCCAGTAGTTCAATCAATAAAAAAACACACTGTTTTATCTCCAGCCGTTATTACAATTCATCAAACATATTAGAAAAAAATGTTAATATTTTTTATAAAAATTAGCTTAGGCAGCTTGAGTATATATCTATAACCTGTCTAGATTAAAAACATTTATCTTGCGACGTTGCCAAATTTAAATATTTAATAAAATTAATCCAGAAAACATTCCAGTTGAAATTAATTAGAGGTCAATAATAGAAAATCTAATTTTGGAAATTTTTCGGGTTAAATTGGCTTACTTTTCCCTTTTAAACTGACAAGAAGAAATTTATTCCGCTGATTTAACTAGGAAAATGAAATAAGAAAAGGAATCCGAAAGATGTTGAGTACCTGCTTGTCATCTTCAGAAATAAGTGTTCATTAGGGTGGTTCTTATTTTGAGTATTTTCAAATTTTTACGCTGAGAGAGGCTCATATGGTTTCAAATAAATAAAAAAAATCCCCCATGTTTCAAGGTTCTAACTCAATTTTAATCTGTACCACACTGCGATGCAAGTTTCCCATCTAAATAACATGGGGTTTTTTGGCATTGAAAGATCAATTTTTTATTTTATTCAATTTTTATTCCAGCCAAAGTAATGGTTCAAAAAATTTGAAACTCTCTAGACTTTATCCTTATAATAGTAGCTATCGTTCAGAATTTTTTCAGATTTTTAGCTATCATAATTTTCGAGTCTATAACTTACTAACATATAGCAGTATTTTATCCAACTGTAACTCCAAAATTATAATAGCTAAAAATATGCAAAAATTGCGAAAGATAGCTACTATTATAAGGATAAAGTCTACACAGTTTCAAATTTTTTGAACCATTGCTTTGGCCGGAATAAAAAAATTGATATTTCAATTCCAAAAACCCCATGTCCTTTAGATGGAAAACTTGCATCGCTGTGCGACACAGGTTAAAATTGAGATAGAGACTTGAAACTTGGGGGATATTTTTATTTATTTATTTCGAACCATTAATGAGCCTCTGTCAGCGTAAAAATTCGAAAATACCCAAAATAAGGACCACCCTGTTCATATATATGAAAAAGACAAAAGATTCTTTGGTTGATATGTTTTAAAGTACCTTACTTCGAAGATTGAATTTAAATGTTGACTTGTGAAACAAGAATAGAGCTCGTTGCTACAGAACAAGTTTTGATAGTGAATGTTGATTACTGATTACAAGAATAATTAAATTAAAAATATTTATTTTGCCGAAAATAGCAGAGTTTGTGATTCATAAGGGAATCATTGAGGTTGTCCTCTACTATGCATCGAGTTGATATGATTAACAAGGCTTAAACTCAAAATTTAAATAAAACTAATAAAAACAAATTTAGTGATAAAAATATTGACTTAGAAAACACTAATAATAATATGACAGCAGGTCGCATGTGCTTTGGAACTATTATACAACAGATTTTGAAATACAATAAATATATGAATCGAAATATTGACACATGAAATAATAGTGAAAACGCCTGATTCAAGACTAATAATAATTAATATTGAAACAATCGACTAATAAAACTTTAAAAGTATAAAATAAGAAATGTGGTAAATATTAAATATAAGAACCAATGCCCAATTTGCGATTCCATGGTCGTCATCCATATATAAATATTTGATTTTAGAAACAGAAAGTTAGAAAGAGAGAAAGATTAAGTAATCGTATTCTAAAATGAATAATATTTGAAATTGTATTTGCATTATAAAATAAAAAAATCAATTTGTATTCGAGATTTTAAAAATTCGCGATTTCCGATAAATCCGATGACGTCAAAGAATCAGAGCAGATTGCATAAACAAAAAGTTGCCTTGATCGATGGACTTGAAGAAGATAGGCCCTTATATTTAGATTATTAACATTAATAATAAAAAAATACTTCAAGATCAATTTTAATTTTATTGACTGGGACCTCTGGTCTTATCTTTAATGACATTTGATTCCTTCTCCCTTCACTACACCCCTAAGAGAAAAGATCTGGCCCTTCAAGAAAGATCGAAATAAACTTCGTTTCTATGTACATTTTACTTTGGTATGGTCAAGTATTGTAATCGTGCATGAAAAAAGTTGTTTTTTCCTTCTTTTTTTCAAAATATCTCAAAAACGGCTGAAACTATTTTGATTAGAAAAATTGAGGGAAACCATGGCATTTGGATCTACAAAAAAGCTCTAATAAGTGAACATCGAAAAAATTATATTTTTCGAGATAATAATTGTTTTGTCAAAATGTGTGTTAGTCTGTCCGTCCATCCGTTAGTCTGTGAGTTATCAAATTTTTGTGGACGAGCTGGCTAGTGTGAATATCGAAACTAAATTTCACACGTAGTTTTGGTACATTGAGATTAAGAGCTGATTAGATTTTGGTACATATCGACCCAAAATTAAGGGGGTGGACGGGGGGTTAAAAATTAAAAATATAGGCTCAAACTCAACCAAATTTTCTATACATAATCAGTGGGATCCCAGAAGTCTAAAAATCCAAAAACTAACCGCTCAAAAGTGAAAATCTAGGCTCTTGTACCAAACTCAACCAAATTTGGTATACATAATTAGTGGGCCCCCAGGAGTCTAAAAATGCAAAAACTAACCCCCCCCCCCTACATGAATATAATTAATTTTATTAAATATTAAATATAAGAAGGGGCCAGGTTGTATGGTAAAGTTAAGTGGATGGCCACATCAGAACACGTCAGCTTATTTAAAAAGGATACATGTTTTATATTTTATTTAACTTGGTTCCTCTGTTTGTTTGTATGGATATAATTTTGTCATCGAATTTTACTATATATAATATTACATCAAGAACAGAAATTAAAGAGAAAATATAAAATTTAAGGACTAAAAATTTGATTTTTATCCTTGTAAAGATCCCTTTACGTACAAATAGGTTTAATTTTTTAAATTTATTTCGCTATAAGAGATTCCTAAATTGGCTATTTTTAGGTGATTTTTGGATCGGTCGACATCTAAAATGGCTAAGAATAAAATTATGGCAAAATTCCACAAGTTCTCCCATTCTCTCTTTATCAATGACAAATTAAAACGAATCTGATATCTCAAGTATTTTTAACCGACTTCAAAAAAGGAGGAGGTTCTCTATTCGACTGATTTTTTTTTCTTTTTTTTTTTTGTCTATGTTACCTCATATCTCCGCCAATTGTGAACAATTAAACGACGAAATATTAACATGAAATTACTTTTTGAAGTCGATGCCAAATATATACATTTTATGAATCGCACTTACTCTTACTTAGTACGTTTGGCGGGTACGCTCGCTTATATAGTTTGTTTGGCACCGACTTTAAAAAGTAATTTCATGTTAGTATTTCGTCGTTTTAGTTGTAACTAAATAAGATAATTATTTTATACCTTTTAGTGGATTTTATTTTATTTTTGAGTTTTTATTATTTTATTTGTTGCATTTAAGTTTTTTTGAAGTCGGTTTTATTTTTTTTTTTATAAAAATTATTTTTATTTTTATCTTTGGTTAATTGTATTAGTGAGAGAGCCGGGTTTTTATTCTGCAGCGAGCAAAGCCTGAACTTGGGCCTCCCGCTACAACATTGTCATCAAGACGGTGCAGACGCGGTAGCTCTAACGCTCGCGGCTACCCGACTCCCCTATTTTTATTTACTAACTAGCTGCAAGGCACGCCCCCTGGTCCCCCAACCCACGAACCCCACCCTTACACTCCACTTTCACCCCCCCGAAACCCACCCAGCACCCGTGCCCAACCCCCCTCCCCATTCCAACACTCCATACTGCACCCCACCCACCTCAGACCCCAACCCCCGCACCACCCCATTACGCCACTGGACCCTCACCTGAACCCCAACTCCACCAACCCTGCACCACCACCCCGCACCCCCCGTGCCCTCCACACCCGCCTAGCCCCCTCCAACTACGCCCTCTCCAACTACCCCCGCTTCACCCCCTGCACCCTCCTACTACGCCTTACTCCACTCTATCGCCATTCCACCCCGCGCACCCCATGCCCTCCCCCCACCCTTCCCCACCCCCATATCATCACTCCACCTCCGCACCCAGTTTTTGCATTTCTAGCCTTCTATTGACCCACAGATTATGTATACAAAATTTGGTTGAGTTTGGTCCAAGAGCAAGAATTTTCATTTTTTGACCCTCCCCCCATTTTGGGTGGTTAGTTTTTGAATTTCTAGCTCTCTAGAGGCCCACACATTATGTATACAAAATTTGGTTGAGTTTGCTCCAAGGGCAAGAATTTACATATTTTTCATCCCCCCCCCTTTTTGGGTGTTTTTTTGGGGAAATCTTTTTAAACAAAAGTTGTCAGAAATCACATCCCCTACAACTTATAAAATTTTCCGTAGAGTTAATAGTTTAGGAGTTATTTGATAATTTTCATTCGTGCGCACCCCCAAACACCCTTTTGGGGTCAAAATATCAAAACGTTATATAGCTAAAAACGTAAGTTAGAAGACGTCTGATACAAATATGAAATTTCATAATAATCCCTTCACCCGTTTTGACGTAATCGTGAGCAACTTTTCGCGGAAACCACTAAAACGGACAGACATACAGGAATTTTGTTGAGGGTGTTTTCGTTCATAACTTTGCTTGAAACGTGTGCAACCAAAATTTGGCGTGATTTGAACCAATGTACAGACAAAACCTTAATTTTTTATATATATATATATATATATTTGAAATTGATTATATATTGTACTGTCACCTTAAATACGTGAGGGTGCAAAATTTCAAGCTGGGCAAAAGTAAGTCAAATTGTGATTACGAGATTCTATCCTACTATATAGTACACAGAAATCCAGATGGAGGAATCAAGTTTACATGTATGTAATGAAAACGGATTTAAGAAGGAGACACTTAGATTATTTTGCTCAAATTTCCAAGCTGCTCCTTTCTCAAGGATGTTTTTTTAATTTTTTTATAAATAGTATGAATCATAGCAATATTATATAACAAAACACACGTGTCGTTTGTTGTCGAAACATTAGCGGTGAAGGCTGGTTAGATTTATTTTTTTTCTTCTAATTCTCAATATAATAGGGAAATCTCTTTGGAATGTGCATGAGCAATGTTAACCGTCATTATCAATCATTAAAAAAGGAATAACATATCTGACAATTATATTTACATATTGTAAAAAAAATAACACAATAATATAGTTTTTTTTTTAATCACTCTTTTATTTCAAAATGCACTAAAAACAGTATATATGGTAAATATACCAGCTGAGAAGCCCGCCTTCGGCGAGGATCTTGCTGGCCGGGAGGCTATGTCCCTGGACTCCGCAGTAGGTTTTAAATGCACATTTATTTAAATTTCCTAATTTTAATGAAAAATTTATTTGTCATGAACTATTAGTGGTTTTAAAATTAAAAAAATCATTTTGGCGTCGTCGCCCAAGCCGATTATAATATGTAGGTATAGATAATAAATACAAATTCTATGGTATTTTAAAACAGTCTAGAAGTGCTTATTAAAAGTCCAAACGCTTCGGAAAATTCTCCCTTTATAAATGAAAACTGAAAAAACATTTGCTTTAAAAAAGAATTATAAAATAACTATAAGTAAACAAATATTTTAAGGAAGAATTTCTTCCGAAACGTTTGGACTTTTAATAAACGTTTCTAGATTGAGTAGATATTCCAAAATTCAAAAAAGAAGATAATTTAAACCGAGGGATGAACCGCGACATAATATGCTGTACACCTACTTCCACTTGTACTTCCAAATATTTCCAAGTACTTAAATAAATAAATAAATAAATCTTTATTCCTCGACCTGCTTAGAGGCATAAGTCCTCGGTGGCTAGGTCCTCCAAACATCAATACAATCTAGCTACAATACATTAACAAATATCAATACAAATTAATTACAACAATTTAACAAATAATAAACAAGTAAAAAAAAAGAGAAAAAATAGAAATGTATGATCATTAACAAATAGCATGACCATAGATTTCCATCAAAAAGACAAAAAGTAATTTAAAAATTCCGCGCAAAAACCCGATACCAGGAGCAAGTGACGCATTAGCCATCCCGGCATTGGCCATAAGTTGTTAAGGAAACCTGGTCAAAACCTTTACAAGGATATTTCTAAGTAGTTCCAAATGTTTCCAAGTAATTTCAAATATTTCCAAGTAATTCCAAATATTTCCAAGCACTTCCAAATATAAGGTTGGCAACTAAGTAATTGCGGATTTCACTCATAGATGGCTTCATTTGAAATTTTAGGTTTGCTGGCGTAGTCCAAATGTAAAACACATTTTGTTATTTGATAGTTGGCAATTCAGCTGTCAACACTAAAAAAAGTTTTTTGATCGGTTGCGTAGTTTTCGTTTGGCGTTCGTTGAAAAATGGAAAATCAAAAGGAACATTTTCGTCATATTTTGCTTTTTTATTTCCGCAAAGGGAAAAACGCATCGTAAGCTCACAAAAAGTTATGTGCTGTTTATGGCGACGAAGCCTTAAAAGAACGGCAGTGTCAAAATTGGTTTGCCAAATTTCGTTCTGGTGATTTTTCACTTAAAGATGAAAAACGCTCTGGTCGTCCAGTTGAAGTTGATGACGACCTAATCAAAGCAATAATCGATTCGGATCGTCACAGTACAACACAGGAGATTGCAGAGAAGCTTCATGTATCACATACATGCATTGAAAATCACTTAAAACAACTTGGCTATGTTCAAAAACTCGATACATGGGTTCCTCACGAACTGAAAGAAACGCATTTAACGCAACGCATTAACATCTGCGATTTGCTAAAGAAACGTAATGAAAATGATCCATTTTTAAAACGACTGATAACTGGCGATGAAAAATGGGTTGTTGCCAGGTGAACCAGCCCAAACAACATCAAAAGCTGGTATTCATCAAAAGAAGGTTTTGTTATCAGTTTGGTGGAATTACAAAGGAATTGTCTACTTTGAACTCTTACCACCCAACCGAACGATCAATTCTGATGTCTACATTGAACAACTAACGAAATTAAACAATGCAGTTGAAGAAAAGCGGGCCGAATTGACAAATCGAAAAGGTGTTGTATTCCATCATGACAATGCAAGGCCACACACATCTTTGGTCACTCCTCAAAAATTATTGGAGCTTGGTTGGGATGTTGTGCCACATCCACCATATAGTCCTGACCTTGCACCATCTGATTACTTTTTATTTCGATCTTTACAAAACTCCTTGAATGGTAAAAATTTCAATAATGATGAGGATGTCAAATTGTACCTGATTCGGTTTTTTGCTAATAAAAACCAGAAGTTTTTTGAACGTGGGATTATGATGCTGCCTGAAAGATGGCAAAAGGTCATTGATCAAAATGGGCAATACATTACAGAATAAAGTTATTTAGTTCCATGAAAGAATTGTCTTTGATTTTCTAAACAAAATACGCAATTACTTAGTTGCCAATCCAATATTTCCAAGCACTTCCAAATATTTCCAAGTACTTCCAAATATTTCTTCCAAAATACTTCCAAAGAGGTGTACACCTACTTCCAATGGCGGATCACCCCTCGATTTAAACTATATTTTTATTCATAAACCGACGTTTCAGAGGTTTATTCCCTCCTTCTTCAGGTTCTGTAATCAATTAAACTAGAATTTGGCCATCTTCACTAACTTTTCAAAGTGAGTAGAATATTTTTGATTAAAAAAATAAAAAAAATAAATATATATATATATATGGTTATGTTAATTGTAATGATGGCCAAATCCTATTTGGATTAATGACCCTGAAGAAGAAGAGAATAAGCCTCCGAAAAGTCGGCTTATGAATAAAAATATAGATTAAATTATCTTCTTTTTTTGAATTTTGGACTGCCTCATCAATATCCACTCAATTCACTTATCAGTCCGCCTCCAAAAATTACTTTAATCTTATATGTTTCTAGATTGTTTCTTAAAATAATTTGTATTAATTTTGTAGAAAAAACAATCAATAAACAAAATTTTACAAATACATTCACACAATTTCTTTACTTACATGACTATAAATAAATGCATGAACGTTTAAACTACAAATTTTCAAATTTAGTCCTGTGAGTGTGAAATTATTTTCCGCTTTTTAGCGCATTTTATAAATAAAGTTTTTTTTTTTAAATATATTTTCTTCCTTTTGATATGGATCTTTCTCTGTCATAATATATATATATATAAGTATATATATGTATATCTGGTTGGACAAGTTCGTTTTTAAATTATGATAATAGCATTAAAATTCGTCTTGATTCTCTTCAATGGTTCATTTTCATATTTAAATTTTATGAAAATCTAACAAGCCTCACAGATTAATTGAATAAATTGTAAAAATCTATACAGCCAAGCAATTTCATTGGGACGGCTGTTTCGAAATTGGGTTGGAAGGAACGAAGGAAGCCATTCAGACTATATTCCTTACTAATAATGATGAATCAAATGATTCACTTCTTGATGATCACGCCCAAGGCAATGTCATAAGTATTTCTCTTGAGCAACATCACAAAGCACTGTTTATTCTATTCTAATTCTTTTTTTCCTTTTTTTATTCTTAGTCAGATAATATTTATATTTCAAGTTAGAATTGTAATTCTTTTAATGTACTTATTTCAAAATAATGGAGAATAGTGCACTAAACATACCCTAAAAAATTTACACTTGACTCCATATGAATTATTAAATGTTTGAATTCAAACTTTTATGTTATATACATAGTTGTATGTAGGTCTTTTATCAGGAGGGGCAAGCTTGAATTTGCCGCTGCCCTCCCTCCCCAAATATTAGGTATATAAAACAAGTAAAGTATGATAAACAATATATTTTGGGTTATAATAAACAACCATATTGTCGATAGTTTTTAAGGAATTTGGTGTTGGTACTTGGTGAAACATTTTTTATCCAATAACCATATTGTCACCTTAAAGTGTAAACCTGCTAAATCCATTTTTATCGTATATGACAAATTAATACCATTCGAAAGAAAAAGAGATGCTACATCGTCCAAGTAAAACTACTACTTAAAATTATCATCATAAGTTGTAGAAAAAAATGTGAAAAATTTCTCCTAATTATATTACTATAAGCAAGACTTGTCTATTGCAATCTTAGTTATTTCCGATCTTATATATTGAGAGTTTTTAAAAATGGATTAGTCCAAAGATTCTCGAATCATCTTTATTTATACCTTTTTTGTATTATTTCTATTTTAATAGTTCCTCAGCGAGAAAATTTTTTATTAGACTAAAACTTGCTTGGACTTGTCTTTGACCTGCTTGAACTGGAAGATATACCAGGCAGGGAATTCAAACCTTCTATTCACATCCTTTTCGGAAAATCATTCATTTTAATTGCTCCTTGAAACTATGCAACAATTTCATTTCATTTCGAGAACCATTATACTTTTCAAAACATAAAACGTTTTTTATATAAATATTTGAAATAACGGATAATAATTTGAAAATTTAAAGATCCTACTGAAATTTTGAAGTCGACCATAAATATTTATGAAAATAGTCTTAAAGTTTGATATTTTAGGGATGCGCCGCATCCACAGCATCCATGGACCACATGCCACTGACATATATACCTAATATATATGAATATATATTCGTTGTGAAGTAACCAGCATACTATCACAAAAAAGAAATTTACCTACATCCATTCGGGGCCCATGAGAAATAAATAACAGATATAGTATTTAGTATTTAAGAAGTCCAAAAGACATCTTCTAGAGCGAGCGTGCTTTCAAAGCCAATATAAAACAACTAAATATGAAATTTTTGTTTTGATCTTAATAATGGTTTTTGATCTTAATAATGGTTTTTGAGATAAAGTGTGCACAAAATTTGACCACAAGACACAAAAAGAAATTTGGACAAATTAATTTATTTCGTTTAAAATATTTTTTATTCCATGTTAAACTGAGTATGGAAAGGCTAAATTTTAAAAGAATGAAAACATTTTTTAAAATGTTTAAATAGTATATCCAATAAGTATAAATTCTAGTTATCATAAATTGAACTTATCATTTATAGATCTAGAAGATATATGATGATTTAAGTTAATAGCTTGGCTTTTGTTTTATGTATCGATAATGCTACTGGTTATGGAATTTACTTTGGGCGCGGCAGGCTATCTGGTCGCTTGCTCATTTCTACTTATGACTTTTATGGCCGACCTAATCTCAAGTTTGCTTCTATCCTTCTATGGGTAGAAACGAGGGTTGCAAGTCTCAATGGATACCTTAAGCCTACCAATCAATTCCACTAGAACAGGCCCTAGGCTCATTCAATCGGGAAGGCGAACACACACATAAAAACATCTCCGTAAATAATAGTCTGAGAGCCTTAAAACAATCGAATTTATTATATAAGATTTTTAAAAAAATTTCTGAAATTTTTTTTCGTCTTTAAAATCTTTAAACGTCTCTATCTCCTTAAATAATGGTCTTGTGAACATTCCAGAAGTTTTCGGAAAGTCTACGGTAAATAGAGTATAGGGGGCCGAGCCATAAGTGGGCGAAACCGGACAAACCAAGAGACTGCTTTATTATATAGTATTGATATCAGTGGCCTACGGTCCATGGATGTCGTGAATGCTGCACATCCCTCAATTTCAAACATTTAGAGTATTTTCATAAATATCGACTTCCAAATTTCAGGAGGATCTTTAAATTTTCAAATTATAATCCGTTATTTCAAATATTTCTATAAAATGGCCTAGATTTTTAATTTTTAACCCCCCCTCCACCCCCCTTAATTTTGGGTCGATATGCACCAAAATATAGTCAGCTCTTTATCTTAATGCACCAAAACTACTGTGAAATTTGGTTTTGATATTCACACTAGTTTTGAGCTAGCTCGTCCATAAAAATTTGGTAACGCACGTACTAAAAGACTAACAGACATTTTGACAAAACAATTATTATCTCGAAAAATATAATTTTTTTATGTTCATTTATTAGGACTTTTTTGTAGACCTAAACGCCATAGTTTCGCCCAATTTTTTTAATCAAAATAATTTCAGCCGTTTTTGAGATATTTCGAAAACAGAAGCAAAAAAAAACACTTTTTTCATGCACTATTACAATACTTCACCATACCCTGTATGGTATAGTAAAAATGATGTTGTTATTCGAAAAGTTCACCTCACTCTGAATACATTTTTTTCAAAATTTATAATCTTAGAATCTTGAAAAAAATGATTATTTATGATTATTATCGGACTATATAGTTAATCTGTGGAATAATACTATCATTTAAGAATAACTTCGATATCTCTATTAATTTATTTTTTATTATAGGTTCAGGAACTCTACGAAACATTTACCCTTTTGACTAGACTAAAGGTTTTTGATGTAATTCGTATTTTGTATCCAACTCCAAAAATTTAAAATTGCCCACACTTTCTGCCTGTAATTTGTTCCCAATTCACAAAGAAACCAGGTAATCCTCATCTCCTTGTCTGGGGCCGGAAAATAAACAAAAACAAGCAATGACCAGATCTGTTTACTTTTCACCTATGTTTAAACCGAAACAGGTAACCTTCTTTTTTGAATATTCGGCGTTAGGTGATGAGTAAAGTCCCTTTTGTTATGATATAATTCAGGGGTTCCCCTCTTTTTTTAATTAAAATTATTCCATTGCAGCCTATCCTAAGTAAAAGTACATATATCAACCGTATTTGGCCTGTCTAAATACTCTTGTATTAGAATCGATAAAAATACCTTGGAAAAAAATTATTTATTTATTTATTTATAAAGATAGGTACTATATTTTCGAGAACTTTGCCCCCTTCATCAGTCTATTACAATTCAGTCCTCGAAACTATAGTCTCTTTATAAATAAATAACAAAAAAATGTCCAGCAGAAGACACTCATTTATTGTCTCCTTTAATTAAAACCGAAGGGTGAACCGCGATTAGAATGAGGTGTACACCGTCTTTGGAATTATTTGGAATTACTTTGGAATTCATTAGATAATCTATTGTCTTCTACTTGGAAATGATATTGGAAGTGGAAGTAGGTGTACACAATTTTAGGTCGCGGTTCACCCATCGATCAAAACTATTTAAATTGGATCTTCACAAGATTCCAAATGACAAAAATGGTAAATGTATTTAATGAATCCATGACAATCATTAAATAATAAAATCAAAATATTCGAGATTGTCATTCTTCAGTGTTTGCAAAACTAGGTACTATAAATTTTCAAAGGGAAAGTACAAGATTCTAAAAAGAGTGAACTTCTATACTCTCATTTTAAGAAAAGTGTTTCAAATAGTCACTGGAGGGATTTTCAACAAAGAAAAAAAACTACACGAATAAATTTTCCATTTAATTACTACAGTTTCCATATATATAATATAATATAGGTGAAAGTTAGCGTGGATTTATTTTTAGGCGTATCCTGAAGAAATATATTTTCTATATAGATTTTGAGATAGGCCACTTGGGAAGAAAGTAGGCAAATGACGTCTGAATGACACAAAATGGCCACCGTCATTTGGATATTTATTAGTAATCATTCATTTGAAAAGATGATAAGTATTAATAAGATATTAAAACGTCAAGAACAGATGCTATTAAATGACTTAACAATTAATATATTCTACTATAAACTAAATGCCCTCTTTTATGGTATTTATATCTCTAATCAAAACGAACAGAAGACACTCTCTTTTGCTTTCCTCAATCTTTTTATTTAAACTAGCAATTGCTGTTTAAAAAATGCAATGTAATTAAACCAGAGGTTCCCAAACTGTGCGCCGCGAAACTTCATAATTAAATGAATTAAGACATTTTGTTCAACTAGACAATAAACAAATGAGAAGCTAAAAAATTATTTATTATTCATTTTTACCTTTTAATTACGATTAGACATACATAAACTGAAACAATTTAACTTTGACACCCACGAAAAAATCTGAAATGTATACAAAGGATCCCACTGTGGTCTAAATTTTGGATTTTCATAGAAAAATAAACTATTAATTTCCAATATTTTTTATCGATTCTAATAAAAGAGTATTTAGAGAGGTCAAATACGGTATTTGTTTTGATAAAAAGCGAAAAAATTTAACTTTGACACCCTCAAAAATATCTGAAATGTATACAAAGGATCCCACTGTGGTCTGAATTTTTGATTTTCATAGAAAAATAAACTATTAATTTCCAATATTTTTTATCGATTCTAATACAAGAGTATTTAGAGAGGTCAAATACGGTATTTGTTTTGATAAAAAGCGAAAAAATTTAACTTTGACACCCTCAAAAATATCTGAAATGTATACAAAGGATCCCACTGTGGTCTGAATTTTAGATTTTCATAGAAAAATAAACTATTAATTTCCAAGATATTTTTATCGATTCTAATAGAAGAGTATTTAGAGAGGTCAAATACGGTATTTGTTTTGATAAAAAGCGAAAAAATTTAACTTTGACACCCTCGAAAAAATCTGAAATGTATACAAAGGATCCCACTGTGGTCTGAATTTTTGATTTTCATAGAAATTTATAAAAATTCTGCTACTTTCAGCAAGAAGAACCTTACAATTTAAATAGTTTTGAGTGAATGTTTGTTTAAGTATATGTATTAAGAACCAGATTCTACCTCCACGGTTCCTAATCTGGGGTTTATTAACCCCATAGGGATAAACTAACTACTTGAAGGGGGTAATCAGACTAATATAATAATTTTCCTATTTAATTAGTATTTATACAATCAAAGTTCCATTAATTGAAACTGAAAGAATATTGAGAATTTTGAATAGAGAAAAACAAATGGTAAATCTTAATAACTTTTTATTTTTATTTTCTCATATTTTTTTTACAAGGGGTGATACTGGGTATATACTCATAAGGGTAACGAAACTGAAAAGGTTAGGAACCACTGTTCTAGCTGATAATAGAGTTGATAGAACGTTTAAGTTGTAAATACTAGAATTATTAGCTTCCTAACAAAATCACGAGAGGTTGTCAACTATACATAGTGTACTAAATCTGATATATTATGGATAATTTTTAATATATGTCCTTTGGAATGCCAATAATGCAATCCGGGCACTCGGATTTTTTCTAATAACTAAAACTAATTAATCACGATGTTCAGATAATAATGCCCATCCTTTTCTATTTATTAAGATAATGACTTAAATTAAAGGATGCAATAAAATAAATAAATTTTTTGCAATAAATTCGAGGAAAAATGGAAAACTTTTTCTATATCAGATCTTTTCACAAATTTGACTATTTTTTTTTTTTTTAATTAGTGAACTGTTTTATTTATAACTTATTCGACTTAATGCACTCGCACCACGTGATCACTAGAGTGGTTCTTATTTTGGGTATTTTCGAATTTTTAAGCTGACAGACGCTCATATGGTTCGAAATAAGTAAATAAAAAAATCCCCCAAGTTTCAAGTCTCTATCTCAATTTTAACTTATGCCGCACAGGGATGCAAGTTTTCCATCTAAATAATATGGGGTTTTTGGCATTGAACGATCAATTTTTATTCCGGCCAAAGAAATGGTTCAAAAAATTTGAAACTCTGTAGACTTTATCCTTATAATAGTGGCTATCCTTCAGAATTTTCACAGATTTTTAACTTTTATAATTTTGGAGTTATAGACATATAAAAATACTGCTATATCTTAATGTTTTTAAGTTATAGACTCGAAAATTATAATAGACGAAAATCTGTAAAAATTCTGAGGGATAGCTACTATTATAAGGATAAAGGTTTACAGAGTTTCAATTTTTTTGAACTATTACTTTGGCCGGAATAAATAAATTGATTGTTCAATGCCAAAAACCCATGTTATTTAAATGGGAAAATTTCATCGTTGTGCTGCACAGGTTAAAATTGAAATAGAGATTTGAAACTTGGGGGATATTGTTTTATATTTATTTCAAGCCATATGAGCTTAATAATTCGAAAATGCCCAAAATAAAGACCACCCTAATGCTCCAGTGCGGTGCTAGTGCATACAGTCAATCAAATTCGCTAGGACTCAAAAATTTCTTAGACAAAAGAATGACTAAAATTTACTAAAAAGTTTTCACTTTTTCGACGGATTTATTTAATAAGCTTCATTTATTTTATTCTGAGTCATAGTATGATTTAAATAGTAATATTAATAGATAGATAAATAAACAAATAAAATAAATCCTGGATGGGCTATTATTATCTTAACATGGTGTTCAATTATTTTTGACGTTGTCTATTGAGAATCCCCTGCTCTGAAATGGGAACAATGAAAGGAGGAACTTGCGCGTGTATCGCAAGTGGCACTGAAAGCCGCTGAAAGGAGAGCTTTCTAATGACTCTTTTGAACGAGATCATAAATGATGACCAGAACAGGAATTAAACGTTAAAAAAAAATACTCATTTAATCTAATGATGGACAATCCTTAGTAAACGAATTGTTTAAAATAATCGCGACGAAGAGGGAAGGCTAAACGCAGAAATTTATTATTCATCCGATGTTATGGAAGCTGGATTGGATTGGATTGAATGGCGATGGAAAGGGAATGAATGAAGGCCTCGGGGAATCCGGTTAACCAAGTCAATAAACATAAAACCTTCTCGAAAAATTATACATATCATGAAAGAAAGATTATATTAAGAAAACTTCCAATGCATAATTAAGAGGTTTGCCCATTAAGTACGTCCTGTGCTTCACAAACGGATGTTCAGAGAATTAGACCAAGAATGACCAAGAGTTATTGTTATTTTATTGAAAAAATCAGAAAATAATTTAATGTAACCAACATTATTACTACTTAATAAAGTTGTAGGGAAATAAGGACGTTTTTCTTGTGTTATATTGGTATGTATGATTTAAATGTTATATTTTGTTATATTGGTACGTATGATTTAGATGTTAAAAATTGTGATCGCACGTTCAAATATTATTAGTTTTAACCTGTAAACTCCTGATGATGGACTAATAATCCGAAATATATTGAGTTTGTATAAACCTCTTTGAGTTTTATTTCATTCACTGTGAAACTACACTCCCTTTACTTTATTAATCAAAAGTTTTTGCCAACGTTTCGTCAACTTTGTTGACTTACTCAGGGCTCAAATAAAATATTTTCAATCTGTTTGATGACTGCCCTGATATGTTTGCTAAGAAGGAATATTCATAAAATGACAAATATGCAAAGAAGTTAATTTATTTGAACCCTGAGGAAGTCAACAAAGTTGACGAAACGTTGGCAAAAATAAAAAATATGTGCATAATCTATTGTTCTTATTTCCCTACAACAACTTTATTAAAATTTAATCGATGGACTTAAATAATCAAAATAAGTATTACTACTCCATTTTGTATACACAATCTGTGAACCCCTAGGGAACTAGAAACTCAAAAACTAACCACCCAAAATGGAAGGAGGACCAAAAAATGAAAATTATATACCAGGGCTGTCCAACCCGTGGCCCGAGGGCCTCATGCGACCCAGCACTGCAATGAGTGTGGCCCAACATAAAATCATAAATTTCCTTAAAACATTGAGATTTATATGTAGAGATATATTTATTCCCTTTTTCGAAATATGAATGTACATTTGTACAATATGTGAAGCTTTTTTTAAGAATAAAATTCCCTAAAAGAAAAATTATAAGCTCAACTATAGTATAAGATAAAAAAATAATGAAGTTTCGAATCTTCTCATATTTTCATTTTATAAAATATTTATTATTTCAGTAATTTATATGCTCCGACACTAACCAAGTTTATAGTTATCATTATCGTACAAGGTGACAAGGAATTAGGGGTTTCTAGAACAATCACAATTAATTGATAATTTCTCTCCTGGACTAAAACTTGTCAGGACTTGTTTTTCAGATCTTTGCACCTTATTACATGTCAATAGATAATGAATAGTTAGGGATTATTATATCCGTGATACTTTTAAAAAATAAATTATCATTTCTCATATCCTTCTTTAATCCCATTCGATTCAAACCTGGGCTGTTCAACCCAATATAAAGCCATAAAATTCATTAAAACATTGAGATTTATAATTGAATGTAATGGAAGGCAGTCCAGAGGTGAGATTTATATGCAGATACTGGAAAACACACAACAATTTGGCCTGATAATTTTTTTTCTCTAAAATAAGAAATCTGAAAATCTACAGTGAAGTTTTCGAAAAATAAAAGTGCTAATTTTACATTTTGAATCTGTAACTAGATTTCAAGATTTCCGAAAAAATAATCTTTATTTTAGTGTATTTTCGACTCCATTTTAGAAATCAATTTTCTACTTGCAAACTTTCTGATTGAATGTTCTAGAATCTAGAACAACAATTAGTTTCCGATCTAAAAGAAAAATTGAATATTGTCTCTTTATTAGAATTTTATATTAATTATCTAGCCAGAAAAAATATATAAACAAATACTAAATACATAATATAATTTTCTTTAAGCATGTAGGTATGTATTTACATATACGAGAAGCTATTTTCAAGTATAAAATTTAAGAAAAGAGCTAAAAAAATAATAAAGTTTTTATTTCTACATTATTAACTATCTTTTGTGAATAACAAATATCAATAGAATTATAAAATTTTATCCGCGGTTCGAGACAATTTGTTTTCCTTCAAATGTGGCCCGTGTAAGCCAAAAGGTTGGACACCCCTGTTCTAGACCTTTGGACAAAACTTAACCAAATTTTGTATAGGTAATCTGTAAATTCCTAAGTAACTAGATACTCAAAAACTAACCACCCAAAATAATGGAGAGCGAAAAAATGAAAATTTTAGACCTTTGGACTGTACATGTATCTTTGGAAGGGTTGAGATATTCTAATTTTCTATAGGTGCTAGGTTTTATTAATATCTGATTTGCAAGGAAACAATTATTCCCGACAGGACTGTAAAAAGATGGGACCCAACAAAATAGCCTGCCTTTTAAATTAGTTTTATAAAAAGGTTTTAATTTAAATAAATGCAAAATATAAATGTATATATATTTATAAAAAATATATATATAGTATAAATTAAGAACAATGAATTATGATAAAAGAACTGTATTTATATATACTTACATTCATGTAACTCAAAACTCTTCTTTTTCAGGATGGTATCAAGGAGGAGGATTTGCCCCGGAGGCTGTGTCTGGTGTGCGGAGACGTCGCCTCCGGGTTCCACTATGGAGTTGCCTCCTGTGAGGCCTGCAAAGCCTTCTTCAAAAGGACCATCCAAGGTGAGAAATCACTTCATCTTGCATATCTGGGGGTACGGCAGTGCCCCAGCCAGGTTCGATTCGAGCGAGGATGTGTGCACTGCCAGACTACCCTTTACAGGAAACAACTCAGGCCATTTTGACGCCTCTGTAACTTCGTAATGGAAACCTCTACATTGCTGAAATTTTTTTCCAGAATAGTGGTCCATAAGCTAAACTAAATTACAAAATTTCATATTTCTACTGTTTATACCATCCAAGTTACAAAAAGCCAAAGATAGGCTTTTTCGTCACTCACTCACTGACTGACTGACTCACTCACTCACTCATCAAAATTCTAGAGTACTTCTGCTAACCCTAGAATGCTGAAATTTGGCAGGCAGGTAGAGTTTGGGGTACAATTAATGGGAAAAATCAAAAAATCGAAACTTTCCCTTCTTCAGGACCTAAAATGAAAGGGTGAAAGTTATAGACTTAATTAACATATACTAAAAATTCAATGAATCTAGAATGCTGAAATTTCGCAAACTGGTAAAGCTTGACACATTAATAAAGGACGAAATTGAAAAATCGAAACTTTTCCTTGTTCAGGGCCCGAAATGAAGGGGTTAAATTTATAGGATAAATCCAACTTACAAAAAGAAGTGAAATCTCAACAAAAACACTTGTGTAAAAAAAGACCAAGTTCGATTAATAAAATCCGTTTGCCAAAAAATGTAGTGAGATCTAAGTTGCCAAGTTCAACATCATCAATTTATTAAATGAGTCGAGAATATATTAGTAACTTCAATTAAAACGCATGTTTTTCATTTTACATGTCCCTCTATATTTTTTATTGATTTCACATTTTTGGTTGAAATTATTTTCATAAAACTTGGCTTTTACGCATTATTATGTATGTCACGAATTACTAGTATGGGATCTTAATAAGAGGGGAGTGGTGGAGGCCTTATCAAACAACAATAATAATAATTTAATGCGTAAAAGCCAATTTTTAGGAAAATAATTTCAACTAAAAATGTGATATCAATAAAAAATATAGATGGACTGAGAGAGTGAAATGAAAAACATGTGTTTTAATTGAAGTTACTAATATATTCTCGACTCATTTAATAAATTGATGATGTTGAACTTGGCAGCACATTAGATATCACTACTTTTTTGGCAAATGGATTTTTTTAGTCGAACTTGGCCTTTTTTACACAAGTGTTTTTTTTGAGATTTTGTATATCTTCGAAATTGGCAATTTAATTTATTTTTATAATGTTTTAGAAATAATAAGGGGAGTAGGGTTAGCCGAGCTGGCTAACGCGCTAGCCCCACTTCGGCATCGATGATGACAATGTTGGAGCGGAAGGCCGGGGTTCGATCCTGGCTGGCATATAAAATTTCTACCGGCTAAAAACTCGGCTCCCTCACTAACCCTACTAACATTTTACTGATGTGCTATCTAAATCGGCTTTGTTCCCGGTGACAATAAATAAAAAAAAAATAAAAAAAAGAAATAATAGGGTGCTCAGAGAGATCGAGAGATTGTACCTTTAGGAAAAGTGATAGAAATTATCCAGATAAAATAATTATGAAAGTAATCTCATAAAGATAATAACTTTTAAGGAGATAAGTGTTGGTTCTAGGTCATCATCATCATCGAGTATACAGTCCTAAGACTGGTTTGATGCAACAATCCGTCTCCACTCGACTCTGTCCCCGCCAGCTGTTTGACCTCTCTAAATGTCTGGCATCCCATATCCCCTTCTAGGTGAAACAATTTAATATAATACTAAAAGTGCGTAAGATGCGAGGTAGGTTTCACAAAAAGAAATAAAACAAAAATGAGTTTTGAATCCGATATATTTCGGGTGTCAGCCCATCTTCAGGAGTCAGAGAAAACTGAATATAAATTGGAAAACAATTTTAATTTTACAAATAACAATTTTGGGAAATATATGTGGTGAAGATGGGCTGACACCCGAAATATATCGAATTCAAAACTCATTTTTGTTTGTTTCTTTTTTTGTGAAACCTAACTCGTATCTCTTTTAGTATTATCATAAAGATAGCCTCAAACAAAAATTCAAATTTCGTTAACCTAAGTATATTTTTAATTATTAATTAATTGCAGTACAGGAGGATCTTGCTATGATATCGCGACCCAATAAAATAGCTAAAGTTTTAAAATTCGCCTGGCCGAGATTTTCCGTTTTAGCGTTATCGCTATCACAGATAGGCGGAACAGTTTTAGAATACTTTCAGATTTGAAAACGCAAATTTTATTGAAAAAAAATGTTTCTTTTTAAAATTAGTTTCAACATTTCGAATCTTAAGTTTCCTTTAAAATTGTCATTTTTTTTTAAATTTCGGCCCCTCCATCCTGAAGTAATCACCACTCCTCCTTAATAAATTGAATCTTTCTTTGATCCTTAATACTTTTAATTTTTATTAATCATTCTCCAATTTGGGTCTCTGTGGAATATTTCCGAAATCATTCAAATAAGGCTCTCAACCTTTCATCATTTTCTGGGCTTGAAATTTATATATCAAACGAGAATTTTAGATGACATACTCATTTTTAATGGACTCGTTTTCAAGTGATGTCTTTTGAAAAACTCCAGAAATAGGTGTCGAAACTTCGTGCATTTTGATTTTCTCCATCATCTTATTCAAATGCCATACTTGATTCCTAACGTTTTCATCATAATAATTTTTCTCGGGAAATTGTTCACATAGATGGTTTGCCTTCTCCAGGATTTAATGATTTCATCAAAAGTGTGCAATCCAGATTGTTTTAGCCGGAACTTCTCTTTCGACAAACAACTCAACCACCAAAGTATCAAATCTACAAGTAGAATTTATTAATTTTAATTTTTTTAGTCCCTATTTTGGGTGTATGTGGAAAAATTCCCAAATTCTACAGTGATGGAGTATAAAATAACATAATATGTACAACAAGGTACGAGTAAAACAATTAATTTCTTAAATGGACTTTGAGTAACCAGGGACCGCTCTTTTTAGTCAGATAGTCTTTTCCTGATGTTTCCGAGTGGTTCCTAAAGCCCTTGCTTCTAGGTAGTAGTCAGTTACGCGGTTGAGGTGTGGCCTTAATGAAACGCATTAAGTTCATGGACATTTTATTGGCATAAGGAAAATACTTGAAAATTCATATTTTGTTTTTCCTTTCAAATGACTCACCTGAGGTGTATTTAGAAAATGAATCGTAAATATGAGGCTCTAGGGGGGATTAAAATGATTACAACACTTGCTGTAGAACACTACTATACTATTTGTGACTCACAAGTTTTTACAAGGACTCCAGAGCCGTTAAATAAACAACATTCGACTCTAACTACGAATTTGTATAATTGTAGGTACTATATCGACTTCGACAAAATTAAATACTACATTTTATGGTGTGTGTGTAATAAAAAGGAGGAAAAAGATGTATTAAAATTGATTCAAAATTTGAGACTAAATTTAAATTGAGTCAAAATTTGTAGTGTACCTACCTATAATAATTATACTAAAAACAAAAATACTAAAGTAAGCTACAAATGTAATAAAATGAAATTATATAATTGCATTTTTACTTTTTAATTGCGAAAATGGTGAGGTATTGTAACATAATCATGAGTGAAAGTGTTTTTGGTTTCGTTTTTTCGAACTATCTCAAAAATGGCTAAAATTATTATAATTAAAAAAATTGAGCTAAATCACAGGGTTAACGACTAGAAAAAAGTTGTATATATTGAGAATCGAGGAAAATAACTTCAATTATTAATTAATTTGTCAAAAGGTCTGTGTGTTTGTATGTTAACTACTGAGCTACTAAATTAGTACTCCGCTCTAGCTCAAAAATCTATGCGAGTATCAAAACGAAATTTCATATATTAATAAAAATTGCGTAAAATTGCGAGATAGGTTTCACAAAAAAAGAAATAAAAGAAAATTACCTCGCAATTTTACGCAATTTTTATTATTATATAAAAATGTTTCACCTAGAACCATCACTTATCTTCTTAAAAGTTATCAAAATTTCATACTTCGTTTTTTTGGGGGTGTGTGTGTTTTGTTTTATTAGTATTATATAATTGAGATTAAGAGCTGATTAGATTTTGATTGAAAACCTAAGGTTGGGAGGGGGTTTTTAAAATGAAAATTATAATCAATAATTACTGGTTAAAATGGAAATTAATATGTATAAACTTCGAAAATGAGATATTTGAAGCCAAAGAGAGACAGATTGATGTGAAGCTCTCTAAGTAAAAATATAAAATAAAATTCTTCATAATTGGAAAAACTTCTCTTTATTACTAATAATACGATAATCAAAATCAACGAAACCTGTTTCGGTTTATAATCTCTCTATTAGCCTTCAAAGACCTCATTTTAGAAGTTTATACAAAAAATTAAAATATTTTTAAAACAAAAAAACAGAAATCTATATATAAAATGGAAAAGTATGTATAATATGTATATATGTTTGTATGATCCAAACGATCTGATTGGCCAGTGTATAGCCAATGGCAAAGCGTTAAATTATTAGAATGATTCTGATTGGTCAGATAGCGATCGTGTTTAGGCAATGCATTAAATAAATATAAAAAAAAACTTGTGGTCTTTTGGACGCTCCCCGCCAGGTCAACCCGCCCGGAGGGCCTAGGTGCAGAAGGCGTGCCTGGAGCAGCTAATTTACTATAAAATAGTGCTATCCTATAGTATTATTGTAGATATGATTTATTTTATTTTGAAAATTATTAATTTTTTTTTCTTTTGAATATTTTATAAGGAAAAGTCACGATGTCTTTAATTCTTATTTAAAATTCTGCCACTCTAAAAAATATCAAATTTTAATTTTATTGTAGGTAAAATCGTACACTTTTTTTTTATTTTATTTAATTGGCTTCGGGAACTAAATGCCCATTTAAATAGAACAAGTATGTATTCACAAAAAAAATGCTTATTTTTTCTTGGTCCTAATTTTTAAATAGCTGAATATATTGTCAATTTTAGATACAAGAGAATAATTTTCTGTTCTCAGTGTGTGAAAGAAACCTTCATTGAGAGCCTGAATGGCACCCTCATCAATTAATGTCTTTATGAAATGAAAAGAGGGAATTTCAAAGAAGCCAAAATCGATATTTCTATAACGATTTTTTTTATCATCTTTTATACAAGTCATATAATATATGATCATAATAGAAGATTCTAACTTTTTTTTTTTATTCAAATCTTTGTCTCGTCAAATTGTGTATTGTGTATTGTTCTTGATATATTGAAATGACGTTAAAAATTCAAATTAATAATATAGGAGCTAAAATTCTTATGACAAAACATCGCAGTGCACATGCTAAGACCCCGGGTTCGAACCCCGGTTGATCATTTTGTCTATAATAAATTAATCTTTTCTTCGTTCCTTAAATTTAAATTTCTATACATTCTGAATGTAATGTGCAGCAATAGCTCTGCCTTTTATCACGAGAACTCAAAAACTTGAGTAATATAATATAGCAGGGTTTTAGTTCAAATCAATCGCCTGTTATTTCGAGTTTTTTTCAAAATTGGTTTTTTTATCGGTTTTATTTTTATTTTTTATAATCATCATAAAGTACATGTTGTCTATAAGTTTTATCGAACAGGTTTACGAAACTTAAGATCTTGAGTTGATTCTTGGACATTGCATTTTTTTCTAAATTGTATTATTTTTTTTAATATTACTTTCAATTACAAATTTTATTCAAGAGCAATGAATGAAAGTCAACTGGGGCCAAGTCAAGTCAGACAATTTTTTTTTTTAGGAATAATTTTCATTCATTAAGCTCTATGATAATGAACCATTAATTGATTGATTGATATTATACCCTCGAATTCCTGAATATTTATTAGAAAATAAAATAGACCTTGTGACAAATAATAAGTCACGTTATCGTATAATACTAAAGGAAATAATGTTAATGGATGAGTTGGCTTCCATTCTTAACATTAGTTTCATATTAATTGATTAGAATCGATTCTTATTTTAATCAAAATAATTAATTTTATTTAAGAAAAAGACAAAAATGAAATTGCTCTTTTTTAATGATAATATTTCAAGGTGTTACACCAAAAAGGAGTAACACTTATACGTCAGGTTTGGCTCGTAACTAGAAGGGGGCGTTTTGGGGGATTATGAGACAATTCGTGTGTTAGAATTCGTTTGGGAGCCTTGGGAGTTCCGTAGTAAGCATGTTGGCATAATTCACTATAAAGATTTTGGACATTCTAGGTTTTCACTTAAGAGCGAAGATGTCTGCGATGTCCCTCGGTGGTCGGGTACTAATAGTCGGTGAACGAATAATTACCTAAATTAGATGAGAGAGAGAGACATCCTAACATAACACGATCCGGGTAGACAGGTATCGAGTTTCAACTTACAGCAAGGGTACTATATAACCACCCATCAACACCATCCATTTTACTCAAGACAGCCATCCACATCCTTCCTTTTAGAAACTTGAGCATCGACTGAATTACTTCATTATCAACTAATGATGCCTCGAATTTCTTGAGACAATCAACAACAATAAACTATTAGAAATAAGGATGGAGAAAAAATCAGAATTCTAGGTACAGGTCTGAATTTTAGAAAAATTATCCAATATTATATATAGAGAGTTGTAGAATCTAGTCACTGATGTTACACCCGGAGAATATATTTTCCCCGTGATTTGTTTGTAAAATCTTGAGTGATTCTATTTAAGATTTCCCTTGGTCATTAATTTTCAATTAGGATACAATAAATAATACTTACTTAAAATTTCTTTTGGAATAAGAAATTTTTGTCATCATTTGTTTAATTTTCATTAAAAACAGTTAAGTTACACTATTTGCTGTTGACATACCATACAAGTTACATATCCAATCCCAATAAAATCTATCTATACTATATTGTTGCGTCCATACTTAGAAGGCCCGAATACTATCTGGAATATCCAGAAGATACATTTTGTTAAGGAAGAATGGTGTGGGTTCTTGGTGAAACATTTTAAATAAAGTAAAGAAAATTTTGAAAATTTTTTAGAAACTTTGTAAAATTTAAAATACTAGGTAGGTTTTACAAATATAAAATATAAGATGCTTGTTTAGCACAACTCTATATATATTTCGGGATATAAGCCCATCTTCAGGAATTCACAGAGGAAATTGACAAATTGTCAAATTTATAAGCTTAGAGCAAAAGGCCCGGTAGGCAGGTGGTAATGAATAAAATACAACCAATTATTTTCATATATAGTAACAGGTTACAAATTACTAATTGTTAGAGTGATGTCTTGTATTTCATTTACTTTATATCTGAACTATCCATAATTCTAGTGTCCTTTATTAAAACTCAATGTTTTGTTAAATCCTAATAACCCTTGAAACCGGAATTTTTTTTCTAGGGAACATCGAGTACACTTGTCCGGCATCAAACGAGTGTGAGATCAACAAACGCCGGCGCAAGGCTTGCCAAGCTTGTCGTTTTCAGAAATGTCTCCGGATGGGGATGCTCAAAGAAGGGGTTCGCTTGGACCGAGTGCGTGGTGGTCGTCAGAAGTACCGCCGAAATCCGGATGGCCATGGATTCGCGCCCTATCCAACGAATAATGGTGGAAATCACGGAAACGTATCTCTGGTAGCCCATGCCAGTACAGTGGCTCACCCACAACATGCTATCGCTAAACCCGTCCCTACTCATGAAGGTTTGTAACTCTAGATTAGGCTCAGTTACACCGTAGGTTTATAATGCAGACCAAAACATTAATTCGTATCAGAATCCCCGGTGTAAATAATGTTATAGTGACTTATAACGGTATGCTCAAAGCAGACATATCGTACTAAAATAAAATAGTAAATGTACCAAACAATCAAACACTGGTATCAACAAATTGTTAGGAATCTCCGAAGGGTGAACCGCGATTGAAATTAGGTGTACACGTTTTTGGAATTATTTTGCAATTCATTAGATAATGCCCCTTCATCTATTGTCTTCTATTTGGAAATGAAAGTGGAAGTGAAAGTAGGTGTACACGATATTAAGTCGCAGTTCACCCTCGGGAATGCATGTTTACATTATTTACTCCGGAGGCTTCTATTTCCAAAAATTACAATAGACGTGTCACATCTCTTCGAGATTTATAGAATTAATAATGATACGTAATGCAATGGAGAATTCACTCCTCCTGACATATTTAACGGGAAGGGAAATGGAAAGAATGGAAATTATTTCCCCGATAAATTTCTGCCACCAAATGACAGCTGGGGAAATTCTTTATTCTATTACATGAATTTATTAACTCTATATATTACGAATAGATGTCACGTCATATCGTAACTACATGATTTAATTATAAATAAATAATAAATACAAAATATGTGAAAAAATCTAGAAGACATTTTGTTAAATTTTAAATCCCTAAATACTAGCATAACTTGACCCATTTTAATAATATTATACTAAAAATAACAGCCAAACAATATTCTCGACGAAAAAATCTGCAAGAAAAAATTTACACCCTAAAAATTAACCAACTGCCTAATATATTATACTACCTTAATTCATGGTTGTGCTGAGGATTCTTATAGGTGTTAAATAAAAAGGCTTATTATTTTTCAGTATTTTTTTTTTAATAATTTAAGTGTTATTGGTAGAGTTTGTTGAGAGCAGAATTAAAATTGACATACCATGAAATGTCTGTTTGGGCCTGTGTTTGAATTTTAAAGACTGAGCAAATGCGGTGATTTTTGGGTGAGGTAATATATAAAAAAAACATCATAACATATAATATATATTATAAAAAAATTCTTTAACTTAGTTTTTTAAGTCTACTCTCTAAAACTGAATCAGTGGATATACACTGAATAACAGTGACTATTCACTTATCCAAACAGCCACAATCATACCACTGCTAATCAGTGGATAGTCACTGAATGTATTAGTGGATTTTTAAAATTCACTGATTCATTAGTGGCTAAGCCGTCAGACAACCTCTGTTTGAATCAGCGAAAATTAAAAACCACTGTTGAATCTGTTGAAATTAATACAAATGATTGATTTTTCAGTGACGTATATGATCGCTGGAGAAATCAGCTGAAATTCCACTGATTCATTTTAAGAGAGTAACTAACATTCTATTTATTGTACCGTATTTGCTCAAAAAGATCCACTGAAAAAGGAATATTGTGAAAATTTCCAAAATATTTGGATTAATTAAAAACCACCATTTAAATTAATTTTAAAATATTGCTGAAAAATAAGCCTTTTTATTTAATACCTATATTATACTACCTCTGTCCCATAATAATAATAGCAAGTCAATATTTAAAAGGGAATACGAATATAATATATAATATCTGAACACTCAAAATAAAAATTAGGAATAATATTTTTAATTTATTGTTTAATTTAATTTAGTTTTTTATAATTAAAGTTGCGTTCTGTTTTTCTTTCGCTACTATTATGGGATAAACACATATTAAATTCGTCAACTGTTACTATTATTATATGGGATTGGGATGGGATTACCAATCGACTTGATTGGGGAATAATGGAATTGAAATAATTATCGGAAAAGAGGTTTTTTTATCTAATTAGATTTTTCCTCTTATTAAAAACAAGGACTAAAGATGAATAAGGACACTCGATGGTGGAGAAGTAATCTCCGGAATCGAAGCAAAAATACAATGTATACATTAATTAATGTAAAATAATTGGTTTAATAAAATTTATAAAAAAAAAATATTATTATATGGGACAGAGGGAGTAATATTTATATGGCAGTATGTATCACTTTACAGTGATTATCTGATTATAAACTACGAAGTTATCGGACTCGGCCACTTTTTATAAATTAAAATGTTTTGTAGAGAATATTTTTGCCTTCGATATTTTTTGAGCCTTTATTTCATAACCAACAAATTGGTATTATGTTTAATTAAATTAACTAAAAAATAAATCTGTTAATCTTTATTTTTTGTTTTTGTATATCCAGAGAATAAAATGTTGGAAGCCTTAATTTTAAATGAACCCGACGAATTGACCAGTTCTCTGCAAGGAACTCCAAAGATTTTCGAACAGCATGCCCTAAGCACCCTCAGCGATCTCTGGGATAAAGAACTCGTCGCAATCATCGGCTGGGCTAAACAGATACCCGGTAAATTACTTAATTTTACTCTACCATATATCCGTCTTCAATAAAAAACTTATCTCAAAAAATATGCCTAAAGAATTTAGTCACAAATACTAGATACATATTACACATAAAATATAGATATAAAAAATTTGAAAATAGTAAAAGAAAAGAAAATTCTACAGAATTTGTTCCACAAAAACATAATCAGTGAAATTCCTAATAACAATTTATTGAGGGATTCTGTTTTAATATTTACTTGTGTAGTCATTTTATTTTTGCAAACGTCTGCTAAAGAAAATATATACCAATTTTTTTTTTCTAAACATAAGTATAATTAATTTATCAAGATAAAAGTTGGCCCCGCGACACTCCTACTTTACACCCCCTTCCTTTATTTCAATCGGATTAAAAATTTGACACAACTAATAACTCGTGACAATTGATAAATACACTAATTTTTAAAAAAATCGTTCGAGCCGTTTTTGAGAAAATAAAACAAAAACGAAAAATCTTTCATGTAAATGTCCACTTCTGGTCTTCCGATTTCAATTGACTGATCCATTGTGCCACGCAGAGGGGGGCAGCCCTTTACAAAAAGAAAACAGATTTTTTTACATATTAGAGTGCAACTTCTCATCAGCCGTCCAAATAATAATGCCAGATGTTGTGGCTATTTATGATTAAAGTACATATACGGGCGACTATGACACAAATCTAGAACCGAGGCCAGAGTGTTGGGAGCGCAAAAAGCGCCCCACAACTGTGCAAAGCTATCAATAAAGAAATAAAGAAATATTACAATCAAAAAAACAAAACAAAAAAATATCTATAAATAAAATTTAACATTAAATGCTAAGAAATCATTAAAATTAGTTTAAAATAGACTGGCCACTGCAGAAAGCTTGATGTATTCCTTCTAGCCTATATCAAGCTTCAGTTTCGATCTCTCAGACTTATGGTTGCGAAACGCAGGGGGGAGGGTACATTCTTACGTACGTAAACATAAACTTCCGGTTTTTCTATTTTAGCCAAAATCTTGTTATACTTCTTGTAGCCTCTAGATAGCTTAAGGTTCAAATTTCAAGGCTCTGCGAGTTTCCGAAGACGAGATATGAACGATTAAAATATTTATTTTACGACACTCTTGCTTTAATACCCCTTTTATTTCAATCGGATTAAAAATTTGACACAAATATTAACTCATGACACTTGATAAATACACTAATTTTTAAAAAATCGTTATAGCTTGAAGTTGAAGATTTTATTTACAGACATGTTTAATTTCAAAATTTAATGTTTATTTATGTGAAATAAATCTATTGATTAGTTTTAATTATCAAGAGCCCTTATTAGTAGATTAAAAAATTAAAAGAATTCAAGGATAAGATAAATTTGAATTAATGTTTTCACATCACCCCCCCCCCCC
Source organism: Forficula auricularia (assembly GCA_024734495.1). Classification (NCBI taxonomy): domain Eukaryota; kingdom Metazoa; phylum Arthropoda; class Insecta; order Dermaptera; family Forficulidae; genus Forficula; species Forficula auricularia. The sequence continues at coordinate 15,549,443 of JALMQS010000070.1, forward strand.
CCCTCCCAAAGAGTATTTTTGAAAATTTAGGAAACTCACTTATTTTTATTTATTGGAATTAATATATTAAATATTATAAGCGTTAAATTTAATTAAAATTTCATCAAAAAAAAAAAAATTCAAACACGAAAATTGTAACATTTTTTTTTTTTTCTAAAAGCGATAAATAAAAAATCTCATATATAATAAATTTGAATTCGAATTCTAAATATATTGATGAATTGATATTTAGAACAAAGTCAGAATAATTTATAGGCCTCTAGGAAGGTTAGCTGCTGAATGCATGCATTAGGGATGAGATATGATTTCTGAATAGAGAGGTGGAACAAATGAATATGAAAAATAAGCTGATATATTATGGCGATATTTTAGTTTTAAATGAACAATGTCTGAATGGAATAATCGATCCCCGAGAAACAAGGAAAGAATTCATTAGAGAGCCGTGTTAAGAACCAAACGAATTTATCTACCATGAACCGAGCTACATGTTTCTTTACTTCGGTTAAACCTTGGTGCAAGTGTTTACTCGAAGAGACTAGTATTTTTCTAAATCTGTCATTATTGCTTTATATAGTCCAGAAAACACGTCATTTTTTTCAATATATGTACATATTCATAATTAAAAAGATAACTGGTGTGTTCACCACATGACTTACACATTTTCATTTGTTTAAAATCATCACGACACTACTAATTTACACCCCCTTCATTTATTTCGTTTTTTTTTTGATTTTCTCAAAAAAGCTACATTAATCACAAAAGCATGATTATGTTTAAAATTTGAAAAAGTCGGCGGCTAATTTATAAATACTATAAATTAATAAATCTTTTTATATTGAAAGAGGGTGGAGGTTACGGTAGGGGTGGTGGTGGTGAAACGAGGTGGGTGGTTTCGGGGGAGGGTTGGGGTGGGAACGGGGGGTCCGGGGGATTGAGATGGCAGGCGTGAGTGTGGGGTTCGGGGGGTGTGTACTATATATATATAGCTTTTAACTTGAAGCAAAAAATTACCGAGCATCGCTCGGTGGCCAGGTACTAATATATAAATAATTAATATATTAAATAAGAATTATGATATAACAACAAAATAATGAATTCATCATCATGATGAAGGCTTATCCACAGATACATGTTTAAAATTAATATAATAATATAAAATAATCCATAAAAACTTTATTACTAAAGTCCTAATGAGCTTTAAAACATAATAAAAACGTTTTTAATTCAAATAATAAAAAAACTTGCGAGTACCACTTGCACTTATCCGCTTTTTTAATTAATATTGTCACCTTTAATTATAAAATTGTTAATGACAATTCTCATAATAATGTATTCAAAAAAAATTTTCTTTTAAAAAATTATTTGTTTTACATATTTCAAAAATTTTCGATTATCTGAAGGATTGATATTGAGTGTACAAAGAGTTGTGTTGTGGGTTAGCTACGTTTGATTTACCTTAATAATGAACTCAACCCAACACGTCTTCGTACACTCAAGATCAAAAAAACTGATACTCAAAATTTTAAAAATAAAACGAATAATAATATTTTTTCTGAATATATCATTATGATAATGTCATAAGACAATTTCTATAATTAGGTAGACAAAATATTAATAAAAAAAAGCGGCTAAGTGAAAGTGATACTCGCAATCCGTTGGTTTCGTAATTTTTTCTATATTACATACAAACTCATTATATTATAACAACCAAAAAAATATAAAGTTCATAATGTGGGATAACCTTTTTAATAGAGCATTTAAATCCTATTAAACAGGTTATATAGTAAATTTCATTTTTATGCCTTATTTCTTTCAAGAAAAAGTAGTTCTTAGTAGTAATTATCAACTTTTCGTAAATAACCTTCCTATTTAAAATGAAAGTTCATAAAATCTCCTACAAGTTTCATTTTTTTGAAAGAAAAACTGCGATTTTTCGCAAAAAATTGCAGTTTTTAAAAACTCAAACTCATTGCGCACGGATTACCATTTATCCAATTAAGATGAAACTTTATTTGAATTGTAGCAAATTTAATCTAGTTTAAAAATGTATAGAGTAGTCTTTGTCCAAAACGTGCTACTTCATGGTCAAAATAGGAAAATATCAAAAAAAGTGCGAGTTTTTGGGTGATCCGGGGGGGCTGCCGAGGTCGAAAACTTGGATTTTGCGCTGAGCCCGAACGGTTGATCGGAGAAGAAAACCTAAATGATAAAATTTGTAGGAAATTGTATGAACTTTCATTTTGAATAGAAAGGTTATTTACGAAACTTTGATAGTTTCGAGTTATAAGCGAAAAATCGCCAGAAAATGAACATTTTCACCTTTTTTGCATTTTCTACAATGTTGCGTCACGAAATTTTGGTGGGAGGCCTCAGATTTGGATTCAGCGCCCCAAAAAACATATAAATGCAAAAAATCAGAACTGCCCCAGAAGTTTCCCCTATTTGACTGGGCTAAAAATGTGTTTTTTAAATTGAGAATCTTGCATTAGAATATAGTATATTATTCTTAAAATAAATTTTAATTTGTAATTTTTTCGGTTTTTCCAGGTTTCTCAGATTTGAGTTTGAACGATCAAATGCGCCTTCTCCAATCAACTTGGGCAGAAATTTTAACATTAACCCTAGCATATCGATCACTGCCTTATGGTAGCCGATTGCGTTTCTCCACTGATCTCATAATCGACCAACAAACAGCTCAAGATTGTGGCTTCGATGACCTCTATTCACAGGTAGCACTGTCATTATGTCAAGTGACCCTTTGAAAAATTCTCTCTTGATGTTTCCCATCGCATATAATATCTTTAAGGATATATAACTCAGTAGTAAAGCGTTAGATTTACATTCTTGAAGTCCGACATCGGATATCTATACTTAAAAATTATTAATCTTTTGATGTACTAACTTCAGTGGGTGGCCAAATTATTATACTTAAATGATTTTTATAAAGTAAATTTATTTTATTCAAACTTTTCTAAAAATCTAGTAGTAATCTAATCTAATAACCTTTTTGGAGTGGCCTGGAAACTCAACCTGATCGAAAATGTATTGGCGAGCCTAAAAAAAAATAAACTGCAACGGATCGTTGCTAAACTTTATCCAAATTCATTTGAAATATTAATATGTTCTTGAGTAAAGTACTTTAAAATATAATTTTACTAAAAACTTTATTTAACCTTTTTTGTGGTCCCTAAGGTACTTAATTAGGATATTAAATTTGATCAAAATTGGTTAAGTCATTTTCAAGATATTTAGAAAAAACTAAAAAAGTACCGAAATAAAGTACTAATGTTTGTGGACCGATATGTACCAAAAACTAATCAGCGCTTCATTTTGTTAAACTGATGGTAGGTTTTCAATTTCATTTCAATCGGCGCAATGGTGTGGAAAAAATCGTGGACGAAAAAAACGATAACACACATACATCCATCCATCCGCACGCACTTCCAAAAAAATGGCACTTTTTGGTCTCTCGACGAGATTCCAGGTAATTTTTGGCAAAACCGTCACGTGCTAAAATTCAATCTCATTGAATACTTCAATTTGTGATCTTAATTGAGTCTATGGGTTCCGTAGTCTTAACCTGAGGACCCTTTGAAGTCGCGCTTGCCGCGAGAGCGATTCCAATACTTTCTCCCATGCTTCGCATTGGATAAAGTAAAAAAAATTACAAAGATAAAATAATTACTAACAAAAGGGACTTGATAGAAAATATTATTAAAGCATGGCACAATACACCTGAACTTCAAGAAATAGCTAAAAGAATGCATTGCCAGCATGACGCAGCGCATAGAAAATGTGATTGCTCTAAAGAGGATTTCCACTGAATATTGAAATTGTATTTTGAATTGTATTTGTATTAGTGAATTTGTATTGTCCTAAGCTAATAAACCCTTAAAAACGTATGAAAAATATAATTTTTCAGATGAGTATAATAATTTGGCCACCCAATGTTCTAGCCTAAATATGGGCATGGCCCCCACATGAAATTTCTGGCCCGACACCCAAAATCTGAAGCGGGCAGGCTGTGTTTTTTTAAGAAGTGGAAAAGTTGGTCACCCTACTCTCTTTTTTCTAACATACCCCCTTAAAATTATGTCACACCCAGGACCCAAGGTGTACTTGGACCCTCCTTGTGGGGGCCATGCATATGGGATGTAACAGCTTTCTAGAGCACCCCTCAAAGGTATAGATAGGCTTCTAAGATTATGAGTTGTTGAGGTCATCTACAGAGAATGTTTTCATGACTTCATGTGGTCACATTCACTCTCTTTAAAATAAATAAAATCTACCTTTTACCATGTCAACCTAGTAAAAAGAAAACAAAAAAAATATCTCTATAGACATCTGAATTTCTTGAGAAAATAAAAATAAATTTCAGAGTTACGATGGATGTGAATATGATTGTGGGTCCGAAACTTGAATGAATTTAGGTTGTAGGATTTAGAAAAAAAGAGACATGAACGTAATTCCAATCTCTTAAAAATGACAGGAATAAACCATTTGATTTGCTTTGACTTTTCATTAATTGAATTACAAAGAGATGTTGGATGTTGACGAATAGTGGAATAGGAGACTTTTGGGTGACTAAGATCGCACGTAGAATAGATTTAAAAATCAATTTTATTAAACATTTTAGTGTGCTGCACTGGTAGAGCGATTACGTGTGATGGATATACAAAAAGAGGAATATTACCTGATAAAAGCGCTTATATTGTCCAATACCGATATGCGAGTGGAACAATTTGTGCCTCTGAAGAGATTCCGGGATACGCTACTCAACGCCCTCGGCGATTGTGCAGCTGTTATTCAGTAAGCATCAAAATCTTCACTCCTTTCTGTTTAAGAATCCTTTTATTTATTTCTTTATTTTTGTCTAGTCCCACGAATGGAGCAGGCCGATTGAATCAGCTTCTTCTGTGTCTACCTCTGGTACGCCAGACAGACGCGGTGGTGCGTCACTTCTGGAGCCGCATCTACCGGGAAAGTAAAGTGCCTATGAACAAATTGTTCGTCGAGATGCTTGAGGCCTGCTGCTTTCGAACATAATGGACCCAGAAACCAAGAGAAAACTTGAAAAAAATGAAAAGTATCGCTAGTGGTAGTTGTTTGGGAAATCATCCTGGGTTCAAATTGATTTCTAACTTGCAGCTATAACTGTGTAAGCATTATTTATTTAAAATGTTTTTTCAAATTCTATCTCATCAAACTAGTAGGTAGAAAATACAATTTATTTACTTATAGTTTTCGAAAAAAAAAAAAAAAATTATAAACTAAAAGCAATGATCTAAAACAAATCGAATTTTCGTATGAAGTTAGAAGTATTGAATTGTTTAATATGAAGTTCAATTTCTCCCTCGGATTTTTTCTTAAATTAAAACGGGTGTTGATATAAAAGACGGTAAAAATAAATTTTTCAAATCAAGAATGAAATTAGGTTGTGTGTATGGAAAATGATTAAGAAATTTTTGTATGTATTATATTTATAAATAAACAACAAACTATATATTAGTTCTAAACTAATATTATAGAAATAATAATTTAGCTATAACAATTGGCTATGAGTTTTGAAAAATATTTTATTTATTACTTATATAAAAAAACAAGTAGAACTTATATATATATTCTAAAAGAAGTGTTTCTTATTTTATATTTTATCAAGCATATAAATCATTATTTTTCTGCAATATTTAAAAGAAAATTTAAATTCTTAAAAAAAATATATATGATTTCTTGTTATAATTACATAATTGGGAACAAAATATCTTTTTGAAATTACAGTAAACATCCTCGAATCGGGGATTGGAGGTGTCCAAATTATCAAGCATTTAATGTGTTAACATAGACCTACACCTATATATTCTTCTTGCACAACATTCAGTCTGTGGTAAAGATTTCTAATGTTGTACCACATAAAATGGAGTGAGGAATTCGCATTTGGCATAGTCTTACCAGGAAAACCCCCTGGTTTCTTCTTATTGATACGTTACAGAGAGTCATCGAATTCCTGGAGACTAAGATGCCATAAATTATTTTGAAAAATCATGAGGTTTGTAACCAGATACTGGTCAATACATTATAGTACAATTGGGGAAAGCTTTAGGAAGGGAATTAATAAGATCCAATAAAATAATACGGAAAAGGGAAAACCACATGGGCGTAGTTAGAGGAGGGGCAAGGGGGGCAGTGCCCCCCCCCCATACAAAACTCATTGCCCCCCCCCTATAAAAATCGAAACTCCATTATTACGAACCATCACTTATGTATTTCTCATTAAATTATTTCGTTACTTCCAAAATTTGTCAATTCTACTAAAAAGTTAGTTGATCTCTAATCGGATTACCGAAATTGGGCAGTGCCCCTCCCCCCCTCTCCCCCTCCAAACAGACGACAGTTCTACTAGCTTTTTTCCGTATAGCTGTTATAAAAATAAATAAATAAATAAAATTAATAGCGTCTCAAAATTAAAGATTTCTAAATCAAGTTGCGAACAAAATATAACAATCTATTTTAAAAAGAATACTGTTTATTAAATTTATTCAATATAAAATTTTACACTCCTTACAAAAAATAAATAAATAAATAAAATCAATAACAAACATTTAAATGTTTGATCTTTTCCCCGATTTTCACAGGACATATTTAAATTTTGGGAAAATCCGGATTCTTAGTTTGAATGAATTATTTCTGCCATCCAATTGGGACATAAAATGTGAAAACATTTAAATAGTCTATTTTTTTTTACAAAAAAAAATTCTTGTTAATAATTTACAAGTAAAAATAGGATTTATATAACTAATGAATATATAATTAAGATAATTTAATAAAAAGTGTATCTATTTAGAAATTTTATCATAGAATGATTTTTCTCGGATTGTAATCCACTTACGATCATTTTATATGAAACACCCGATTCACCTTATATAAAAATCAAAAATATGTTTCATATATACCTATATATATATATATATTCCCACTAATATTATTAAATTCTTTTCTAGAATTCGTAATAATATTAATTACTTTACTTTTCTTCTTTACTTGCATTAATCTAAACGACAACGTATTTTGCGAGTACAAATTTAATCAACCTCTGAAAGGATACATAATATATATTTATTATATCGTCATGTAAATAGAATCCAAACCCGGTTTAATAAAATGTCTGATTCTTATAAAGATTTTTATTTCAAGACTTTTGGACTGAATATGTGAACAAAACAACTCTTAATATTTAATCGAAAAAACGTTAGGAAACCAGTAAAAATAATATCAAATAGATTTATTTGTTGTGTTTTAAAATCTCTTCTGTTTGTGTATCACACCCTTAGGATAAGACTGCCACAGGTGTTAAGGCTACCTTATTATTAGAAAATTTTCATTTTTTCGAATGAAAACAACTACATTTTTGTAAAACGTAAACAGTTTTTTTATTCGAAAATATAATAGTATGAGATTTCATGTCTAGATTATGTCGATGCTCCAATAAATAGTTTATTTTGAGCTCTGTCAGGTTTTTCTAATAAGCCAACGGAATTTTGAATTCAGTGCCTCAAGCGGTAACTATGACGAATGACTAACCTTTTTTTAGGCTAGGCACACACAGTCGATTTTCAGTCGAGCGATGGTTTAGTTGATGGACATAAATATATTAAGTTTAATGTAGGTGCATACACAATACAACTGCAGATCAACTCGATTATTTAATCAAAAGCGATCGATGAACACTTGTGATAAAAAATCAACCTCAGTTAGTTAATTAGGCTAGGCACACACAGTCGATTTCCAGTCGACCCAACAATTTAGTTGGGTTGATTTGAAATCGTTATGAATCATCAATTTATAACCAACTCTAATTAACTAAGGTCGATTTTTTAATCAAAAGTGCTCACCGATCGATTTTGATTAAATAATCGAGTTGATCTGCAGTTCTGTTGTGTATGCACCTACATTAAACTTAATATATTTATGTCCATCAACTAAACTATCCCTCGACTGAAAATCGACTGTGTGTGCCTAGACTTGGTTATAAATTGATAATGCTTCACGATTTCAAACCAACCCAACTAAATTGTTGGGCAGACTGAAAATCGACTGTGTGTGCCTAGCTTTAGTTGTGCATGCAAAAAAACAAATAATGTTAGTGAAAAATTGCCTTATCTGTAAATGTGGCTGTATTATTTGCACTTAATTTAAAAACTCAGAAAGTGTCCCAAACTCTTAGCAAAAATTACTTTATAGGTGACATCTACTCAAGATTAATAGAATTAATTAGGCAGGGCTAATACAATTCACCTTTTTGACATTTTTGGCAGACAGCAATCAGTGGACAACAGCTTATCTTTCCATTAGAATAATATTTGCTATTCTTGAAATAAGCATCACAAGAGGTTTCTGATTTGAAATAGATCGCCAGACAGGAATTATACTTTGGAAACCTGTTTTTTTCTATTAAACTCTCAGAATAGAGAAGTGGCGGTCTTGTTTTTAGGGTGCGATATATATCTGATAATAAAACGGACTGTGATTAGTAATTAATTCGATTGGCGTAAATATGTCATCACTTTCATTTATTGCGAGAACAATTCAATAAATGATAAGTGTCAATGTACACCTCTATTACTCAAAAGATCTAGACGATTAAATCATCTATGTTGTAAATATTTTTTTTCTTTTATTATATAAGATCTGCCAGTACAATTAATCATTTCCTATAGCTTACAACCACTTCATAAACCATCAAACAACATAAAGCGTCCTTAAATATATAATAAATAAATAAACACCTTGTTGTAAATAGAAAAATTATTAAAATTTTAAAAAGTTAGCATTTGGTTTGATCCCTATTTCTGATCTCATTTTCAAATGCTGATAAATGCAGCATTATTAAATCAAACTTGGAAACGAAACTACAGAAATAGAACATGAAGAGATCTCTGGTGGTTCAGACATGATTGGGTTCTATATATTTGGGGATTATTGTTTCGAAAAGTTTGCTTTTATCTTTAAAGATTATAATATGTAGAGAAACAAAGAGGTTGTGCTGTGCTTGATACAAATAAACATACACACATATATATCGAACTTATATATATTATTTATTTGTTTGAGACTATAGTTTCGAAGGCTTGGCCCTCATCATCAGTCTTTTTAATTATAAATATTATTTTTGATGGGATCAGTATCGCGTGGATATTGAAAATTTTTCTCTTTCTTTCTCAGCTTGTTAGCCAGATATAATTAAAAAAATTTTAAATTCTACCTGGTTAACAAGCTGAGAAAGAGAGAGAAAAACATTTTCAATATCCACGCGATACTGATCCTATGAAAAATAATATTTATAATTAAAAAGACTGATGATGAGGGCCATTCTTAGAAACTATAGTCTCAAGCAAATAAATAATATATATATATATATATATACAGATATATAATTTCGATTTATATGTGTATTTGCATCAAGCAGAGGACAACATCTTTGTTTCTCTTTATGAATCAACAACTCTGCTACTCTCGGTAAAATAAAAACTTTTCAATTATAATATGAGTTCAAATTTCAGTAAAACTTCATAAAATAATCATTTTAGACAGAAGAAGATCAAATAAGGCCTCTAATCTGTTTTTAGATTTTTCGACGAATAAATTATTTTCTTTTTAGTCGATTTTTTTCCTTTTCTTCGTTTTCGATTTTTTTTACTTTATTAAACGGATTTTTTTTTTATGATAAAATAATTATATTTTCAAAATGTAAAATTGGCTAGGACAAATTTGTCACAACAAAGTTATTTCTGTTGGAGTTATTTGGAGGTACACATTAATTAAAAAGTTGAGAACAGCTACTATATTGTATTATTATTATTTTGATTTTGATTTTTATATTAATTTTAATTATGTGTTTAGAAATTGCTGGCTTGATTGATTCTCCCTCATCTTATCAACATTTGATATTGATATCAGAAACAGAACACTCTGAAACATATAGTACCAATAATTAATGATCATTTTAAGTTAAAATTTTCTATTTATACCAAGTCTCGTCTACCCTTCTAATTTCCAAAATTTTAATATACTTCAAATTCAAACAATTATAATACAATCCTTGTTTTTTCTTAATATTCAAACTAATCATGGTCCGTTCTTATATTTACAAATATTTTAGGTTGTACTGGTTCTTTTTTTCTATAGTTTCTTATTCTTAAAAAGTGTAAATTTAAAAAGTCTAGCAGTGTTTTAATACAAGTTCATTATTAGGTTCCATTTGAAGGGAATACACAATTATATAGAAATAAATATACGTAAAAAATATTATAAGAAAATAATAATAATCATAATCATATATTACTAATATTAAAATATATTTATATATCAAAGGAATACATAATTAAAGACTGTTTATTCATTCACTGGTTAAAATTACAAGTATATTTTTATATATTTTGTTAATACGAAGGAGGGTTCAACCACTCCGCACATACACACTCACAAATAATATTAATAATAATAGTAATACCTAATATTAATAATAATAATACAATTATTATTCTAAGACGAGTATATTAATTTATTTTTATTTCCACCAGTGATTTATCTATAAATTAGAATCAATAGTCAGAATGCAAGAAGTTCTATATATATATATACTGACCTATATATATTATATTCAAATACCTAATTGAATTAAGAAGTGCTATAATGATTTGAAAGACAACATTTTTATTTTAATTGATTGATAAAGTTAAGACTATTTTTTTGATCAAAAATCTATTAATTTTTTCACGAAAGTTGAATTATTTCAAAATCATTTTAATCTTAGAAAACTCTTTGGGAATGAATCTTATTTGATACAAATTCAAAATTATTAACTTGCCCATAATGAAAAAAAATTTCCCTTAAAGTCTTAACTTTTTTACTTAAACTATAAAAATTCCTTATAGGAAAAGTAATTTAAAAATGTATGTTTGTTTAATATATTATATACTCAGAGCTCTATAACTTGGTCATCTAAGTCGTAGAAGACTCTTTAAAATAATGTATTTTATTTTAGTTTAAAATTTTCATGAAATAACTAAAAATACCATAATCGTGTTAATTGTAAAAAGAACTACTTTTATATTTTTGAGATTGCGTTATAGAATTGAAACGTCCCTTAAGGGAGTTAACAAGGGGTGCCTGTGGCCCGAGGGCCTGAAAAGAACTATATTATCTATATTCATTATTTTATTTGGTATTTCTTTCAATTTCTCTTAAAATAATGTATTTTTTTCCTTTCTTGAACAATTCCACCCTCTATTAAATATTTTCTTTTCCGATTCATCATTACTTTTAATTCCTTTGATACTTAATATTGAAATTATTAGATTTTCATTCTTGGTTAGTTTGAAAAATATAATAATTTTTATTATTTATTTATTATTTTGTGTTATTGTTATAGAAAACCATTTTTTATTTAGGGTGTTTTTACATTGGAGTGACGATAAAGGCATTGACCCAACCTGTGCTAAATTTCTCTCTCTTATCTGGTATTTACGCGTCGGAGTAATAAGACCGATGTCATATCCAACTAAATATTAAAAAAAAAGTGATTCTGAAGAAGAAATAGTTTTCCAAGTGCTATAATATAATAATAAATTATTTTGATTTCTTATGTCCATTGATTAAATTATTAAAGTTGTTATCAGGAAATAAGGACTATATTTTTTATGAACATAATTTATATTTTTGCCAACGTTTCATCAACTTTGTTGACTTCTTCAGGGCTCAAATAGTTATCTTCCCTACATTTTGTCATTTTTATAATTATTCTTCTTAACATAGCAAGACAAGTCATTAGCATCAATAAGATTGAATTTTTTTTTTCAATCTGAATGATGCTAATGACTTGCCTTGCTATGTTTACTATGAAAGAATAATTATAAAAATGACAAATATGCAGGGAGGATAACTATTTGAGCCCTGAAAAAGTCAACGAAGTTGATGAAACGTTGGCAATAAAATATAAATTATCTGCATAAAAAATATAATCCTTGTTTCCCGATAACAACTATAATAATAATAATAATAATAATAATAAATAACTAAAAGACCACAAACAAAGCGCAAATTTTCCGAAAAGCTTATTTCGGAAACAGTTTCAGCCTGTTTAAAAAGAACTAATGCCAATATAATTTGTGCAATATACAAGAATGAAGGTAGAAACCATAGAGTAATATAGAGTGGAAGGCTCCATAGGGAGCCAATGTATTTGAGCGTATACGAGTTACAGAGCTCTCTGGCGAGACCAGGGCGAAACCATTGGGCATTAAAATTGGGGAAACCGCTCTCTTCGGGGCAAATTTTGGTGACATTATCAAGAGTAAAAAATGCGCTTATATATATATAACATAAAGAGTATGTATCTTTTATCTATGATCTTTGGATAGCTCTTAAGAACTAAGAGTTTTCGCCCAGCAGTCGTTAGAGAGCGCTTTTTCGATATACGGTAGCCTTCCACTCTATATTACTCTATGGTAGAAACCTTTGATAAAATTAACATATCTAGTATTTTTTTCACAAGGTGGTTTAATATACATTTTATTGATAAAAGTGACAACTTTCATACTTAAGAGCTAAGAAAATAAATGCTTATACTTAGATTATCATCGCCCTTGTTGCTCCAATACAAACATTTCTATTAAGATTTATTGGCGTTTATCAGAGCTCCAAAGAAAAAGCACCTTAAATAAATTAACTGCATCCAAATTAAAAAAAAAAATACATCCAGGATCTGTTTCTCTTATTTATATTCAGCTATAATTGAATGACAATTTAAAAATCACATTCAAAATGAGACTCAAAGTCATAAAATCTATCTGTGCCTTGTATTGAAATTTCAAAATCAAGGAAAGTTAAAAGCAATTTCTAATGTTTCTAATGTTTGTTTCAATTTCTAATGTACACTATTGGTGAAATCAAGCAATCACTAGAGGCACTCTTTAACGGGAAACGAAAACAGTTTTCCCCATAAGAATATGTTTGTTTGTTTATTTTTTTTAATCCCCTTTAATGAGCTCCCCAAGCGGCTGCCAATAGATATCAGAGGATTTCACAGTCAATTATTAATTCTTTAAATCTCGAATAAATGTCACTATCGTGCTTTTCGCCAAAAAAGCGACGTGGAAAGATAATAATGTTCACATTTCTGTCTCTCTTTTTTCTCTCAAATTTAGGGACAACGAATATTTTCATTGGCAATATCTATTATTTATTATAAAACTTTTAAATAAGCATAATTTTGATATTTTTATTTTTTCTTATGATTTCTTTCATGTATGAACCGAATTTTTTCTTCTAGTGTTAATAACGCATAGAAGTCCAGTCATTTGGTAGTTTTATCTTGAAAGTTTTCTAGGAGTTTTGAAAATGGGTAATTTTATGGATTTCTATGTGCTCTTTCCGAATTTCAACTTTGCTACCTCGTATCTTTGCCTTTCGTGTTACCATATTGGAAAAATGGCACCTAAAAGCAGTTTTTTGACATTATCTCCTTTCCGACTCATTTCACGATAAAAACATTTATATACAAAATGAAACTAGAGAAAATTTCCTACAATTTATGTAAAAGCCTATTTTTCGTAAAATTAAGTTTTGGCGTACGAGTCGCCACAAACCATTATACATTTTCGCCAACGTGACGTTAATTTTAACTGATTACATTTGTGAATTATGAAAAATCACAGTTTACCCTTCATAATATGAAAATGATTCATCCTAGAAACTTGATTCTTATCACATTGTCTAGGAAATTTTATTTACTTGAACGTTTACTTGGACCACATTTTGTTAAAACTCTTAGATTTATAGATATCCAGCACTTTCCATGACGCTTTTGAGGATTCGGATCATATCCTGTCCGGAAAATGTAGGATATCTAAGAGTTTTATCAAAAAAGTGGTCCAAATAAACCTTCAAGTAAATAAAATTTCCTAGAGAATGAGATAGAAATCAAGTTGTGGTTTTCATTTTATGAAGAAAAAACTGCGATTTTTTGAAACAATGGATCATTTCTTGTCATGGAAAATGCTGGATATCTATAAATCTAAGAGTTTAAACAAAATGTGGTCCAAGTAAACGTTCAAGTAAATAAAATTTCCTAGACAATGTGATAAGAATCAGGTTTCTAGGATGAATCGTTTTCATTTTATGAAGGAAAAACTGCGATTTTTCATAATTCACAAATGTCACCCATTGGCGTAGATGTATAATGGTTTGCGGCGCTCGTACGCCAAAACTATTAATTTTACGAAAAAAAGGTCATTACATAAATTGTAGGAAATTTTCTCTAGTATCATTTTGTATGTGAATATTTTTATCGTGAAATGAGTCAGAAAGGAGATATTGTCTAAAAACTGCTTTTAGGCGTCATTTTTCCAATATGGCGGCACGAACGGCAAAGATACGAGGTGGCAAAGTTGAAATTCGGAAAGAGCACAACGAAATCCATAAAATTATCCATTTTCAAAACTCCAAGAAAACTTTCCAGGTAATCTCTTTTTTTTAGAACCCGATGACTGGACTATAAGTATACTTATTCTTCTATAGAGAGATGGAATTAAATTCAAATTTCTTGATTCGTACTATTTCCCCCCTATTTTTCTCACTCTCTAACTTTGAAAAAAAGACTGAGATTTAATTCTAAAAAATAAACTAAATATAAAAATAAACTTAACCAAGATGCATATGTATAGTTTATAAATTATAAATAAATGAAGAGAAAGAAAGAAACCAGACTAAGATTAAAAAAAGAAATAATGAATATTTCTTGTTTTTTTAAGACTGTTTTGTTGTATATATAATTATAAATATATAATAATATTTTTATGTTGCTTGAAGTTTTTTCATTTATTCTAAGATATGTGATAAATTTATTTGAATTATATTGAAAATTAAATTTAAATGTCCTTTTGTTTACATTAAATAAATGGGAAAATTATGACATTTAGTTATATATTCATATACATATTTAAAATTGTTGTTATTATTTTAAATGCTTTATATTATGCATTATAATTATATTGGGTAAAATATTGTGTATTGTTTTTATTAAAAACATAAATAATAAACCGTACTCCTTTGTTCTTTCCATAAATCCAAATGTTCTTATTTATTATTTATTCGTTAGTTAAATTATTTAAATAAATAAATCTTTATTACTCGACCAGCTTAGAGGCACAAGTCCTAGGTGGCTAGGTCAACAAAACATCAATACAAATTAACTACAGAAATTAATAAGCATAAATACAAATCAATTAAAAGAAATTAACAATTAACAAACAAGAAAAAGAATAAAAACAAAAATAGAAATGTATGCTAATTAACAAATAACATTATCATAGATTTCCATCAAAAGACAAAACGTAATTTAAATAATTCCGCGCAAAAACCCGATACCAGGAGCAAACGACGCATTAGACATCCCGACATTTGCCATAAGTTGTTAAGGAAACCTGGTCAAAACCTTAACAAGGATGGTATGACCTCTCTCTACCTCAGGTAGTCTCCGCTTGTGGGAACTAAATAAAATTTTCACAACTCTAGGACATTAGAATTGATTTAATCATAGGGGGCAGAGGACTATAATCCCAAGTAGTGTCAGACAGACTGTTCCACAAATCAATGCCAGATCCTACAAATGAATGTAAACCGATATTTTTCAAGAATTTGAAAACAGTGTTCGCTGTTTAGATAATGTTTGATGTTTTACTCAAGAAAATACGGCCAAGTACTTCAGACTTTAATTCTGAGGAGTCTAGGCTCTAGGCTGCCATGTTTGCAGAAGTCTAGGTTGCCATTGATGATCGCTGATTGGTAGACTTGCCTTCTAATTCTATGAATCCTTATTGGTCGTAGTATTTCGAATTCGGCTGTTTTCGACATATTCGAATCATTTTTCTTTCAAATCCAACCCAGAATAAAATGTATTTATGAAACGCTAATAAAAGGGGGTTAGAACAAGGGTAAGTAATAAAAGTAGGAACTAAAAACTCAAACATACAAAAAAATTAAAATGGCGGATATTTGTCTAATAAAATATTAATGATTATATGTAAAATTAGTATATTATTAGTTGGATTTTAAAAATAAGAAAAAAATTCACTTCCCTTTTAGCCTTTGGTCGCCTTTCCTGGCTACTTACCTAGTTAGTACCTTCATAACCATAAGAATAAATCCCATTAATGAAAAAACTTTTAGTTCTTTTATGGGCTAAAGAGAATAAATAATTCGTTAAATTTTTATTAATTACATTTATTTTCGGAATTTAATTCAGAGCCTCATATTAAATAATTATTCTTGTAACATCTAATCTTTAAAGAAACTCGTCTGGAAACCAAACCCATACAGGGTCAAAAGATCGTGTAAAATCTTATATTTTAACATAGATATAGACTAAACCGAAAAAACTTAACAAATCTTTAAATATCTTTCTTCATAATGGCTCAAATTTTTCATTGCAGACAAACTTTTTACCTTTTTAAAGCCAAATTTATGTTGGCGTGTTTTTCATGTTATTTCTTTCAGCTTAAACAACACCTACATTAATCATTTTTTCATTCATTATAAAATGATTTTGGAATAGAAAAATAAGAGCTTCTAATATAAGAAAAGAAGCATATACATTGTGTAAGGCCTCGTTTCTCAAACTTTTTAGTCCCGCGCGACCCCAAATCGTAAAAAAGAATTAATACTTCGCAATCCCCCCACCGAATTCCCCCCCCCCCCCCCCCAATAATAACAATCTTTATTTTAATAATACATATGATATTAAAAGGGCTTTTGATCGTTGGCAGCATTGAAAACTAAATATAAAAATTGTCTCCTCTCGCTTGAAAACAACTTGAATTGTAATGTGGAACTGCGTATGGGCAAACGTTTAAATGAAAAACACTCATTCATCACAGTAAAAAAATGAGATTTCGAAGTATTCTACTTCAACGTCGTAATCCTCTTTACAGAGGAGTCGTGACCCTCATTTCTTCCATATTCTAAGAGCCCTAGTATTCCCAATTACAGCCCGCCAGAGTGGTCTGTTTCTGGCCATCGCCGTTGCAGCATGGAGCGTAATACCAAGTTGGGACTTTATTTGTTCCGCCCATCTTGCTAGTGTTCTGCCTCTTCTTCTTTTGCCTTCCACCTTGCCCTGGACGATGATTCCTTCCCAGCCTGAATCTGAGCGGGTGAGGTGGCCGAAGTACTTGATCACTCTCTCGAGTACCACCCCAGAGAGACGCCGGTCCGCGTGGACTTCCTCTATAATTGACTTATTAGTTCGGTGAGCCGTCCACTGGATTCTCAACATTCTCCTCCATCACCACATTTCGAAAGCATCAATCCGATCGCAGTTTTTCTTCTTTAGAGTCCATGTTTCGGAGGCATAGAGTGCGACAGGGAAAACGAGAGTCTTTCGAAGTATACCCTTTATCTAATAAATGCTTTTAATGTGTTAGTTTTACACACAAATCTATTCCTATATTTTTATTTCACGAACCCCCAAGAAAGGCAGGGTAAAGCCAATCAGAGTATGGTAAAAAAGTTAAAATTTTTAAGACTTATCAAATAAAGACATGTGTGTTTTGACACTACAACCGTTCAATAACTCTCCTTATAAGCATAATTCCTTCTTAGGATGATTGTAAGAATCTCGAAGAATATAAATCATTAAAAACGGTAAACTTCGAATAAAAAAAGTTAACAAATATAAGAACTTAGCAAATGAGGCAATACAAATAATATATCGATTCAGTTTGAGTCATTAGCAATTTTTTTTTAAATTAAACAATGAGGTAGAGGTGGACAGGGCCGAATGGGTAGATGGGGTAGAATTGTCCATAGATCAGAAAGCTTGGTTTCAAGCCGGGCTCTGCAAAATTATGACCTGCTATAATCTGACCTCTATCAAACTCATGTACCTACCTATATTCTTCAATCAGGATTTCATAGATAAATAAACTGCAACGGATCGTTGCTAAACTTTATCCAAATTCATTTGAAATATTAATATGTTTGTTCCTTTATTATTAATCAGATATCACTTGCAATTTGTAGTTCATATTGACATTTATTCAAAAATAATTCTCATTTAATAGTCGAGGAATAACCATTCTATCCATACATCCATCCATCCGCACGCACTAAATGAAAAAATCGCACTTTTTGGCCTCTCCACTAGACCCCATGTAATTTTTGGCAAAACCGTCACGTGCTAAAATTCAACCTAATTGAATACTACAATTTGTGACTTTACTTGAGTCCATGGGTTCCGTAGTCTTTACCTGAGGACCCTTTGAAGCCACGCTTGCCCCGAGAGCGATTACAATACTTTACCCATGCTTTGCATTGGATAAAGTAAAAATAGTTATTATTTTTTGTGTTCATAATAGAGGGGGGGGGGGGGTTCAAAAATAGGTACAATAAAATGAACCCATATAATAAAAAATAGTTATTATTTTCTGGGACCAAAATAGGGCGGTGGGGGGAGTCATAAATATAGGCACTATAAAATGAACCTATAATAAAAATCAGTTATTTTTTTCTGAGGTCAAATTAGGAGGGTGGGGAGCTCAAAAATAGGTACAATAAAATGAACGCATATAATAAAAAATAGTTATTATTTTTTTTGTGTCCATAATAGAGGGGGGGGGAGGTTCAAAAATAGGTACAATAAAATGAACCCATATAATAAAAAATGTTTTTTTTTTGGGGGGGGGGTGTTAAAAAATAACTACAATAAAATGAACCCATGATAAAAAATAGTTATTATTTTTTGTGTCCATAATAGGGGGGGGGGGTCAATAAAAACGGAAAACTGATAAGATTTTGGGTTTTTGGCTTTTGAGCTTGAACTTCGAAAATGCAGAAAACATATTTTTTTATTAATGATTTTATTAAGATTTTAATGTCATGTTATAATACTCGCAAAAACAAAAAATTATAATTAAGTTTATTATTTATTACTAGTGCGCTTCTTGCTTTCATTAATTTTTGATTTAATAAATTTATATTTGCCTCTGGATACTAAAGAGACCATAATACAAAAATCCCTAAAATAATTGTCTGCATTTTTCTTGTAAATAATAAAAAAGATTTATATCCTAATTATTCGATTAATTTTTAACTATAAATATATATATTTAATTTTAAATTTTCTGTTACTTTAATTATTATATTTATTCTGTTTTGATTTAGGTTGGCAATTCATTAAGATGGCCGTTTCAATTCGAACCTATTTGACATCTCATTAAATAGAAATCAGCTTTTTATTAAATTAAAAAAACTTAAATGGTAAGTTTTGATATTCAAAATGTTTTTCAAAATAATATTTATTTTTGTTATCATTTCAATTTTTTATGTTCACCCATTTTTTTTAAAATGTTTCTTTGTATTATAAGGTTAGGTATTATTATACTATTATTTTTTACCTTTATTTAAATTTTAATCATTATTTGACCTTTTTAATGATTTTCAATCTCTAATTAAAACATAAAATTTCATATACGAGTTCATTCTCATTGCCTTTAGAAGTAGACTTCGGTATTTCATATTCAATTTTGGAAAAGTCATTCTATTGCCCTTAGAATTTTGAAGAAATTCAAAATTCGAAACACTCAACTACTTTTATTTAAATTATTATATGTGATGATGCAAGGGCAAAAGGGCCTTATCTTCACTCTGTTTAAAATCTAGCTAATGCCATCTCCTGTTTCTAGATATTACTAGATATTTTTAGATGTTAATTGACACAAAATCAAGAATTTCATCTTCATTTTTTTTAAAACAACTGTTTATTATTTTTTCAGATTCATTTCTCAATTCAATTATCGCTGATGCCTGCTGTGAAATCAGGTTCTCTCTCTTTGGGTTTCTATTTTCAATTCATCTCTATAATTCAAAAATTGTGTTCAAACTGAAGACAAAAGGATACTATCATTCACTTCAAACCTTCAAAACCAGGGTGCATAGACACCTACGTCTACACCCTCTCACTTAATCAACTTTCCCTTCTCTTCGGTAATGCAAGGGTCTTTCGAGATCCATAGGGGCTACACCTTTACTGGTGCACCCCTTCTTGCATTCGATTGCATTAAAAAAAAAAAAAAAAAAAAATTATGCAAAGGTAGTAAGTATATCGTATAAATATTTATTAAAAAAAAAACATTTCTAGCTTTGCTCCTTATCCTTATATTAATTTGATCAAACTAATATATAAGTTTGAATATTCTTTAGCCTAGTCGCCTAGTCCACACTTGGATACAAAGTCGAGAGATTTTCTCTAGACATGTATAGGAACTGTCTATACCAGGGGTGGCCACTACCCTTAACTTTGGGAGCCGCAAATTTATAAAATTGTTTCAAAGCGAGCTACATTGTTTGGAGATTAATTAAGGTAAAAGCACCAGTAGTTGGCCACTTAAGGCAAATTTCTCCATTTTTCTCTTGCCAAAGCTTAAATCTTAAATTGATGCCTGTTATAAATGCAAAAAACCATGAAATGGTTCTTCTTAATTAAGGAGAAAAAACTTTCATTTTAGAATAATGAACCACACAAAGAGGAATTAATTTTTTCTAAGGTACCTTTTTGCACCAGTAGCTGGCCACCTAGGAAATCAAAAGATTGAGTAGTTAATTAAATTAATCTTAAGAAATTCAAAGAGAAATTCAAAGATGTTTTTATAAAGCGAAATTTAGAGAATACTTAGCGAGACTACCGTTTTATAAGAACCATTGAGGTCCAGCTGATTCTCCATCCTGAACCAAGAGAGCGAAAAAAGATATGGTCCATCTGGATGTTACCCGGTATCAATCCGCGTATAGCCCGCATGATACCCCACCCCGGACCACCCAGAGGGACATGGCATCTCAAGTTCTTATATATTACTCTCTCGATTCAGACGCCTTTTACAAGTCTATTCTTACATAGAGAGATGATACAAATTAATTTAGAATTCCGCGGAGTAAACTCGCGAGCAAATCCACTCAACGGTAACATCCAGATGAACCATATCTTTTTTCGCTCTCTTGGTTCAGGATGGAGAATCAGCTGGACCTCAATGGTTCTTATAAAACGGTAGTCTCGCTAAGTATTCTCTAAATTTCGCTTTATAAAAACATCTTTGAATTTCTCTAAGATTAATTTAATTAATTTGATAATTTTCTATATTTGTATAAATATACTAGAAAACAAATTTACTTATAATTTGTTAAAAATTCCGTTGAGTGGATTTGCTCGCGAGTTTACTCCACGGAATTCTAAATTAGATTGAGTAGTTGGCCATCCAAAAAGTTTGAATCTAAACATACCTATATTGCTTTAATAAATGAAAAATTTTTTGTTTAAACAATCAAAAGACGTCTAATGAGAAATTCCATAGGTGAACAAATAATTTTCTCATTTATTAAAATAAAAGAAAACAGTCAATAATTTATTTTTTTCTGGATATTGCTTTATTTTTTTTTGTTTTAATAAAATATTAAGAAAATTATTTGCAGCTAAAGTTACTAACAGCCACATAGAAGCTATTAGTTCCAGATGAAGTAGTCTACGCTGAAATAAATTTTTAGGATTGACCCAGTAGCTGGTCGCCATGGCCAACTACTGGCTAAATGAATAATATTGAATGAGTAGTTAGCCACCCCCGCTAAAAAATTAGAGTATGATTATTTAGTCGGAATCATTTTATTTATCGCTTAAAAGACACTTTAAAAGAATGAATATCATTTAAAACTTACCCTAAATTAGTTATTTTAGTGTATAACTTCCTTAAAATGGAGCAACCTGCTTAGCACAATGGTTAAGAAAATAGTCAAAAATGAAGCACAACGCCAAATCCGGCAAACATTTGACCACTATTGCTCCAACAATCCATTGAGGTTCAAGATCTTCTACACTTAAATAATAGATGACATGAGCTATATATAGCGATATTTTTGAAAGTTGAATAAGCATTAGGAGTCTTATTTTTTACACTTTTCAAGCAAATGGCCAACTACTGGTACATGGCCAACTACTGGTGCTTTTACCTTAATGGTTTATTAAAAAAAGACATCTTTTTTTTATTTTGTAAAATATAAATGAAGTAACATATATTTTTTGCTCTACTTACTTATAACATTACAAATTAATTTAATTTTTGTATTATTATTTTTTTAATTTAATTATTATACAGGGTAGGGCATTAAGATCTACCACATTTTGAAGATATATAAAAAAGTGAAAAAATTTAACTAGGAAAAAACTAAATATATTTTTGATAAGAAAATAAATGATTTTTTTTAAATGTATGTTAAACATTATCAGACAAAAGGGGGAGGGTCAAAAAAAGATTCTAGCCCTTTTGACCATTCAACAAATTTTGTATACATATTCTGTAGGCCCCAAAAAGGCTAGAAATGTAAAAACTAATCAAATTTTGTAAACATAGTATGGTCGAAATGACTAGAATTTTCATTTTTGACCCTCCCTCCATTTTGGGTGGTTAGTTTTTGCATTTCTGGCCTTTTTGGGGCCCACAGAATATGTATACGAAATTTGGTTGAGTTTTGTCGAAAGGACTAGAATTTTCATTTTTGACCCCCCCCCCCCCTTTTTTTTTCTGATAATGTTTAAAATACATTAAAAAAATTATTTTATGTTCTTTTCAAATATATATTCAATATTTTTCTAGTTAAATTTTTTCATTTTTTATACCTCTTTAAAATGTGGTAGAACATTATGCCCCCTGTACTTTTTAAAATCAGTATTATTCAAGAGCCGCACGAGATTGACTGAGAGCCGCATGCGGCTCGCGAGCCACGTTGTGGCCACCTCTGGTCTATAGACATGCGCGTAGTTAAGGAGGGGGGAGGGGGGCAGTTGGAAAAAAATCGCAGTTTTTCCTTCATAAAATGAAAATTACTGATCTTAGGAACTTGATTCCTATCTCATTCTGTAGGAAATCTTATTGACTTGAACGTTTACTTGGACCACTTTTTTGATAAAACTTTTAGATTTATAGATATCCAGCATTTTCCTTGACGCATGAGGATTCGGATCATATCCTGTCCGGAAAATGTAGGATATCTATAAATCTAAGATTTTTAACAAAAATGTGGTCCAAGTAAACGTTCAAGTCAACAAGATTTTCTGGAGAATGAGATAGGAATCAGGTTTCTGGGATTAGTGCTTTTCATTTTATGAAGGAAAAACAGAGATTTTTTGCAAAAAATTGCAATTTTTCAAAATTTCAACCTCATTGCGACACGGGTTACCATTATCCGATTAATATAAAACTTTGTTTAAATTGTAGCAAATGTAATCTAGTTTTAAATGTATAGAGGCTTCTTTGTTGGAAACGTGCTCCTTCGTCAAAATGGGAAAAAATCGAAAAAAGTGCGAGTTTTAGGGATATTAAAAAGTGATCCTGGGGGCTGTTTTTTGGATCTCCATTAAAAATTGAACTACTAGACCAATTTTGCATTTCTTTTTTTAATCAACGCGAAAATTTGTCCTCTTTAATTTACTATAGAACTGTTATTTATAAAATATGAACTGTTTTCGAGTTATAAGCGAAAAACTGGAAAAAGTCCGAAAATTTCGAGGTTTTTCGTCGGCCAAAAGTTGTCCCCAGATTTTCGAGGTCGCAAACTTAGATTTGGCATACTTACACCATACCAAACGACCCTAAAAAAATATTGTCCCGCAATTAATATAAGCTAGACAAACTGAATAAATGGGGCTCTCAAAATTTAGTTAACTATAATTCAAACAAGACTCAATGTTGTCTAATTTCTAGGCGCGAAAATAAAGATTTCCCTGATATTCACTTCGATTCGAATACCCTAAAAATGTGTGACAGCCTATCCATGTTGGGCGTCTCAGTCACATCTGACCTGTCTTGGAATGAACACATCTCCTCTGTGGCGAAATCTGCAGCAAGGAAGATTGGCTTCTTATTCAGGTCCAAGCGATTTTACAAAGCCCCACAACTTCTCACCATCTACAAGGCCCAAATCCGCCCCTGTCTCGAATACGGCTCACATCTGTGGAGAGGAGCCTCAAAATATTCTCTTGCTACCCTGGATGCAATTCAGAAACGAGCCATCAGGCTAATTAACGATTCTACCCTCACCGACTCGCTGGCTCATCGAAGAGATGTCTCTGCCCTTTCCCTTTTCTATAGATACTATCACGGCATGTACTCTGATGAGATAAGATCAATAATTCCATTGAAAAGTTTTTGTTTTGCCGAGAGTAGCAGAGTTGTTGATTCACAAAGAGAAACAAAGAGGTTGTCCTCTGCTTGATGCAAATAAACATATACACATATATATCAAGATGATATATCTGTATATATATTATTTATTTGTTTGAGACTATAATTTCGAAGACTTGGTCTTCATCATCAGTCTTTCTTCAATTATAAATGTTTTTCATGGAGTCAATATCATATGGATATTGAAAACTTGGTGTTCCTTCGTCACTGGAATGCTAGGAACTCTTTATTTGCATCAAGCAGAGGACAACCTCTTTGTTTCTCTTTGTGAATCAATAATTCCCCCCAAAGCATGCTTTGCACGTAGCACGCGTTTTGCAGACTCCCAACACTCTTTCGCGGTCAAACTGGAGAAGTGCCGGACCACTTCATTCGCCAATACATATATCCCCATGACTTCAAGGAACTGGAACTCTCTCCCAGCCTCCCATCTTTCCCAGCACCTATAATCTTCAAACCTTCAAAACCGGGGTGCATAGACACCTACGTCTACACCCTCTCACTTAATCAACTTTCCCTTCTCTTCGGTAATGCAAGGGTCTTTCGAGATCCATAGGAGCTGCATCTTTACTGGCGCACCACTTCTTGCATTCGATTGCATTAAAAAAAAAAAAAAAAGCTGAAACCCTCCTATTTACTGGGTTATATAGGAAGATAATTTTTTTGAGATCTACATTTTTCAATCTCTATTGATTTTTTAAGAATAAAATTAATCTCATAGCATAAATAGTTATTGAGATATTGACTCGATTTTTCTAGGGGGCAAGGAGTTTTCTAGGGGGGGGGGGGCAGTGCCATTATCGAACAAATTATTCAACAAAAATTTGGTTGGGCGGTCGCCACACCTTGCTCAACCCTGGCGCCGCCCTAGGAAAATTCTCTAACTACGCCAATGTCTATAGACAAATGGGGAATATTCTGCGATTTTGTTCCAAAAACGTGTCAATAGACATGAATTTGTATCTCGACATTGTCTATATACAGAAATCGACTTTGTATCCAAGTGTGAACTAGGCTTTTGACTCTATGATCTGAAATAATTTCTAACTAAGATACCTCTATAGTAACGAAGTGGTAAAGGAATAGATATTTTATTTAGGAATGAGATTGCATTTGATAACATGTTTAACATGTATTTTCAATAGCTTTTATTTTTACTAATAATGATATCATTTTGAGTTTTTTACAATAATTAAATTAATAATTCCAATGGATTGGTCATACATAATACATTATAGTCTTAATTTTTTATTTTTCAATGAGTAATTGCATATCGTCGCTGATCTTACAAAAGATCGTAAGTCCAATATTTGGTCAAATACGTTTATACCGACCAACTTTTCACAGCGCATCTGTCTATTGAAACCTTATTATTCTATTCCAATTTAATTTCGCGCTACGGACAAATAATAAATATTCCATTGTATTTGTATGTATTGTTGTTTAAAATGTTTTTTCTCGTTTTCTGTCAAACAATGAATTTAGGAATTACGAGGTTTTCTAAGATCAGCGACGATATCTTAATTGACACAAAATCAAAAATTTCATCTGCATTTTTATTAAAACAATTGTTTATTATTTTTTCAGATTCATTACTCTCAATTATGGGTGGCTGCTGTGAAAACTGCTTCTCTCTCTTAAATGCATTTGGTTTCTATTTTCAATTCATCTCTATAATTCAAAAGTTGTGCTCAAAGTGAAGTCAAAAGGATACCATCAAACCAAAGGTACTAATCTTATAAATATTTATTAAAGTAAAGAAAATTTTTGAAAATTTTTTAGAAACTTTTTAAAATATAAAATACTAGGTAGCTTTCACATAAATAAAAGATCAGATGGTTGTTTAGCACGACTCTATATATACGAGCTTTTCGTGCGTGCCTTCGGCACGCCCTCGAAGCTCGGCCCTCCGGGCTGGTGCCCTGGCGGGCGGCGTCTCCGTCCAAAAATTGTATTCCTCTTAAAAAACCACACTCCAAATGTATACCTGTAAACTCCCGAAAATACATAGTCTCTTAAAAGTTTCGCCTCATTTTTGTCCTGACACAGCTACAGAAATGAGGCTCTAGATATGAATCTGGAAGTATTTTTTTTTCTATAATCTACAGCATTGTGATATTTTTTGTGTGGAAATAGATTTATTTAAATAAGTGGTATCGTGTAAGGAGGAGAATTATATTATATCATTTTTTTAAAATTTGGGATCGATAATCGATATAAGGCTCCAAATATTTAAAAGAGATCAGGTGTTGTTTGTATGACAAGCTGCTCCAGTATTGCAATGAGAAACTCATATGGGCATGCGTGTCTTAAGTCGTTTAATTTTGTAAAAATCAAAAAATAAGAATAACAAAATTTAGATTTTTAAAAAATTATAAAAAAGTGGCAAATTATTAAAAAATAAACAAATAATATATAAATCAAATAAGATGTGATTGATTTCTTTTTCTGTGCGCAAAGAAAAGCGAATTGAATATTTAATTTTTGAGTGGTGAAGGGGGGGGGGGTAATAATTATCAATATATTTAATGTTTCTTAATTTAAAATCAATTGGAGTCTTTCATTTCGAAATTTGAGTCCATATTACGATTATATTTCAAATTTGCCGCAAATATACCGATGGCGCTCTCTCTCGGCAGCATTACGTCAGCGTTGCCGCAAATTAATCAAGACAAATATATATAGTATATCGGAGTATAAGCCCATCTTCAGGAGTTCAGAAAGGACACTGACTTTTGTCTTGTACTTTGTGAACTCCTGAAGATGGGCTTATACTCCGAAATATATATAGAGTCGTGCTAAACAACCATCTGATCTTTTATTTATGTGAAACCTGCCTAGTATTTTATATTTTAAAAAGTTTCTAAAAAATTTTCAAAAATTATCTTTACTTTATTTAAAATGTCTCACCAAGAACCTACACCATTCTCCCTTAACATAAATAAATATTTATTGTTAAAAAAAATCATTTCTGACCTTGCTCTTTATATTATTCTTTGATCAAACAATATATAAGTTTGAATAGTCTTTGATCCTATGATCCAAAATAAATTATAACTGATTTACCTATACGAACAAAGTGGTAAAGGAATAGATATTTTATTTAGGAATGAGATTACATTTGATAAATTAATAAAAAAGTTTAACATGTATTTTCAATTGCTTTCATTTTTATTATTAATGATACATTTTGAGTATATTTTGATGTTTGGTTGACCTAGCCACTGAGGACTTGTGCCTCTAAGCAGGTCGAGTAATAAAGATTTATTTATTTATATTCGAATAATTAAATAAATAAATAATTCCAATTGTTAAATAATTTGAATTTATAATCTTATTTTTTTATTTTTCAATGAGTAATTAGTCAAATTAAATTTTGAATTTTTTTCATCATTAATAAAGAGTATTTAATTTACGTTTTAATAATTTAACTTTTTTCGTGATTGTGTTATTGTTATTAAGCATATGATTGAATTCAGTTAAGGTAGTTGGTTCACCATATGGGTTTTCTTAGGATTTTTTTGAAATTTTGACAGATTATTATTTAAACACTTCTGCATCGATTGGTGGCAAATTTATGAACGATATAGTTCCGGAGATATTAAATTCCAAAGATAGAGTTTTTAAGACTCTTATACATTGCACTATACTGGATATTGGAAAATTTACATACTTATTTAATTATAATTAAGAAACTCTTCTTACCATTGTTATAAAAAACTAAACCAACATTAAATAATAACTAATACATTTTTTAGGAAAAATTTAAATTCATAGTTACAACACAGTTTCTGAGATATTAATGAATAAATAATGAAAAATTTCCATTAAAAACAAGCTCGCAACAACGCATTTATTTAAACTAAAAAGTGGGCTAACTTTAGCAATTTTTTTGACGTTTTTTCGCTTCAGCCATTGTCGCAACAGCTTTCAATCGCTTATTAAGAACTTTTTGTTTTATAAATCTCCCTTTATAATGTACTTTATCTGAAATTTCTGTGATAAAATATATTCAAGTTCGGACAGCGTTGCCATATTTCTCAAACGAGCACGGGATTGGCTAGTAGTGGTACACAAACAGCAAAAAGTTTTGGGCTTATGAATTATGAATCTTTATTGTCTGTACTATATACTCTAGCATTTACTTTTTGCTAGTATTGTCACGAAACAACTACCTTAATATTGGCTTTATAAGTGGTTTGAGCTGATTCATCTTTTGACTCCATGATCTCTTGCGTTTCACATTATTTAGACAAACCATTTCTCGTCCCAAGTGATAATTCGTTTTAAAAATGGTTTATTTACTTGAAGCTTTAGAAGCAAATCTCTTGGCAAACAACGAAATGACTTTCCGAAGGACCTAATAGTATTAATTTGTAGATATGTGTCTTGATAATGTCTTTCAATTTGATTCATAATAGGGATTCTTTTTCATTCAAAAATAGTTTTTCAATAGAAACTCGAATTTCTATACAGTTTAATGAGGGATCTCCATTATGAGCTGTCAGCATTTTGCATTGCTATATCTTAACTGACACAAATCAAGAATTTCATCTGCATTTTATTAAAACAATTGTTTATTATTTTTTCAGATTCATTACTCTGATTTATTACTGATGGCTGCTGTGAAGACTGGTTCTCTCTCTTAAATGCATTGGGTTTCTATTTTCAATTCATCTCTCTAATTCAAAAATTGTGTTTAAACTGAAGACAAAAGGATATTCCAATCACTTATCATCATTATGCAAAGGTATAAGTATATCCTATATATATATTTATTATTAAAGTAAAATCATTTCTGACTTTCCTCCTTACATTATTTTTTGATCAAACTAATATATAAGTTTGAATAGTCTTTGGCAGCATTGTAAAGTGACTGTATATCTAACCTTTTTAGTATAATGATTGAAATTTCTTCAGATAATTGAAATATAATATGTGCCCATAATTATGAAAGTGGTCCCCTTAGTTTCGAGATATTTAAGGTTTTATAAAATAAACAAGATACCAATTCTGTATAATGAGACAACTAGAAATCCACTTAACGGTTTAATTTTATGCGATTTTTCAAAACCGACATCTTATTACTGTACTTTTTAAATGGATGGGACATAAAATATGAAAAAACTAATTTTTTAATTTTTTGACTTAGACCACTTTTATAATTATGGGCACATATCTGTCTCGAATGTCATATTATCTAGATTCAAATAAAACAAATTAAAACCTCCTGAAAAATAATTATAGGAGTAAATCATTTCCATTTTATCTATAGATATGTTACAAAAAAATGGAATCGATTAATACCCATATAATAAGATATATTTTTACGGCTAAATTATTATTTTGGCTTGGATTATATATATTTTGACTTGGAGTATATATTTATTTATTTATTTATCTCAGGGCTCCAGAACTCACCCTCCCACCCCCGCAAAATTATTATTTTGGCTTGGATTATATATATTTTTGTTTATCTCGGGCCCCAGGACTCGCCCCCCCCCCCCCCCCCCCCGCCTAAATTATTATTTTGACTTGGATTATATATTTCTGTTTATCTCGGGGCTCCAGGACTCCCCCTCCCCCATCCTTTAAATTTTTATTTTGGCTTGGATTATATATATTTTTTGTTTATCTCGGGGCTCAGGACTCCCCCCCCCCATCCTTTAAATTTTTATTTTGGCTTGGATTATATATATATTATTGTTTATCTCGGGTCTCTAGAACTCCCCCATCCTTTAAATTTTTATTTTGGCTTGGATTATATATATTTTTGTTTATCTCGGGGCTCCAGGACTCCCCCCATCCTTTAAATTATTATTTTGGCTTGGATTATATATATTTTTCTTTATCTCGGGGCTCTAGGACTCCCCCCCCCCCTCGCTAAATTATTATTTTGGCTTGGATTATATATTTATTTGTCTCGGGGCCCAGGACCCAGGATATAGTATATCAAGATTTTGGCCGGAATTTTATTTTCTTTGATAAATAAAGAATATAAAATTTCTATTAGTTTATTATATTTAAGCTTAGTACCAGAGCAGGATTATCTGGCGAGCGTGCTATGTCTTAACATTTTTACTTCTCAATTAATATCTATTATATCTTGAAGATACCCCAAATTGGTGAGAAATATCTATTAAAGCCAACATTCTTGCATGGAAAAATATTAAAAGCACCTTATTGGATGTTTTTTCTTGCAGACAGACTTGATAGATATAAAACTGAGGATTGAATGGAAACCATGGATAAATTAAAAGATGGCTTGTGTATAATTAATTTAATGTTGCTATGAGTTATGTTGAGCCCTTATTAACCATAAAAACTTCCTTCTTGTCTTATTGAACATTACACCAGGTTGAAAAGGACTCAACATACCTCATAGCAACATTAAATTATAAGAAAATATATTGGGACCTTTTCTTTTTATACCTGAACTCCTTCATCACGGTTCAAATGAAGGAAAATTATTACATGCTTCCTTCATTGACCTTTTAAAACCTGAAGAAGGAGAGAAGATCATCATGTCTGTTCAAAAGTATAAAAAGAAAAGGTTCCAATAAGTTTTCTTATGTTGGTAATCATTTTTATATATTTATATCCTTGGATTGATTGTCTTCCATTCAATCCTCAGTTATTAAAAGCAACCTTTTAAATGTAAAATGTCTTCTTTTGACATAATTTTTATTAAATTTCTATCTCTCGAGAAATTAATTATTTTTTTATCCAATACAAGAGGCCTCATGGCCCTTGATCCTTAACGCCTAACCTACAAGTTTCCTCCTTCTTGCCCACATTTATTTCTATCTTCTTATTTATTTATTTATTTTATTTGCTCTTTTTAGATTAATCAGTCTTCTATGGAAATGTCCATCTCCTGTGACCTGAGTCCACGCCATCCTACATCATCTGATCTCTCTAGGATCTTTTCCAATGTAAGTCTCTCTTAATTATGCAATATTAATCCCGTATGACTTTGCCTAGCTAAATTTAAATTTATATCGATCATTTCTTTTGAATTTAGCTGAATCTGAATAATTAAAACCCATCATCAGTTTTCCAATTTTTTTAGAAAATAAATATTTGAATTTCGAAGGGATTATACTTATTTCTAGTAGAGTATTTATAAAGATATAGGAAATCATAATTTCGTCAAAAAAAAACTCGAAAAAAGTTACTTGTTTTACCCTTGAATTTTAAGAGAAATTTGATAAGGGTCCCCCTTATCATCAGTTTTCCAATTTTTTTAGAAAATAAATATTTGAATTTCGAAGGGATTATACTTATTTCTAGTAGAGTATTTATAAAGATATAGGAAATCATAATTTCGTCAAAAAAAAACTCGAAAAAAGTTACTTGTTTTACCCTTGAATTTTAAGAGAAATTTGATAAGGGTCCCCCTTATCATCAGTTTTCCAATTCTTTTAGAAAATAAATATTTGAATTTCGAAGGGATTATACTTATTTCTAGTAGAGTATTTCATAATGATATATGATATTTAATTAATTAATTTATTTTGAGTTTTGAGACTTTCCTTCATGAACAGTCTTAATATAAATAAATATTCTTATAAAAGTTCAATTTGTCGATAGTTGCAGAATTAAAATTTCTAATGAAATCACCAAAGTTTGTCGACTTATAAACTCGAGCTGTTGGGGTTCGATTCCCAAGGGGTGAATACAACTCTGTGTAATAAAAAATATCCATAACATATTAGAAGTATTTTCTTATTGGAGAGACGGAGAGAAGTTACAAATTAAAAACAGTTTTTAATCTGTAAACTCCTGATGATGGACTAATATATTGAGTTTGTATAAACCTCTGAGTTTTATTTCATTCACTGTGAAACTACACACCCTTTACTTTATTAATTACTATCATGTTTCACTTAAAACCTACACCATTTTCCCTAAGTAAAAAAAAATTATCTCTTAGTTAAGAATTAAAAAAAAAAAAAATTATTGCCTGTTTATTTGGAAAAATAACTTCAAAAGTACTTTTAATCTAAAGTTAATAAAAAAGGTGACTATTTTTAATTAATAAAATAAATATTCATATAACGTTTCAGTTTGTTTTTTATTTAAATTAAGTAATTTCACTACATGGAAAATAATTTATTTGAAAACATTTTAAATAAAATATTGTAAGTAGAATTATTTTTCTGTTTTCTTTTTGTTAATTTGTGGAATGGTCGAATCGAGTTGCCCATCTGAAAAAAACAAGATTGGAATTAATATATTTTATAAAATTGGAAATAGAATTATATTTTATATGACGAATTAGAATTATATTTAAATATTAATTTATTTAAATTTAATTATATTCTCTAATAATTTTATGTATTTCTTTTACAGATCACTTGCTGATTCAATCTCCTGCTTACTGTTCATCTCCAAGAAAATTTATTATCTTTTGAATATGATAATATTTTGTAAGTTTAAATAATTATATATTATATGTTTGAATAATAATTGATGTGTATGTATAAAAAAATGAATAAATAATATTTATTAAAAGAAAACCCTCTTTCATTTCAAAATTCCTAATGAGATCCTTTGAAAGCCAAGCCCCTTCATCACCTCTAACTCCGCCGGCCGGCTGCCAGTCTGGTTGCCCGGTCGCCCCTTAGCGGCGGGCGGGGCGGAGCTTCTCCCCTGCTCGAGCCGCTTCTCCGCCGGGAGCCGGACGGCTCCGCTGGCTTTCGGCTGGCCGCTTGGAGGGGACACTGGCTATATAAGTCATGCTTCGCGCTGGGTGGTTGGTTGGGGGAGGATGGTGGTGAGATGCACACCTCTACACATATTGTCTGGATCAGGAGGTCCAAGAAAAATGAAAAAATAGATTTTATTTAAAATATCTCTCACTTTTTGATTTATAGTAGTAGTAAATCTGTATATGGACTTGTAATTTTTTATGATTTTATTAGATTTATAGTAGTAGTAAAACTCGACTTGTCCTTTCATCTATTAAGTAGTAAGTAAGTAAGTAGTAAAAAAGCATTTGGACTTTTATTTTTTTTTATCATTTTATTGAATTTATAGTGGGCCCTTATCAACATTATCTTAAAATTAAAGGGTACAACTTTTTTCGAGTTTCTTTGACGAAATTATAATTTTCTATATCTTTATAATACTCTATACTAGGAATAAGTATAATCCCTTGGAAATTCAAATATTTATTTTCTAAAAAAATTGGAAAACTGATGATAAGGGGGGGACGTCATTTTCAAGATATTTAGAAAAAACTAAAAAAGTACTGAAATAAAATACTAATGTTTGTGGGCCGATATGTACCAAAAACTAATCAGCACTTCATTTTGTTAAACTAATGGTAGTTTTTCAATTTCATTTCAATTGGTGTAACGGTGTGGAAAAAATCGTGGGCCAAAAAAACGATAACATACATACATCCATACATCCATCCATCCATATATCCATCCGCACGCACTAAATGAAAAAAATGGCACTTTTTGGCCTCTCGACGAGACCCCATGTAATTTTTGGCAAAACCGTCACGTGCTAAAATTCAACCTAATTGAATACTACAATTTGTGACTTTAATTGAGTTCATGGGTTCCGTAGTCTTTACCTGAGGACCCTCTGAAGTCGCGCTTGCCGCGAGAGCGATTCCAATATTTTTTCCCATGCTTCGTATTGGATAAAGTAAACATTTAAGCAAAATGTAACCGTGTAATAAAATATTTTTGAATTTTAATAAAAGAATCGAGTGGATATTGATTGATCTCTTTTTGTGTGTTTTGGACTGCCTCATCATAGGGCTCGGATTTATAAGCAGTAACAATCTTTAAAATAGGAAGGCAGCTAAGCACTTAAAAAGAAATTTGAAGAACAAAGAGGCACTTGAAAATAAAAACAAAAAATATATATAAAAATGTTGGTCTAAAAAAACGTTAATTAGAAATATCCCAACCCTTTTTATGCTATGGGGTCACGGAAGTAAACAAAATTATACTTATTGGCATGATTCTTGATTAAATTTGGCATTACAATTATTTATTATGTATTTTTCAAGATTCTCATTGGTAAAAGAGGCCCTATTATCTGAAAGCTTGTTTTATATATTGAAAAGGTGCGTTCCACTTCACAAGACGTTAATGGACAAAATTTCAAATAAGCGATTTCGAATGGTGTTAAATTTTCTTCTTTAGCACTACTAGATCCTCCTAAATTCCTGGCTATTCTTTCCATTGTACAACGAGGATTCCTCTTCCGAATTTTGCCCATTTTTTGATTGAGTTTAAAGTCAATAGGTCGAGGTGATTTTTTGATATTTTCTTAAAATCTCTGGAATATTTTTATGGAGTCTATCGAAGAGAGATTTCTTGCTTCTAATGCTGTAATGGTTACAGGTAGATTGTTAAAATTACACTTTATATATATTAAATCAGCATCAAGAGTAATGGATGATAAAGCATTTTTATGCCTCCCTTATAGATCAAGCATCATCTGCATTGATTGTTTCTATGACCTAAAACAATAAATAAATAGAATTACAGAACAATATTTTAAAAAAAATTTCAAATTGCTTCCAAATGGCCAGAATAATATATATAGGTATAGCTGCTTGGATTCAGGTTCACTCACCACCTTGTTAATTTAGGCTTAGGTGGAAGAGGTGAATTCGGCAATTTTTCTTTGAAAGAGATTTTAAAAATAATTTTTTAATTTAAGAAATTACAGCATCGATATTTGGGAACTTAACTCGAATATGTACTGCCATTCTATGAATAGCATGTACAAGTGTCATTTTAGTGAAAAATGCTTTTAAAAGCTCCCCAGCCTTCAACATATAATATGCGGCGCTGTCTATCAATAATACCAAAGATTTTTTTATCATTATTTTCTGCAGGACACAAGATACCTATAAATAATAATTAATAATGCAAATTTGGAATCGGATAGCCGAGAGCTTAAAGACACTAGCCTTCTAAGCAGGAGTCCCGGGTTCGAGTCCGAGTCCCTGCATTGATATTTGACCGGCTATAATCTGATTCCTAGTCACCAATCCGTCTGGCAAGCGTGGTGACTTAATGCCAACCCCTTCCATTTGATGGAAGAGGCCTATATTCAGCAGTGGATTGTCGCTATCGACAGGCTGATGATGATGATGATGAATGCAAATTTCCATTAAGAAAAGGTCAATACATGATATTTTTAGGAGAGAAAGAAATTGAAACTTACTTAATACTTTGCGAATTGCTCTAGCAATTGTTGAACTAACAGGTCATTCAATAATTCCGTAGGATAAGTAAGAAAAAACAAAATTTTGACAAAACTCTATTTTATTATTCAACATAGTTCCCTTCGAAGGCGATACAACGAGTATAGCGATTTTCCAACTTTTCGCTACCACTTTTATAGTAGGATTTCTCTTTCTCGTCAAAATAGGCCTCAGTTTCAGCGATTACTTCATCATTGGACTTAAATTTCTTTTCAGCAAGCATTCACTTGAGATCTGAAAACGGTATAAAGTCGCTGGGGGCTAAATCTGAAGAATATGGTGGGTGGGTAAGCAATTTGAAGCCCAATTCATTCTATTTTGCCATCGTTTTCATCGATCTGTGACACGGTGCATTGTCTTGGTGAAACAACACTTTTTTTCTTTTTCAAATGTGGCCGTTTCTTTGCGATTTCAGCCTTCATCGATCCAAAAGTGCACAGTAATAGTCGCTGTTGATGGTGGTTCCTTTTTGGAGATAGTCAATGAATATTATTCCGTTCGCATCCCAAAATACAGACGCCATCACCTTACCGGCCGACTGTTGCGTCTTTGCTCGCTTTGGATTCGGTTTGTCGACTGCTGTCCACTCAGCTGACTGTCTTTTGGATTCTGGTGTGTATAGTGAAGCCATGTCTCATCCATTGTCACATATCGACGATAGAATTCCATTTTATTGCGATTTAGCAGCCCCAAACACTCCTCTGAAGCATCGATTCGTTGTTGTTTTTGGTCGACTGTGAGCTCCCGCGGACCCACTTTGCACAGAGCTTTCGCATACCCAAATGTTCGTGTAAAATGGTAAAAACACTACCATCTGATATATTTACAATGTCAGCTAGC
This sequence comes from Forficula auricularia, assembly GCA_024734495.1. Classification (NCBI taxonomy): domain Eukaryota; kingdom Metazoa; phylum Arthropoda; class Insecta; order Dermaptera; family Forficulidae; genus Forficula; species Forficula auricularia. The sequence goes on from JALMQS010000070.1 coordinate 15,585,803, forward strand.
TCGTGCACCTTCAATTTGCGATCGTTCATAACCAATTTGTGGATTTTTTTTATGTTTTCTGGAATAACAGCCTCATGTGGGCGTCCACTTCGGTCTGAATCATTTGTGCTGGTAGGACTACGTTTAAATTCAGCAATCCACTTCTCTACCAGTTGTCTCGATGGAGCAGAGTTCGGATAATGTTTATCAAGCCATTGTTTGGTTTCCACTGTATTTTTTTCATCAAAAAACAATGCTTTATTAAAACTCGAAATTCACTTTTTTCCATTTTTTTTCAATAACAAAAGTTGCATCACACAAAATGCTATAACTCACAAATCAATAGTCAGATTGCTGTCAAATTTATACACGTATCGTTTGAAGGTTAGTACTAAATAAAAATCATATAGAAAAATTCTAGTAACGCCATCTATGTGTCGTTTTGGAATAGACTGTTATTTGTTGCTTCAAGTTCGGAGCAGGCTATTAAATATGGTCCACTCGGCTCATTCATGTAAAATTTTCCTGCCCGATAAATAATTTTTTCGGAATATTTTCTTAATAATTCAAAAAAAATTTAAATTTATAAAATGTATAGATCGTAAAAAATAGAAATTGCCCATTTTAGTTAAAAAAGGGACTAAAAGCATTTATATATTAAATAGGCACTAACACCCAGAAATTCCTCAATCTCTTCAGCAATAGTTACCAATAAAAACCGAAACGTTAAAAATCCAAAAAAAAAAAATGGTTATTCCTCATGTACTAGATGAGAATCAATCGCTATTTTTGATTTTAACTTGATTCCTCTGTCTTCAGTAAAGGTAACGGATAAGAAAACAACGCAGTTGCTTATAAAAATTTCCTCATAAATTTTTAGCATTTCACAGAGAGAGGCCTAACCATTCTTACTTAAGCAAGGTTAAATGAGCTATATTAAAACGATCAAATGAATAAATTTTAAAGAAATTAAAATAAAAAATTGAATGTAATGGAAGGCAGCCCAGCAGTAGTGAGGAAAGAAAAAATTAACACATATCAAATAAGGTGTAATTTATTGGAATCCTTCCTCCTTTCCTTTCAAACCGACGTTTCGGAGGATTTTCCCTCCTTCTTCAGGGTTTCAAAGGGTCAATGAATGAAACAAATAAAATGTTTTTCTTCTTCTCTCCACAGTTGTGTTCAAAACTTTCTTCTTTTTTAGCAAAGGCATTTTTGATAACATATCACTACTGTGGAGAGAAGAAGGAAACATTTTATTTGTTTCAATCATTGACCCTTTGAAGCCCTGAAGAAGGAGGAAAAATCCTCCGAAACGTCGGTTTGAAAGGAAAACAGGAAGGATTCCAATAAATTACACCTTAGTTGATATGTGTTAATTTTTTCTTTCCTCACTACCACTGGCTGCCTTCCATTACATTCAAATGAAATTTCTACCAGACCGTCTCTCTCCAGAGAAAATTTCATTACATTAAAATAAAAAAATTAAAAAAAGTATCTTACTCTAGAGTAAAAGTATTTTAAAATATAATTTTACTAAAAACTTTATTTAACCTTTTTTGTGGTCCCCAAGGTACTTAATTAGGATATTAAATTTCATCAAAATTGGTTAAGTCATTTTCAAGATATATAGAAAAAACTAAAAAGTACTGAAATAAAGTACTAATGTTTATGGGCCGATATGTACCAAAAACTAATCAGCGCTTCATTTTGTTAAACTAATGGTAGTTTTTCAATTTCATTTCAATTGGTGTAACGGTGTGGAAAAAATCGTGGGCCAAAAAAACGATAACATCCATACATACATACATCCATACATCCATCCGCACGCACTAAATGAAAAAATGGCACTTTTTAGCCTCTCGACGAGACCCCATGTAATTTTTGGCAAAACCGCCACGTGCTAAAATTCAACCTAATTGAATACTACAATTTGTGACTTTAATTGAGTTCATGGGTTCCGTAGTCTTTACCTGAGGACGCTCTGAAGTCGCGCTTGCCGCGAGAGCTATTCCAATACTTTCTCCCATGCTTCGCATTGGATAAAGTAAAAAAATAAAAAAAAAATCCATTTTAAAGAATAATGGTACCTAGGTATATTGATTACATTATTTATATTTATTTACATTTTTTGAAGCCTAGGTAAATAATATATTATATACCTACCTAAAGGTAAATAAAAAAAAAATTGAAATTTCCCTTCGAATATATTTATTTCCTTCAACTCTAAAATAAATCAAACAAAATGATGTAAGTACAAAGTACATTTCAATATATTATCAACGGGATTATTTTTGATTTAAAATATCGATATATTATTATTCAAGGTCGAAGACTTATCAAATATATAGAGAGGTGTTCTTCAAGAGTAAAAATCCATTTCTCCTTATCGCTATGTTGGGGTCAAATTTGTTAAAATTGGGGGCTCTCTCTGAAAAAAACACAGCGTTTTTTCTTTGTGATATGCAGACTAAATTTAAAGAAGTTATTAATCAATTTGATAATATTACTAAAAATGCACAAAAAATGGTGAGGTTAACTTTCATATTTAATCTGAATAATTTATATAAAAAATGTTTATATATTTTTAGGTGGATGCATCGAAAATCTTAAATATTCCCCTTCTAGTCACAGAACAATATCCAAAAGGTCTTGGGAAAACTATACCCGAACTCTCGATTGATCATGCCTGTCACGTTTTCGAGAAAACGAAATTTTCGATGGTAACCCCGGAATCTCTGCCTGCTATTAATAAACTTTGCGATGGGAAACTACAATGTGTAGTACTTTTTGGAATTGAGGCAAGTTTTAATCAATTACTTTATCCCTATAGTGATCAAATAATGTTGACAGTGCAAGAGCGGACTTTTAAAAGACAATGTAAAACTTTATTATACCTCGAGGGGTGAACCGCGACCTAATATCGTGCACACCTACTCAGGGCCGTCCCGTGCCGGGGGTGCAAGGAGTGCATGGCACCCGGTCGGCAAAAAATTAAAAAAAAGTTGTTGCTTTTTGGCTTTTCGGCCTTTCAAGCCATAAGCCAATTTACGATACCAGTTATATTTTTATTAAAATTTGTCTCTAAGGCAGGGGATCAGCCATCAGCCGAACGCCTCGACACGGACTGGAACCCGGGTCTACTTGGTTAGCAGGTGGAGACGCTAACCACTACACCAGCCCGACCCCCACCCCCCAAAAAAAAAAAGTTATTTATAAACACATCCACAAAGATGCCCATTAAATAGTGCTAATAAAGAATAACAGATTAATATAGTATAAAATTATGTATATAGGTAAGGTACTTCTTTTTGTTATAACAAAAAAGAAGTCTAAGGATTACCTATATGAAATTACTATCTTTTTTACGTTTGTTTCAAATACCTACATTCTTTTTTAAAATTATACAAAGTAATAAAGTTTATAAAAAGTTACCTTTATCATTTTTATTTTAATGTTTTATTTCTTAAACAGATTAACAGTTATCAAATAATTAAAATCAGAATTTTAAATCATCGCACTTATTATTATTATTGCCGGAATATAACATTGATGTTCTGAAGAGGAAGGGCGGCAAATTATATCTTGCACCCGGACGGCACATAGGTACCCTTGAGACGGCCCTGCACCTACTTCCACTTCCACTTTCATTTCCAAGTTGAAGACAATAGATGAAGGGGCATTATCCAAAATAATTCCACATAATTCCAAAGACGTATACACCTAATTCTAATCGCGGTACACCCCTCGTGATACATGTAAAGAATTGTTTTTTTTTATCTTTTGATAAATTTTATTAATCTATTTTAGAACATATAATACATATATTTAAATATAATCATTTGTCGGGGAATTAGCTAGATGTATATAAGAGACCAAAAGATATTTTTGAATGAAAACTAATGGAATATTGCAGCCATGGGCGTAGTTAAGGGGCGGGAACAAGGGGACAGTGCCGTTTTCAGGAACCCGATTGGATATATTTATATATACAATTTTTGCTCGTTTAATAAGAGTAGATAAGATTTGAACTGTGTATAGGAAATAGATTTTGAAGTTCTGAACATTTCACCTTTATTAGATCTCTTGTCAGTGGCTCAGTCTAGAAACTTAAATTTTACTTTGATAGAAGAGACAGTTGTATGGTTCCTTCAATAATCCTTTTAAACCCTGAAGAAGGAAGGTGAGGGTGTTCCGAAATGTAAGTTAAAAATCCTGAAACGACATTCCATTAGTTTTTCATTATCAGATTTGATTTATATTTTCTAACTTGTCTCCAAGAAAATGCTAAATTTTGAATTACGGAGAGATTTTCATTTCAACAATCAAAGCTATTTTAATGAACTATGGATTGTAATGAGGCAAATAATTTTACACTTTACAGTCGATAGCGAATGATTTGCAAGGTTACTATTCACTCGTTGAAGATTGTTATTTTTATAATTTTAATATTAAAACCAATTGTTTCAATTATCAAGTTAAAAGGATCTGGTATTGATTTGTGGAACAGTCTGTTACTACTTGGGATTATAGTCCTCTGCCCCATATGATTAAATCAATTATAAATTTTGTCAAGTCCTAATGTCCTAGAGTTGTGCAAAATTTTATTTAGTTCTCACAAGCAGAGATTACCTCAGGTAGAGAGAGCACATACCATCCTTGTTAAGGTTTTGACCAGATTTCCTTAACAACTTATGGCAAATGTCGAGATGGCTAATGAGTCGTTTGCTCCTGGTATCGGGTTTTTGCGCGGAATTATTTAAATTACGTTTTGTCTTTTGATGGAAATCTATGATCATGTTATTTGTTAATGAGCAAAAATTTCTATTTTTTTAAAATTCTTTTTCTTGTTTGTTAATTGTTAAATCCTTTTAATTGATTTGTATTTATGTTTATTAATTTTTGAAGTTAATTTGTATTGATGTTTGTTGACCTAGCCACCGAGGACTTGTGCCTCTAAGCAGGTCGAGTAATGAAGATTTATTTATTTATTTAAAAAGTAGAATTTGGAATCCAGTAATAATAACGAAGATTACTTGGCGTTTCTTCTATGATAATTTAACAACCCTGTCTCTGTTACAAATGAGAATAAATAATAATAAATTCTTTTGATTCATCATCAAAAATTAATCAGTCGTGAGTCTAGTTCGACGTGACTATACTCGCTTCTATTTCATGCCAAACTCTTTCACATCTCTAAAAGAACCAAAACCCATATTATTCTTTCTTTTGATTCGAGTTTATTGATAATCAATTAAGGAGATTCTTTCGCAACAATCCACACAAAAAGTTTTAGCCTTGTAACCACTCTATAAATATGAATGGTGTTAAAATTTTAGGTTATGTTTTTTAACGTGACTGTACTTTTTACACTACTATATTCTATTTATGAATCGATCGTTTCCAAGCTATTGATATTATATCCCCTCTACTAAAAATAATCGCCCAAATGTTTTATTTTCTTTATTTTTTATCAAAACTACGTGGTAAATAATTTCAATTTTTTTTTTAATTTACTCCAAATATATTATTCTAACAAATATTAGTTTTTCATCAAGATAGTGAAAGTCCTTCAATGAAAAAAAATAAAATAATGATCATTTTCCCACCCTTTCCTAATCTACCATATGTAAAAAAATTCATTTTTAATTACATTTATTTCATGTTTGGTGTGGTAAATCGTCTTCAAATTTTAACTCTGATTATTATGCTTTTAATGACTTATATTCAAAGTTACGAAGACTTCTTGAATTTTTGCATTTGTGAAAGAACTACCTTAAAATGAATTATTTTAAACTTCTTTTTCAGGCCCATGTTTGTGTTGAGCAAACAGTTATTGATCTCTTAGCAATGGGCATTAATGTGCACGTCGTCGCGGATGCTACTTCGTCAAGGACACAAGAAGACAGGCATTTAGCATTTAAGGTAAACGAATTAAAAAAATTGGAATTCAAATAAATATTTTGTTTATTAATTATATCTGTTGATTTTACAGAGAATGAGACAGATAGGATGTTTTGTTACAACAAGTGAGAATGTACTATTTAAATTAATTAAAGATAAGAATCATCCTGTCTTCAAATCCATTTCCCAGTTGGTGAAGACGCCTTCAACAAATTCAGGATTGATTCATTCGAAAATATAACAAGTATCGATTTTCAGAATTGTGGATGATAAAATAATATACAGTTAAATGATTTTTTTGGTTTCTTAATTTTGACCCGTTGAACCGAAACCACCTTCACCGCGTTTCGTTTCAGTCAATTCCTAAAAGAAAAAGATTTTACATAAGTAATGGATTCGAATTGAAATTCAAACTAATATCTATTCGATACTTACTTTCACTTCAACTAATTCAGGATAGAAGATTTTTTCGCAAATCAGCTGAGCGATACGATCTCCTTTGGCTATTTTAAATTCAACATCTGCATGATTGAATAATACAACACCGACGTTTCCTCTGTAATCTTCATCAATCACTCCAGCTGAAATTATACATTTTTAAGATTAGAAAAAAATAAAATAAACTCCTAAAATTATTAAAAAAAAAAAAAAATACACACACAAAGGAGAAATTTTATTAATAAAGTTGGTGTAGGGAAATAAGGACAATATCTTATGCAAATAATTTTTATTTTTTGCAAATGTTTCGTCAACTTTGTTGACTTCCTCAGGGCTCAAATAAATTAACTTCTTTGCATATTTGTCATTTTATCAATATTCCTTCTTAGCAAACATATCAGACCAGTTATCAAACAGATCTGTTTTTGTGAACTAGGATTATGAAGGATTTAAGACTAAGATTCTAGAAAAAGGGATGCAGGTGTTTGTGCACTCGGATTATGAAGGATTTAAGAATTTAAGATTCTAGAAAAAGGGATTCAGGTGTTTGTGCACTCGGATTATGAAGGATTTAAGAATTTAAGATTCTAGAAAAAGGGAGGCAGGTGTTTGTGCACTCGGATTATGAAGGATTTAAGAGTTTAAGATTCTAAAAAAAAAAGGCAGGCAGGTGTTTGTTAACTCGGATTATGAAGGATTTAAGACTTTAAGATTCTAAAAAAAAAAAGGCAGGCAGGTGTTTGTTAACTCGGATTATGAAGGATTTAAGACTTTAAGATTCTAAAAAAAAGGCAGGCAGGTGTTTGTTCACGCGGATTATGAAGGATTTAAGACTTTAAGATTCTAAAAAAAAGGCAGGCAGGTGTTTGTTAACTCGGATTATGAAGGATTTAAGACTTTAAGATTCTAGAAAAAGGGAGGCAGGTGTTTGTTCACTCGGATTATGAAGGATTTAAGACTTTAAGATTCTAGAAAAAGGGAGGCAGGGAGTTCCAGCCCTTGAGGAAAGTGGATATTATTTCGAGCAAACACAGTCTTTAAAAATAAGATGCGAAAGAAAGTTTACAAACCAAATATCAGTTTTTAGAAAGGATAAAAGGCAGACAACTGAACATGATGGTTTTTTGTTAGATCTAATCGTGCCTTTGTCCACAGAGTCTCTACTGTTTTCAAGAGCTTTGCCCAAAATATGAGTTAAAGAAGTCAGAATGGTATTCATAAAGCCATTTTGCCAATATTTTTTTGGTAAATTCTAAGTGTCAGAGAATATGTTTGTTGATATTCAAGAAAGTTAAATTAATAATTTTTCTAGACAATAATTTTGATATTTTACAGAGGCGTAACAAGCGAACTTGGCGCCTAAACATTAGGGTGGTCCTTATTTTGTGTATTTTCGAATTTTTACGCTGACAGACACATGTGGTTCGAAATAAATAAAAAAAATATCCCGCCAAGTTTCATCTCTCTATCTCAAATTTAACCTATGCCGCAGAGCGATGCAAGTTTCCCATCTAAATAACATGGGATTTTTGACATTGAAATATCAATTTTTTTATTCCGGCCAAAGTAATGGTTCAAAAAATATGAAACTTGTAGACTTTATCTTTTTAAATAGTAGCTATCCCTCATACTTTTTACAGATTTTTAGCTAGTATAATTTTGGAGTCTATAACTTACTAACACTAAGTTATAGCAGTTTTTATCTTGCTGTAACTCCAAAATTATAATAGCTAAAAATCTGTACAAATTCTAAAGAGTAGCTACTATTTAAGGATAAAGTCTACAGAGTTTAAAATTTTTTGAACCTTTACTTTGGACGGAATAAAAAATTGATATTTCAATGCCAAAATCCCAAAATTATTTAGATGGGAAACTTGTATCGCTGTGCGGCATAGGTTAAAATTGAGATAGAGACTTGAAACTTGGGAGATATTTTTTTAAAATTATTTCGAACCATCTGAGCGTCTGTCAGCGTAAAAATTTGAAAATACCCAAAATAAGGACCATCCTACTATATATAGCGTAAAATGTAAAGAATATAGGTACATCAATATTTTTATTATGGGAATATACGCAGTCACTGTAGCTCTACAAGAAAGAGGTAAAGAAGTTTTATGAAAAATTTTGGGATCATGAAGAATTAATTACTAGTACCTGGCCACCGAGCGATGCTCGGTAACTTTTTGCTACAGTTAAAATGTAAATATACATTTTTATCGAGACAACCACCTGTGAATAATTATTTCAATTAACAAAAAACCCAACAAAAACAACTTAGCCGAAGATGAGACCGTGACAGATCCAGTCGCCAAAACAAAACCCTCCTAACCCGTGAATTTCATCCAAATCGTTAGAGCCGTTTTCGAGAACCCGATTGGATATATATATATATATATATATATATATATATATATATCAAAGCGCACAGCGTGCGCAGGCCAAGTTCGAGCATTAGCTTGGCCGTACACGCTGTACGCTATTTACACGAACCATTTTGAACCAATTTCGACCTCCCCCCTGTAACTTGGAATTCATTTGAGATACAGAGCTGAAATTATACACATGTATTGATAATTATGTAATCCATATTTAGGAGAGTGCCAAATAGAGTACCTAAATAGATTCTGAGATATGGACCTGAGAAAATAGCTAATTTTGGCACTCACTCACTGACAGGTCATCAAAACCTCTAGGGTACTTCCAATCATCCCAGCATCATGAAATTTCGCCTGCTAGTAGAGTTTGGGACACAAACAAAGGAAGGTGGTGTACAAGTAAACAAATAGATATACACATAATATGTACTAGTAGACCAGTACTTACGTATTAACGCCACCACAGCTAGATTTGGCGGTTTTTAAATTTCGCCAATCTACACCTAAACTTTTTGAGATAAATCATAAAATAGAATAAATCAGTTCGCCTCTGTCAAAAAACAACTTGAATAGGTTCGGTTTATGATCTCGGTTTGATTAGATAAAAAATGCGTTCCCAAACAAACTTTAGGTGTAGATTGGCGAAATTTAAAAACCGCCAAATCTAGCTGCAGTGGCGTTAATACGTAAGTACCTGTAGACCATTAGAAAGCTAGAAATGCAAAAACTGGGTGCGGTTTATGTGGGAGGTGGGGGATCTAGGGGTTGGGGTGCAGTGGTGGGGGCGAGGTGTGTGGTTTCGGGAGAGGGGGAGTCAGGGGTTAACGTGCATCGCTCGGTGGCTCCAGGTACTAGAAACAAATATATATATATATATATATATAAACAATTTTTGCTATAGATAGATAGATATTTAATTATAGCCCAAGAGCCCACGACTGCCAGACCTTCGTTATTTTATAAAAGCTGAAAGTTTTTCTGTGCATGTCCCCTATACATGTAAGAACGACCAGCGACTATAGAGTTTGGGTAGTGGTTACTTTGGCAGGTAACAGGTAATAAAGGTGTATAAAATAGTACTTTAAATTCGTTAAAGTATAAAGTTCAATTTTTTTATATTTTCTTCGGGATAACTTTAGAAATCTCGTCATCCATTGCCGGACACTTATGACAGTTGCTACCCCCTGCCAGACACCCCTAAACTTTAAGAAACTCAAGCTTGAGTGGTTTGCCATAAAAGAATTTAGTCTTTTTGATTTTAAGTCGATTCTTCCACGTTTTCAGTAGAAGTTGTCATTAATAGTCAAAACAACAAAAATGGAATGCAATAAGGTTATTCCTCTAGTATTAGATAAGAATCGATGGTTATTTTTGATTTTAAGTCGATTCCTCCATGTCTTCACCAATGGTTATCAATAATAACCGAAATGTCAAAAATCTATGTAAAAACCATTAAAACTATCCGCCTATTGAGGTAACATTTTTTTATAGGTCGCCAAGTAATATATATAAAATTTATCTTTTATATTATAACGAAAGTATAATTATAATTTATTAAAGTTTAGGGGTGTCTGGCAGGGGATAGCAACTGTCATAAGTGTGCGGCAAAGGATGACTAGATTTCTAAAGTTATCCCGAAGAAAATATAAAAAAATTGAGCTTTATACTTTAACGAATTTAAAGTACTATTTTATACAGTATAAAGCTAAATTTTTTATATTTTCTTCGGGATAACTTTAGAAATCTAGTCATCCTTTGCCGGACACTTATGACAGTTGCTACTCCCTGCCAGACACCCCTAAACTTTAATAAATTATAATTATACTTTCGTTATAATATAAAAGATAAATTTTATATATATTACTTGGCGACCTATAAAAAAATGTTACCTCAATAGGCGGATAGTTTTAATGGTTTTTACATAGATTTTTGACATTTCGGTTATTATTGATAACCATTGGTGAAGACATGGAGGAATCGACTTAAAATCAAAAATAACCATCGATTCTTATCTAATACTAGAGGAATAACCTTATTGCATTCCATTTTTGTTGTTTTGACTATTAATGACAACTTCTACTGAAAACGTGGAAGAATCGAATTAAAATCAAAAAGACTAAATTCTTTTATGGCAAACCACTCAAGCTTGAGTTTCTTAAAGTTTAGGGTGTCTGGCAGGGGTAGCAACTGTCATAAGTGTCCGGCAATGGATGACGAGATTTCTAAAGTTATCCCGAAGAAAATATAAAAAAATTGAGCTTTATACTTTAACGAATTTAAAGTACTATTTTATACAGTATAAAGCTAAATTTTTTTATATTTTCTTCGGGATAACTTTAGAAATCTAGTCATCCTTTGCCGGACACTTATGACAGTTGCTACCCCTGCCAGACACCCCTAAACTTTAATAAATTATAATTATACTTTCGTTATAATATAAAAGATAAATTTTATATATATTACTTGGCGACCTATAAAAAAATGTTACCTCAATAGGCGGATAGTTTTAATGGTTTTTACATAGATTTTTGACATTTCGGTTATTATTGATAACCATTGGTGAAGACATGGAGGAATCGACTTAAAATCAAAAATAACCATCGATTCTTATCTAATACTAGAGGAATAACCTTATTGCATTCCATTTTTGTTGTTTTGACTATTAATGACAACTTCTACTGAAAACGTGGAAGAATCGACTTAAAATCAAAAAGACTAAATTCTTTTATGGCAAACCACTCAAGCTTGAGTTTCTTAAAGTTTAGGGGTGTCTGGCAGGGGTAGCAACTGTCATAAGTGTCCGGCAATGGATGACGAGATTTCTAAAGTTATCCCGAAGAAAATATAAAAAAATTGAGCTTTATACTTTAACGAATTTAAAGTACTATTTTATACACCTTTATTACCTGTTACCTGCCAAAGTAACCACAACCCAAACTCTATAGTCGCTGGTCGTTCTTATCTGTATAGGGGACATGCACAGAAAAACTTTCAGCTTTTATAAAATAACAAAGGTCTGGCAGTCGTGGGCTCTTGATCTATTATTAGTTTGTTGTTATTTTGAAAAAATAGTTTTGTATTGTTGACTCGTTAATAAACATCATCTTGAACAAGATCGTACTTATTATTTCTAACTTATATGACACCTGTGGCTTTTTACAAGGGAGCTTTGGCGCCTTTTGTTGAAGGCGCCTTTGGCCATCCGCCACACTCGCCAGAGGCTAGTTACGCCTCTGATATTTTAATATGGATTCAAAAACTCTAAATAACTATACCTCCAACATCAATATGATTTTTAAGGGCAAGACCTGACCGAGGGGCCACGCGGCCGTAGCATCCCTCTGGGAGATGAATTTGGATGTCTGTCTTTACAAGAGCCTTCCCTCGGGGAGGAATTACCGCTTCGTAGGCGCTGAAAATTAAATCAAATGAGTTTGAGAGATAACCATTGAGAAACGAATTCAATTACCTCTTGAGATCATATCCGGCAGATTTGTCCGATCCTTTCATTGGAGAGAAAGCATTTTCAGTCAATTTAACAAAACGTAAAATCTGCTTTGTTTGAGATGGCATGTTGATTGAACTTGAGAAATTTAAATAAAGAATAGAAAAAGAAATAAATACACAATTAAGTGTGAGGACTAGAGGAGATTCGTTGTTCTAAGTTTTACCGGCAAAATTGAGAAATATAGAAAAAAGCGCCAGAATTTATCAGCTGTTTGGTGGGGAGGCGAGCGCCCCTAGTGGCGCAAAAGAGAAACTTGCATCTGAAAAACATTGCTTATTAATAAGTAAAAAAAAAACAATTCTTGATCAATATTCGCATTTAATGATATCTAAATTAAAATAAAACAACTTAAAAATCTAGTAAAATTAATTATTTTGGACATTTAAAATAAGGTTTTTACGACTGACTCATTAATAAATTGACATTTGCTTGTAACAACAATCTAAAGCCAACTTAAAAAAATAAAACTTTTAGGATTCTCAAAAGAAAAATAATTTATTGTTACTTTAAAAAGAGAACGAAATAAAAAAATGTACATATTTAATATATAGAAATATGTGTATATATTTTTTGTAATTCGATCAGGTAAACTTTTATTTATTTCGATACACTGACTGGCGGCATTTTCAAGTACATTTGAGATCAATATTTAAGGTAGTTCATCTTGTGAAACACCACTATAATCCGTTAAATAATTCCTGTGTTTAATATGTTTCACTATAAACCAACACGCCAACACCGCTTTCCTTAAACTTTATTTTAAGGTAGTTGTTTCGCGATAATACTAGCAAAAAGTTATGCTAGAGTCAGGGGCGGATTTAAGAGACCCAGGGCCCCTAGGCACTTGACATTTGCCCCCCCCCCCCCCCCCACCATCTCGAAGCTATTTTGAAAATTTAGCAAATTAAATGCACTAGTACAGAACATATTATTATTATTTTTTTATTTTTTTATTCAAGAACATTGTATTTGTAGGGGCATCTAGCCTTTTTAATGTACAATATTAGGCCAATTTAATTACAAAGAAAATAAACATATGATACAAACAGATCAAGAGAAAAAAATTAAAAAGGGAAACAACAATTATATGGAACAAAAACAATAAATATACTGAATATAGAGAAAAGAATAAAACTAAAAAATGACAATATATAGGATATAGACAAAAGAAGAGAGGAAAAAATAAAAAAAATTTCTTTTCTTTTATTGCTCTCGGGAACAAGATAATAATTGAACTAAATTATTTATCAATTGGTCATCGTTATTTTCATATCACAATCTAGATTCAATTTCTAGAAGCTATTTCTACTTGTTCTAGATTGTTAACATAAATTTGGTTTTACTATGCATAGTGCTTTTACAATTACTTGCTATAGCCGGAGAATAGAATTCAGTAAAAAAAATTTTTCTAGCTTATTCGTGATTAAAAAATGCATTTACTGTACTGCTTGTTCGCCAGTATATACAAAGAAAAGTAAAACAAAAGAAACACAAGTATGCTTTTAGGTATTGTATGAATTTTTGTGTATTGGAAAAAATGTATATTATGTATATAGACCATTAAAATTTTGATTTCTGATTTATATCTACGTATAAAAAACGCATTTCGGACGAGAAAAGATGTAGATTAATCTGATATAGAAAGACACAGGCATTATTTCAGAAACTAAGTATTTTTTTTACGAACGCAATTTTCATATTCAAAATAATTTAGCTATCCCCTTGATATGTACTCGAATGTCTTAATTGCTGACAATGAATTTGTAATAAATTTACCAGAATTACTTAAACTCTACTATTTCGAGAAAATATAGTCATTTTCCTTGCTAGGCCAACTATATATCATCAATACCCTTCGTAAATAATAATTAATTCTTACTTGGAGGAAAAGATCACTTACCCTCGGTCCTGGAGCAGCATACGCGACGGTCATCCAAACTGAATGAAAAATAAGAAAATATTTTAAAAACATACCAAAGAGGTGCAATCCCGAAAGGCCTTGGTTGGCCACTCCATCTTGGAAATAAGAAAAAAGGGGGATTTTATGGACTGGGTACGATTCCAAAGTATCTGTGGATGCGGGTCTTAAACTGCTGAAGGTTATAAGTCGCTGAAAGCGAATACCTAAGTATTATATTTTCTAACTTAATAGTTTCACTTGAATACGAATTATAATTATTAAAACATTGGTTCGTTTTTGCTTTATTTTTGACAAATAGGTAGGGTGATGAAAATTTTTTAAATAATATGTTTACTAATTTAATAAGATTTGAATATTAATTATTTAGATAATAGAGAATTGTATCAATAAAATGTGTAAAATCTACCTTAAGTCTAAACATATTTTATTTTTACGTAAAGTTAATTATTGGCTCTCTTAGATAGAGATACTAGTTCGAATCCTGTCGGGTGCTCAATTCATATTTTTCCTTTTCAAAAAATAATAATATAATTTTCTAAATATAGAATTATCATAAGAAATTATTGATTCCATTATTTAACTTTCGCGGCTCAAATTTATTTAAGAAAAATTAAAACTAACGTTTAAAAAAGTCAATTTGTCTAAAATTGTTGTTCTTTATTTTTTTACTGTAAATCACCTCAAGATAGGAATAAGTCAGGATATTAGTAAATAAAGCACCTCTAAAAAAATAATTTCTTAATGGATGCTTAAAAACGTACAGCACGGATATAGTGGGTGTATTTTGATTGTCGATTAAAAGACTTAATGATCTTAAAAACGTCGTATATTTTTTTTTACTTATGGAAAGTGGTGTAGGTTTTAGGTAAAACATGATGTTAGTTAATAGAGTAAAGGGTGTGTAGTTTCACAGTGAATGAAATAAAACTCAAAGAGGTTTATACAAACTCAATATATTTCGGATTATTAGTCCATCATCAGGAGTTTACAGGTTAAAAACTAATAATAATTGAACGAGTGGTCGCCATTCTTGACATTCAAATCATGGTTACCAATATGATATTGGTAACCATGATTTGAATGTCAAGAATGGCGACCACTCGTTCAATTATTATTAGTTTTTAACCTGTAAACTCCTGATGATGGACTAATAATCCGAATATATTGAGTTTGTATAAACCTCTTTGAGTTTTATTTCATTCACTGTGAAACTAGACACCCTTTACTCTATTAACTAACGTCGTATATTCCTAGAAAGTCGATTTTCATATAGCGTTTAGGTCCATATTAACCAAAAATACTCGGAATATACATTAAAAAGACAAACAAAAGACGTTTACAACATCTTTTGGACTTTCAAAAAAATTACGTTGTGGACGTAGTGAACATCTTTTCGTTTTCCAATAAAATATCCTAAATACACAAGTACTTCTTAAATTACAAGAATATCTACAAAAATCAATGTTTTTTTTATAGGTCCATTTTTGTACAATTCGTGAAAGTCGAGTATGTTACGCTCACAAGTTTATTTAAAATTCTATATTTCTCTATTATTTCCTGGAAATGTTTAAATATTTTATTGTATTGTCATCGCATATACGTGTGTGGAAGAAATTTCAAGGGAATAACGCCTTGAAAAATTCTCGTCAAAATTCGATTATAAAATTCTACAAAGTTAAACAGATAAACAGTTTGATAGTCAGAGGTTCCAAGTTAAAAAATAAAGCATTTAAAGTGGGGGCATTGAAAATAAAAAAATAAAGTTTTTCTTACCAGCCAAGATGATTGCCAAGAAGAAGACAAATTTCGCCATTTTAATAAATTAGTTCTTGTAGTTATTCGTTCAATGGAAAAACTAAACAATGAATAGTAAACTAACAGAGAATGTTTGAACTTTTATAGTAAACTTTATCATATGAGAATGAGATATACAACCTACATAATAATCAACTGGTCACATTTTCATTTATTTTAAGTCAGCGCGTCACTACCAATTTACACCCTATTCCTTTATTTCGTTTTTATTTATTTATTTATTTATTTCAACGGCTAATGCCTGATAATACATACATTATATTATTACATACATACATTATAATAGCTTATAAATAAGGTAATAACAATAACAAAACAAAATATCACATTAAAATAACTCATAAAAAGAATTTTCGACCTTTTATATTTAACTTTATCATGAATAATTTTGAGAATGAGATATAAAACTTAAATAATAATCAACTGGTCTGTTCACCACACAACTTTCACATTTTCATTTATTTCAAGTCAGCGCGTCTCTACCAATTTACACTATCTTCCTTTATTTCGTTTTTTTTTATTTTCCCAAAAACCGCTCCAACGAATTTTTTAAAATTTTGACACAACTAATAACTCATGACACTTGATAAATACACTAATAAAAATAAAAAAACTAATAAATCTTTCATGTAAATGTCCATCCACTTCCGGTTTTCTGATTTCAATGACTGATTTATTTCGCCACGCAGAGGGGGCAGCCCTTTACAGAAAGAATAAAGATTTGTTTATAAATTAGGTTAAAACCCTCATCAGCCGTCCAAAAATTACGCCAGATGTTATGACTATTAGTGAAAAGTATATGTGGGACTCCAGAATCTAGGCCAGAGTGTTGGGATCGCAAAAAGCGCCCCACAACTGTGCAATGCAATCAAGAAGAGAAAAAAAAACAATAATCAAATTACAACACTACAAATAAAAAACAAAACAAAACAAAAAAGAAAAAAAAATTAAAATTAACATCAAAATGCTAAAAAAAATTAATAATAATAATAAAAGTCGTTTAAAATGAGCTGGCCACCGCAGAAAGGTCATTTGTCGAGGAAGGCTAGCCCAGCAATGCACATAAATCTAAACTCACTTTTTGAATTAACTAAGGCCGGGCCCCGTCCGAAAAGTTAAAAAGGGAACCTAGCATCGCCCTGAGTGTCATTTTGTTCAATGTAGTTTTAGGGACACCCAGGACGCCCAGGACCCTGAAGGACCGGGGACACACACCCCTTTCAACGATATTGTCGCAGCCAAAACGGTGACAGTACAGGCGGGGACTCCGAACCTCTCCGCGACATTCCTGACTAGACTGGAGTTGACACTATAATATTTTTTTTATTTATTTAATATCACCGGGAACAAAGCCCATTTAGACAGCACATAAGTAGAGTGTTAGTAGGGTTAGTGAGGTAGCCGAGTTTTCAGTCGGAAGAAATTTTTATTTGCCAGTCAGGATCGAACCCTGACCCCCACTCTAACATCGTCATAATCGATCGATGGCGAAGCGAGGCCAGTGCGTTAGCTGACCGAGCTACCCGACTCCCCTGCCACAATAATAAAAGCTTGCTGTACTCCTTCTAGCCTATATAGAGAATAATTTTCGAATTTCGTAGTTCTGAGATTTATGGTTGCGAAACGCTGGAGGGAGGGGAGGGGGGTGGTACATACGTACGGACCAATAGATTTTGGACCCTTTTTTGGCCTCTGGGGACCACAATTTCCGGTTTTTTGTCTTAAATCTTATTTCCAACGATTCCTTCCACCTAGAAATTAACTTTTTTCTTCTCTGAGATACAAGGTCAGGACCCAGACTGGCCATCGCAATACTCTCACATTTTATTCCATAGAATATAAATGTGAAAGTAAAAGATACCTAGAATTAAAAAGAATAAATTGATGATTTTTTTGCATTGGGTTGTCTAGTTTCTGATTGGTAAAAATATAAATTTCATTGGTATTGGATCTTTTTTGTTATGTTTGTTCAGGCATAACTTCTTTGTTTATGAACCGATTTGAATGATTCATTCTGCGCTTGGATCAGAATAGCTCCAAGATAGTCAAGAAACGTAACTATTTATTTATTTTATGTATGTTGAGCGAGAACTTTTTCCCACGTCGATGATATTTTTTATTGGAAAGGGGTGCCTTAGGGGTGGTCCCATGCATGCAAAGTATAATATTAAGTCACTATTAATAACATCACCAAAAAGAGAAAAATAATAATAATTTTTATAAAAAAAATAAAACCGACTTCAAAAAAATTAAATGCAACAAATAAAATAATAAGAACTCAAAAAGAAAAGAAAATGCACTAAAAGGTATAAAATAATTATCTAATTTAGTTACAACTAAAGGACGAAATAGTTACATGAAATCACTTTTTGAAGTCGGTGCTAAACAAATTATATAAGCGAGCGTACCCGTAAACGTACTAAGTAAAATCCGTCGAGTTCGATTCATAAAATGTATATTTTTAACCGACTTCAAAAAAGGAGGAGGTTCTCTATTCGATTGAATTTTTTTTTTTTTTTTTTTTTTTTTGTGCCTATGTTACCTCATATCTCCGCCAATTGTCAACCGATTTTGAAAATTTTTTTTGCATTGGGTCCAGTCTAGCTTCCGATTGGTCCCATTTTTTTTTCGATTTTTTTTCATAGGTATTAGACCTTTTTTATTAGGTTTGTTTAGGTTTGTTTAGACCTAACCTCTTTGTTTATGAACCGATTTCGATTATTCTTTTTTTATCCGAAAGGGGTGTCTTAGGGATGGTGTCATATTAATTTGGTCAAGTTCTGATGATATAATCACTATTAATAACATCACTAAAAAGAGAAAAATAAAAATTTTTAAGAAAAAAATAAAAACCGACTTCAAAAAATTAAGTGCAACAAATATAAAAATACACTAAAAGGTATAAAATAATTATTATCTTATTTAGTTACAACTAAACGACGAAATATTAACATGAAATTACTTTTTGAAGTTGGTGCCAAACATATACCTTTTATGAATCGCACTCGACGGATCTTACTTAGTACGTTTGGCGGGTACGCTCGCTTATAGGTATAGTTTGTTTGGCACCGACTTTAAAAAGTAATTTCGTGTTAATATTTCGTCGTTTAGTTGTAACTAAATAAGATAATAATTATTTTATACCTTTTAGTGTATTTTTATATTTGTTGCACTTAATTTTTGAAGTCGGTTTTTATTTTTTTCTTAAAAATTTTTATTAGCACTGATTTCAAAAAGTGATTTCATGTAAATATTTCGTCGTTTATTTGTAACCAAATTAGATAATTATATTATACCTTTTAGATCATTTTATTTGATTTTTGAGTTATTTTATTTGTTGCATTTAGTTTTTTTGAAGTCTGATTTTTTTATAAAAATTATTATTAAAAGCATGAATTATTATATCTTTACGAGGGTATCGAACTGGCTGCTCCAATTTTATATCTTTATGCGTGTAAAGAACCGATTGAATCAATTATATTTATTTTAGGTTTGCTAGGTATAAGTATGTATGGTGAGTTTTTTCATTAAAAATATAAAATATATATATTGCAGTCCGAAGTGACAATTTCGAGAACATATTGTAACTTTTTTGTTATATGCTATTGTTATTGATTAAATAAAATTTATTCGTTTAGTTGTGTGGATTTATTTTATTACAGTTGAAGTATTTAAAAAATTCCGGGTATTTTATGGTCACCCTGTAAACGGATGTTTCTCTGCTGACTCTTTAAATCCGTGTAGAAAGTGGGACAATCCTCCGAATTGTCAGATTTTTTAAGAGTATGAAAATGACGTTCTAATAAATTATTTTTTCTTTATCTTTTTTATCGATACATGTTATGAGTTCTACCACTCTGTCTTCAATATAAAAACTTCTATACTCAAATCTCCCAAGAGGAAACATGAAGAAAAAGACATTATATATTTTTCAAAATTTTCAATGTATAAATCTTAATTTGTAACTAATTTGAAATATTTGTGATAGACTGATGATGAAGGCAATGCCTTCGAAACTATAGTCTCTAGAAATAATTAAAAATTATTTTATTTAAAAAACAGAAGACTCTCTCATTTTATTTTATTTTTAACCTAAAATAAAAACAATTCTGTTACCATCGACAGTGAAATCTTTTATTCAACTAATAAAAACTTCTAATTAATTGAATTTCCTAATTTTAATATATAATAAAATCAATAATGAACTATTTAACCACGATTATATTTTACCGACATTTTGGTAAAAGAAAGACATCGTTTATGGCAAGGGACAACATCGTGGAATAATATCTAAATTAATTTATTTATGCAAAATATAACAGAAAAATTTATTAAAGGGTATGTGAATTTATTTTAATTAAATTGAGACTTTACTTTATAATTTATGTTTTAAATAATAAATTTCATTTATTTGGAATATTGAGCAAGGGACACATGAGTTTAAAGTTATAATAAGGGATATGTTTATTTAAAGTATTTAGAAAGACATAATGAATAGAAATATGAATAGAGCATTACAGAATATCAATGAAAGAATTGGTTTCAATTTATGAATATTACGTTGAATTATTGATTTCAAAACTATATTACTGAAGTTACTTTGTCTAACATAGAAAGTAATATTTCAAATTGAGTTTGATTGAAGTCGGTTCTAAAATAAAAAAATATAAATCAGCTGTGCGAATTTATTAAAAGGTGAAATTCAATTAAATTTGAATTGTGAAAATAGATGATGGCAAAAAGTTTTTGCTTAAACTGTTTCTAATTTTTATAAGAGTTCCAAATAAACAAATCTATTTTCAACTCAAAGAAAAAAGGGTTTCATTTTTAAGAAAAGTCTACACGTATTTCTTTAATAAGCCAGATATATCTCAACACTCGTCACCATTGCTACATAAGTAACGGTCAATGCCAAATATTTCGAACTAAATAATAATGAAATTCTTATTAGTTTATTATATTTAAGCTTAGTACCCGTGCAGGATTATCTCGCGAGCGTGGCGAGTCTTAAAATTTTTACTTTTTCCTCAATCAATATCTTTTATATCCTGAAGATACTCCAAATTGGTGAGAAATATCTATTAAAGCCGAGATTCTAGCATGGAAAAATATTAAAAGCAACTTATTGGATGTTTTTTCTTGGAGACAGACTGATAGACTGATAGAACTGACCATTGAATGGAAGGCAACCAGTCCAAGGATATATATACTCATATGTATAAAGATGATTCCCGACAAAAGAACATTTATTGGAAACTTTTCTTTTTATACTTTTCAACCGACATTTTTAAAAGTTCAATGAAGGAAGCATGTAATAATTTTCCCTCCTTTGAACCCTGAAGAAGGAGGGAAGATCTTCCGAAATGTCGGTTGAAAAGTATAAAATAAATATATACTATAATAGTATCATTGGACTGATTGCCTTCCATTCACTCCTCAATTATTAAAAGCAACCTTTAAATATAAAGAATCTAATCTTGGCCTAATTTTTCTTAAATTTCTATCTCTGGAGAAATTAATTTTTATTATCCACGATCGGGTCGGCACCTCATGGCCCTAGACCCTAGACCCTTAAAAGGACCTCACCTATAAGTTTCCTCCTCCTTGCACATATTCATTTCTCTCCGTTTATTTTTTTTTTTTTTTTTTTTTAATTATATTGATGTGAGAAGGAGATACACCAGAAGGTGGATCCCTTAAAGGCCTGTATGGGCTGGCCCCTCCATCGTGAAAAGAAAAGAGTAGAAGGAAAAGAAGCCGGGATCACGAGCCAATCTCAGAAACTTAGATACAATTCAATATCCAATTTACTAAGGTTTTAGGGGCTTCGAGCAGTGGTAAATTCTTATTCATTTTATTTGCTCTTTTTAGATTAGTTCCTCGTCTCTGGAAATCTCCATCTCCTGTGAGCTGCGTGCACCATCTGCCATCCTCCATCATCTGCCACCCACCACTAACATCTTTTCCAATGGAAGTCTCTCTATTGATGCAGTCTTAATCTCTTATTACTTTGTCTAGCTAATTTTAAATTAATATCCAAGATTTCTTTTGAATTTCGCTGAGTATGAATAATTAAAACTTCATTTTGAGCTCATGAGCAATTAATTTTATCTCCTTTTAATTATGAGACTATTTTATTAGATATATCAGCTTTCTTCGATTAGAGCTTTTTTATAGACAAATACTCCATGGTTTCGTTCAATTTTTTTATTTTTTTTATTTTTTTTTATCAAAATAGTTTCATCTGTTTTTGAGATATTTCGAAAAAACGCTTTTGTCATGCAAGATAACAATAATTGACCCTGTATGGTAAAATAAAAAACAATTAATTAAAGAAAATTGAAAAAAATTTACTATAATTATTTATTTCCACGCCCACATGTTAATAATCAATTAAATTAAGAGAAAAAATCAATTAATATTTTCTTGTTGGTGGTGGCCGGTAGTACGGTAGAAAAGGGTCTGCATCCGCTGGAGATGGCAAGACATCAGATCATGAAAAAAATTATTATTATTATTATTATATTAATTATCATAACGTATTATTTCTAAGCTTTTCTCAAAATACATTTATAACAAATAATATTATATATATATATATAATAATAAAAAATGTTTGTAATGAACTGATAGTGGGTTTTCTATTAAATAAAATAAAATTAAAAAAAAATACAGCTGTTTATATGTTGATGCTTTTATCATAATAATCAATGCTTCAAAATATCATTAAAACAATTAAAAAAAAATGATATTTTCCCATTTGTAAAGCTACAGAAAGTGATTTTTTTTTTTTTTTTGGCTTTTCGGCCATGGTAGCCATAAGCCATTTACGATACTATTTATTTTTATTTTTAAATTTGTCTCTACCTCGGGGGTCAGATTTTAGCCGGATGCCTCGAGCCGGATTCGAACTCGGGTCCTCTTGGTTAGCTGGCTGACATGCTACCGCCTAGCCTACCCGACCCCCCAGAAAGTGATTTAATTTAATTAATTTATTTATATTAATTATTTAATATATTTAATTATTTATTTTATATATCGATTGTTATACAATAATTCCTAATTTAATGTAATTCACCAAATTAAGAATCTATGGTAGGTACTAAAGAAAACTTTAAAAAAGAAAAAAAATGAAATTTTTAAACATTTCAAATGGTCCCCAACAAAAGGCGAATTTTCATTACAGGAAAAATATCAAATCATTTTACTTCCTATTTCTAATATAAAATATATTTTTTCTTTCATTTTTTACTATAAATAAATTGGTGAAGGAACCAACGGTGAATCCGTATTATATTCACTGGTTCTTTATGACAAAGATTAATAATCGAAATCTGGGCCTATTAGTTTCGTAACAAAATACATAATTATATTTATATATATTTATATATATTTGGATATACATAGATAGAATACAGCTAATTCGAATTTCGATACAGGCTACCGGCAGCAAAAATACCTTCTCTTCTTTTTGGCCTGTCTTATCAATTTTGATAAAAGTGACCAGATGTTTTACAATAAAATGTGGGATATTAATCTGTATGAATATAATTATTTTATTTTCATATATATATTGCAAACCATAATGGAATAAGAGCCGTCATGCATAGAATTAGAACATCAACATAACAAATAAAGATAAATTAATCGTAATTTTCCCATGAAATTTGAACTTTTTTCAATAATTCATCATTTTGTGATATTTTGATACAAAATTCTTCACAAGTATTGGAGATATAAGCATAGTTGGATCGTTTAATATCTACACCTCGCATAATGGGAGCTCCTGATAGTTAGACAACAGACATGGCATATCACTAAAGGGTATGCCTACCCTGCATATAAAGGCGCTAGCCATTTCCCCATTTTTACTTTATCCAATGTGAATCAGATGAAGTATTTTTGACACTATTATAGTTTAAATAAGATTGTGTAGATGGACAAGAGATAATAATTGAACTCAATTATTTATCAATATGTCATCGTTATTTTCATATCTCAATCTAATATCAATTTCTTGGAAGCTATTTCTTCTTGTTCTAGATTCTTAACATCAATTTGGTTTTACTATTCATAGTGCTTTTACAATTACTAGCTATAGCCGGAGAATTGAATTCAGTAAAAAAAAAATTTTTTTAGCTTATTCGTTTTTAAAAAATACATTTATTGTACTGCTTGTTCGTCAGTATATACAAAGAAAATTTAAGATATTTTTAATCTAATATAGAAAGACATAGGCATTATTTCAGAAACTAAGTATTTTTTCTACAAACGCGATTTTCATATTCATAATGATTTAGCTATCCCCGTTATATGTACTCGAATGTCTTAATTGCTGACAATGAATTTGCAATAAATTTACCAGAATTACTTATACTCTACTATTGCGAGAAAATATAGTCATTTTCTTTGCAAGGCCAACTATATATATATATATATATATATATATATATATATATATATATATATATATATATATATATATATATATCAATCCTTGGTAAATAATAATTACTTAGGGCCGGTTGTATGTCGCAAAGTAAATTCTTTTACCCCTAACAAACAGTAAATGGAGGCACTGGGATGGCCAATCCCTCCATTTATCATCAACCCTGTGTTAGTAGTAAAAAGCATTTACTTTGCGACATACAACCGGCCCTTAGAGGAAAAGATCACTTACCCTCGGCCAAAGGTCCTGGAGCAGCATACGCGACGATCATCCAAACTGAATGAAAAATAAGAATATATTTTAAAAACATATGTCTGATGATCTCTACAATGTTTCGTAAAGAGAATTATACCGAATTTTATTTATATGTATTAAAAGTTACAGTGAATTTAGGTTAGAAGAGGAATGAAAGGGTTCCGGGTTTATTTCACCTGTTTATTGAGGAATAATTACTTTTTTTAAATGAAATTTTTGAGAGAAGGAGTTACACCAAAGATGTGCATCCCGGAAAGGCCTTGGTTGGCCACTCCATCGTGGAAATAAGAAGAAAGGGGGATTTTATGGGCTGGGTACGATTCCAAAGTATCTGTGGGTGCGGGTCTTAATCGGCTGAAGGTTATAAGTCGCTGGAAGCGAGTACCATATGTACTATATTTTCTAACTTAATAGTTTCACTTGAATACAAATTATAATTATTAAAGTACTATATAGGTTCGCTTTTGCTTTATTTTTGATAAATAGGTAGGGTGATGAAGATTTTTTTTAATAATAAGTTTACTAATTTAATCAGAATTGAGTATTAGTTATCTAGATGTTACAGAATTTTATCAATAAAAAATCTAAATCTACTTTAAGTATGAAAATATTTTATTTTCACGTTAAGATAATTGCTGGCTCTCTTTGACTAAAGGATAGAGACACTGGTTCGAATCCTGTCGGGTGCTCAATTCATATTTTTACTTTTCAAAAAAATAATAATATAATTTTCTTTGTTTAGGTTTAAAATAAGAGAAGTGCAGCTTCAATTTTTTATTTTTATTTATCAATTCCCACTAACGTTTCGGCCATTGGTTATGGCCATCATCAGAGCGGGAATTAGTCAATATTTATATAAAAATAATTTTGATACACTTGTCATTAGTTAAAATTATATACAAGAAACATAAATAAATAGGATATATACAAAACTTTTTACAGGGTGTTCGCCAGAAAAAATTACGTTGTGGACGTAGTGAATATCTTTTTGTTTTCCAATAAAATATCCTAAATACACAAGTACTTCTTAAATTACAAGAATATCTACAAAAATCAATGTTTTTTATAGGTCGTTTTTGTACAATAAGTGAAAGTTTATTTAAAATTCTATATTTCTCTCTAATTTCATAGAAATGTTGAAATATTTTATTGTATTGTCATCGCATATACGTGTGTGGATGAAATTTCTAGGGAATAACTCCTTGAAAAATTCTCGTCAAAATTCGATTAAGTATAAAATCCTACCAAGTTAAACAGAAAAACAGTCAGTTTGATAGTCAGAGGTTCCAAGTAAAAAAATAAAGCATATAAAGTGCGGGTATTGAAAAGAAAAATAGAGTTTTACTTACCAGCCAAGATGATTGCCAAGAAGAAGACAAATTTCGCCATTTTAATAAATTGGTGCTTGTAGTTATTCGTTCAAAACTGAAAAATGAATAGTAAACTGACAGAGAATGTTTCTACTTTTATAGTAAACTTTATCATAAATAATTATGATTATTAGAATGAGATATACAACCTAAATAAT
Source organism: Forficula auricularia (assembly GCA_024734495.1). Classification (NCBI taxonomy): domain Eukaryota; kingdom Metazoa; phylum Arthropoda; class Insecta; order Dermaptera; family Forficulidae; genus Forficula; species Forficula auricularia. Next base: position 15,611,975 of record JALMQS010000070.1, read on the forward strand.
AAAAATATACCCAAAAGTGAAAAGAATAAAGAAAACGTTTTAAAATAGATAAAATAAAATTAATATAACTATTATCATATATAATAATTTTTAAAAGCATTTCTTATTATCTTTACGAGTGTTTCGAACTGGGTGCTCCAATTTTATATCTTTATGCGTGTAAAGAACCGATTGCGTCAATTATATTTATTTTGCGTTTCTTAGCTATAAATATGTATGGTGAATTTTTTCAGTAAAAAAATAAATTATATGAATTCATTTAATTCAACTATAATAAATTATATATATTGCAGTCCTAAGTGGCAATTTCGAGCAAATATTGTAACTTTTTGTTTGTTTCATGCTATTGTTATTGATTAAATAAAATTTATTATTCGTTTAGTTGTGTGGATTTATTTATTACCGTTGAAGTATTTAAAAAAATTCCGGGTATTTTATGGTCACCCTGAAAACGGAGGTTTCTCTACTGACTTTTCAAATCCGAGAAGGAGGGACAATCCTCCGAATCGTCAGATTTTTTAAGAGTATGAAAATGATGTTCTAATAAATTTTTTTATCCTTTGTATCAATATATGTTATGAATTCTACCACTCTGTCTTCAATATAATTACTTGAATTTCCTAATTTTAATATATAATAATATCAATAATGAACTATTTAACCACGAATATATTTTACCGACATTTTGGTAAAAGAAAGACATCGTTTATGGCAAGGGACAACATTGTGGATAATATTTAAATTAATTTATTTATGCAAAATATAACAGAAAAATTTATTAAAGGGTATGTGAATTTATTTTTAATTAAATTGAGACTTTACTTTATAATTTATGTTTTAAATAATAAATTTCATTTATTTGGAATATTGAGCAAGGGACACATGAGTTTAAAGTTATAATAAGGGATATGTTTATTTAAAGTATTTAGAAAGACATAATGAATAGAAATATGAATAGAGCATTACAGAATATCAATGAAAGAATTGGTTTCAATTTATGAACATTACATGATTAATGTAAAGATTTAAGCATCTTTTTTGAGTTTCTTTTTTTGAAAAAAGATGGAATTTTTTCAAAAATCAACCAATTATATAATATTGAAAAGTGAATTTATTTTTATTTAGGAACAAATCAAAGATTTTAGTAGAAATATTTTTACATTGCATATCAGAGGGTTTCGTCCCCTTGGGAATCGAACCCAAGCGCTAACTAAGCTTGCCGGGCTGTTAGCCAAACCCTTAAGACAAATCTCTCTCCGATATGCAACATATATAAGAAATAAAGCTACAAATTTTTCACTCCTTTCAACTCGAATGGAATAGTAAAAAATCAGGCTAAACTTAAAAAAGTTTTCAGTGTCGGTTCCTATATTTAAATGATTAATGTAAAGATTTAAGCATCTTTTTTGAGTTTCTTTTTTGAAAAAAGATGGAATTTTTTCAAAAATCAACCAATTATATAATATTGAAAAGTGAATTTATTTTTATTTAGGAACAAATCAAAGATTTTAGTAGAAATATTTTTACATTGCATATCAGAGGGTTTCGTCCCCTTGGGAATCGAACCCAAGCGCTAACTAAGCTTGCCGGGCTGTTAGCCAAACCCTTAAGACAAATCTCTCTCCGATATGCAACATATATAAGAAATAAAGCTACAAATTTTTCACTCCTTTCAACTCGAATGGAATAGTAAAAAATCAGGCTAAACTTAAAAAGTTTTCGGTGTCGGTTCCTATATTTAAATGATTAATGTAAAGATTTAAGCATCTTTTTTGAGTTTCTTTTTTGAAAAAAGATGGAATTTTTTCAAAAATCAACCAATTATATAATATTGAAAAGTGAATTTATTTTAATTTAGGAACAAATCAAAGATTTTAGTAGAAATATTTTTAGCTTTATTTCTTATATATGTTGCATATCGGAGAGAGATTTGTCTTAAGGGGTTTGGCTAACAGCCGGCAAGCTTAGTTAGCGCTTGGGTTCGATTCCCAAGGGACGAAACCCTCTGATATGCAATGTAAAAATATTTCTACTAAAATCTTTGATTTGTTCCTAAATAAAATAAATTCACTTTTCATTATGAATATTACGTTGAATTATTGATTTCAAAACTATATTACTGAAGTTACTTTGTCTAACATAGAAAGTAATATTTCAAATTGAGTTTGATTGACGTCGGTTCTAAAATAAAAATCGGTTGTCTGTAAAGTCGGTTTACTGACGATAGTTGAACGTGACAACGTCATAAGAAAATACTGATGGAATGATTTTTTCTTATGACGTTGTCACGTTCAACTATCGTCAGTAAACCGACTTTACAGACAACCAATTTTTCTCCATCTATTGCGCAGCTAACTTTGTTCTTTTTCTTCCTATATAAAATTCGTGTACTTTTCTTATTAATTCCATGCCAAATAGTGTTGAAACATATATTCTTGACTTTTTTTAAGTTTTTAAAACATATGTCGCCCCTTTTAGTTACATTTTTCGATTCATCAATTTCATGTGCATTTAATATCTGATCATTTTTAATTTGCTCCAATGAGACCATGTTTACTGTTTTTAAAATGTCGTTTTCATTTTCAAAACTTTCTAACACTGGATTCCTAGATAATGCATCTGCTTCCAAGTTTGTCTTTCCTGGTGCATAAATTATTTTGAAGTTGTACTGAGAAAGGTAGTGTATCAAGTCGCCGAGTGGTTCATCCGCTCTAACTTTTACTTTAAGATTTTCTAGAGGCTTGTGGTCAAGTTACGACAGTAAAACTCTTTCCTATCAGCCAGTGTTGCCAATATACTATAGCCTCTTTCACAGCCAAACATTCTAAATATATAACTTTTTTCGTTTTTTGAGATGGCAATAAAAACTTTTTTATTCTCATCGTATATTGCTAGAATAGGACTTGAGTATAAATATTCTTTTACTGTTTCAAATGCTTTTTGACAATCTTCGTCCCAATTATATTCTACGTTTTTTCTTAATAAATTATGTAATGGTTCTAATAATTTTATTGAATTTTCAATATGCTTGTAGTAGAAGTTCACTTTACCTAAGAACTGTCTTATATTTTTTTATTTTTTGGTGTTGGGAAATTTCTTATTGATATCAAATTATCTTTGTAGGGTCTCACTTTATTTTTTTCAATAATGTCCCCCAAGTATTTCACAGAGTTTTTTGCAAAATTACATTTCGATAATTTAAGCTTGAAGCCTTCGCTCTCTATTGTATTTAATACTAGTTCTAAATGCTCAAGATGTTCATCAAACGTTTTTGAAAATATTAGAATATCATCTATGTAGTTTATACAAAAATCATTTAATTTATTCTTTCTTATCAGAATCGCTAATATTCTTTGGAATACTGAACTCGAAATCTTTAATCCGAAGTGTAACACTCTCCATGTGAAGTGACCATCTTGTGTAACAAAGGCTAATTTTTCTTTATCTTTTTTCTTACTGGCACTGACCAAAAAGCTGAGTTTATGTCTAAAGCTGTGAACCAATTACAGTTTCCAGCTTTAACCATTATGTCTTCGATCCGGGAAACGGATGTGATTCGGGCACAAGGTAATCATTAAGTAATCTGTAATCAATACACAAACGACTTCTTTTTCCTTCATCTTTTTTAAAAGCCATTGTTACTGGTGCTGCGAAGGGGGAACTTGACTCTTCAATTAGCCCTGTATCTAATAGCCTAGCAATCTGGTTGTCAATTTCTTTTTGGTCAGGTAATGAACATCTATACGGCTTTTTTGATATATATTTATACTCTGTTAATCTTATTTTGGCTTCTTCGTTTATTCTGCCAACGTCATATTTATTTTTTGCAAAGGTGTTCTCATATTTATCAAGTAAAATATTTATTTTTAATCTTTTTTCATTGTCTAAGTGATTCAGATATACTTTATATTTTTTAAGACTTATGTATTCATTTGAATTTATATTTATAATCTCTTTTTCTATTATGGAATTAAAATTTATATATTTATCTATTTTGTTATTGATAGAATTCTTATTTATATCCGTTTTTGAATTACTTTTATTGCCAATTTTTTGTAATATTTCCAAGTTTTCGTTTTGAATTAATTTAAATTTTCTGATTGCATCTAACCCAAGTAATAGATCATACGAAAAATTATTATTTTTTATAACATATACATCTAGTGTATTTTCTATTTTATTTATTTTTATATGTAATTGCGCTCGGCCATCTGTATAATTTACACCGTTTATTGTTCTAAAGATTGTATTATTTTTTTATTTTTTCTTTCAATTCTTCTATTAGTTTATGGCTTACTAGTGACACATTTGAGCCTGTGTCATATATAGCTTCTATGGTTTTATCTTTATTAACTAATACATTTAATGTAATTAACGGTGTAAATTTTCCGGGCCTAGTTAGTTTTTTTGTTCACTATTGTTATTTCTTCAAATTCATTAGTAATATTTTCATTTAAATATGTTTTTGCACATTCTGCGTATTTTTCGGTATTCCGACAAAGCGTTACAGGATGATATCGGCCTGGTTTTCCCAATTTTTCACATTTAAAACAGGGTTTTTTTTCTGTAGATTTTGTATTTTCTTTTGGATTATTTTTCCAATAATCAAAATTTTTCTTTATATTATTTGTGTCTTTTTTTTTTGAAAAACTAGAATCATATTTTTGTAATATGCTGATTAGTTGGTCAGTTTTTTTATATCGTCTTTGTCTAGGCTGTCTTGTATATTTATCGGTAACCCAATTACAATTTGGTTTATTCTAGAGTTTTCTGTCATTGTAGGGTCAGCCTCTAACAGTAGTCCTTCCTTTTTTATACTGTAATCAACCAGCGATCCGCTTATATGCTTGAATTTGTATGCATATCGTATTTCTGACCAGCCCCTTTTTGCATATACTAATCTAAATGATTCTACCCATTTTGACCAATCTTTATCTATCATTTTTTTTGTTTGAATTATACCATTCTTTGGTTATGCCTTCCAAGAAAAATCTTAGGCTTTGTATTTTTGTTCCAGGACTTATTATCATAAACCTCTCACATTCTTTTTCGAAGGTGTTTATCCATTCGATAGCATTCTGTTCTTTTCCGTGGAATTTTTCTATATTAAATTTTTTTCTATGTCCATTAGCGTTATTTCCTTGCTAATTAATTCTTTTTCTTTCCGCTAACATTTGACGCTATGGACATATCCTGGTTGGTTTGAGTCATTTCTTCTAATAAATAATTGTTAAATATAAAATTTCCGTCTTCATCTATGTAAAGAGGTTTTATCTCATCCGATAATGTTACGTTTACATTTCGAAAATTAAACTCTTTTTTCATGCTATTGCATCCTGACTTTACGATGCTTAATTCCATTAATTCTTTATGAAATTTTTCATGTTCCAATTCTTTTGGAAAAACATAGACTATTTGGTCTGTTAGTAATTGTATGGTGCGAATTGTATTTACCAGTTTTTCTTCAACCCGCCTCTTTACAATGTGCAACCTGACTTTTATAGGCATCGTATTACCTTTGTTTAGACAAAAATTTCGATTTATAATTTCGTTTATTCTTCAGGTAAATAAAATTCGAGTTTCATCTATAAAGAGAGTTTATTAGTTATTTATGACATTATATTACATTATTTACATTATATACAATTTTGCCTATAAAGAGAAATCGAAATTTTAGGTCCTTAATCTCTTGTAATAATTTAGATATTATTTAGATTCAATATAGTAATTTAGATATAATAAATAAATTAACAATATAAACAATTATTTTTTTTTTTTTTTTTTTTGGCTTTTCGGCCCTTCTAGCCATAAGCCTAATTACGATACTAGATATATTTTTAAAATTTGTCTCTACCCCCGGGGGTCAGATTTTGGCTGGCTGCCTCGAGTCGGATTCGAACCCGGGTCTCCTGGTTAGCTCGCTGTCACGCTACCGACTAGCCTATCGACCCCCCCCCTATAAACAATTATAATAATATATTTATCATTCATATTGTATTGTCAAATTGTTGTCTTTCTATTGGTCGGCGTTGTAGCGGGGATTTCAATCTGTTGTTGTGGCTGCGTTGTGGCGCGGATTTCAATCATATATATATATATATATATATATATATATATATATATATATATATATATATATATATATGAGTGAGCAAGCAAGCAGTCAGACTAGAGTAGAGCGCTCAAGAGGGAAAGAGATGGAATACGAGTTGGGCATTGGGGCTAGGGAGGGTGCGAGTGAGAGAGAAGATAGAAAGAAACAGCTCGTTCCGCGCTCTCGCTTGCACTTCAAGCCTTAAATGGAACGCCTCAGACGAGTCATGTTTTTTCGAGCCTGCAGGCGGCTTCATCGATTTATAAGACGTTGTCACGTCAAAAAATATAAATCAGCTGTGCGAATTTATTAAAAGGTGAAATTCAATTATATTATAATTGTGAAAATAGATGATGGCAAAGAGTTTTTACTGAAACGGTATCCAATTTTTATAATAGTTCCAAATAAACAAATTAATTTTCAATTCAAAGAAAAAAAGGGTTTTATTTTTAAGAGAAGTCTACACGTATTTCTCTAATAAGCCAGATATATCTCAACACTCGTCACCATTTCTACATAAGTAACGGTCAACGCCAAGTATTACGCACTAAATAATAATGAAATTCTTATTAGTTTATTATATTTAAGCTTAGTACCCGTGCAGGATTATATCCCGAGCCTGGCGAGTCTTAAAATTTTTACTTTTTCCTCAATCAATATCTTTTATAAAATATTAAAAGCAACTTATTGGATGTTTTTTCTTGGAGACAGACTGATGGATATAGAACTGAGGATTGAATGGAAGGCAATTAGTCCAAGGATATATATACTCATATGTATAAAGATGATTCCCGATAAAAGAACATTTATTGGAAACTTTTCTTTTTATACTTTTCAACCGACATTTTTAAAAGGTCAATGAAGGAAGCATGTAATAATTTTCCCTCCTTTGAACCCTGAAGAAGGAGGGAAGATCATCCGAAATGTCGGTTGAAAAGTATAAAATAAATATATACTAGTATCATTGGACTGATTGCCTTCCATTCACTCCTCAGTTATTAAAAGCAACATTTAAATATAAAATATCTAATCTTGGCCTAAATATTCTTAAATTTCTATCTCTGGAGAAATTAATTTTTTTTTATCCACGATCAGGTCGGCACCTCATGGCCCTAGACCCTTAAAAGGACCTCACCTATTAAGATTCCTCCTCCTTGCACATATTCATTTCTCTCCTCTTATTTATTTATTTTATTTGCTCTTTTTAGATTAGTTCCTCGTCTCTGGAAATCTCCATCTCCTGTGAGCTGAGTGCACCATCTGCCATCCTCCATCATCTGCCACCCACCACTAACATCTTTTCCAATGGAAGTCTCTCTATTGATGCATTCTTAATCTCTTATTACTTTGTCTAGCTAATTTTAAATTAATATCCAAGATTTCTTTTGAATTTCGCTGAGTATGAATAATTAAAACTTCATTTTGAGCTCATAAGCAATTAATTATATCTCCTTTTAATTATGAGACTATTTTATTAGATATATCATCTTTCTTCGATTCGAGCTTTTTTATAGACCAATACTCCATGGTTTCGTTCAATTTTTTTTTTTTTTTTTTTTTTATCAAAATAGTTTCATCTGTTTTTGAGATATTTCGAAAAAACATAACAAAAAAAAAACGCTTTTTTCATGCAAGATAACAATAATTGAACCAATATGGTAAAATAAAATACAATTAATTAAAGAAAATTGAAAAAAATTTACTATAATTATTTATTTCCACACCCACATGTTAATAATCAATAAAATTAAGAGAAAAAAATCAATTAATTTTACGGTAGAACGGTTTAAAAGGGTCTGCTTCCGCTGGAGATGGCAAGACATCAGATCATGAAAAAAAAATTATTATTATTATTATAGTATTAATTATCATAACGTATTATTTCTAAGCTTTCTCAAAACACATTTATAACAAATAATATTATATAAATATTTTATAATAAAAAATGTTTGTAATGAGCTGATAGTGGGTTTTCTATTAAATAAAATTAAATTAAAAAAAAATACAGCTGTTTAGATGTTGATGCTTTTATCATAATAATCAATGCTTCAAAATATCATTAAAACAATTTAAAAAAAATGATATTTTCTCATTTGTAAAGCTACAGAAAGTGATTTAATTTAATTAATTTATTTATATTAATTATTTAATTATTTATTTTATATATCGATTGTTATACAATAATTCCTATTGCCTATTCGATTTTCGATACAGGCTACCGGCAGCAAAAATACCTTCTGTTCTTTTTGGCCTGTCTTATCAATTTTGATAAAAGTGACGAGATGTTTTACAATAAAATGTGGGATATTAATCTGTATGAATATAATTATTTTATTTTCATATATATATATATATTGTAAACCATAATGGAATAAGAGCCGTCATGCATAGAATTAGAACATCAACATAACAAATAAAGATAAATTAATCGTAATTTTCCCATGAAATTTGAACTTTTTTCAATAATTCATCATTTTGTGATATTTTGATACAAAATTCTTCACAAGTATTGGAGATATAAGCATAGTTGGATCGTTTAATATCTACACCTCGCATAATGGGAGCCCCTGATAGTTAGACAACAGACATGGCATATCACTAAAGGGTATGCCTACCCTGCATATAAAGGCGCTAGCCATTTCCCCATTTTTACTTTATCCAATGTGAATCAGATGAAGTATTTTTGACACTATTATAGTTTAAATAAGATTGTGTAGATGGACAAGAGATAATAATTGAACTCAATTATTTATCAATATGTCATCGTTATTTTCATATCTCAATCTAATATCAATTTCTTGGAAGCTATTTCTTCTTGTTCTAGATTCTTAACATCAATTTGGTTTTACTATTCATAGTGCTTTTACAATTACTAGCTATAGTTGGAGAATTGAATTCAGCAAAAAATTTCATTTTTTTTGCTTATTCGTTTTTGAAAAAATACATTTATTGTATTGCTTGTTCGTCAGTATATACAAAGAAAATTTAAGATATTTTTAATCTAATATAGAAAGACATAGGCATTATTTCAGAAACTAAGTATTTTTTCTACAAACGCGATTTTCATATTCATAATGATTTAGCTATCTCCGTTATATGTACTCGAATGTCTTAATTGCTGACAATGAATTTGCAATAAATTTACTAGAATTACTTATACTCTACTATTGCGAGAAAATATAGTCATTTTCTTTGCTAGGCCAACTATATATCAATGCCCTTCGTAAATAATAATTAATTCTTACTTAAGGCCGGTTGTATGTCGCAAAGTAAATTCTTTTTACCCCTAACAAACGGTAGGTGGTAAATGGAGGTACTGGGATGGCCAATCCCTCCATTTACCATCAACCCTGTGTTAGTAGTAAAAAGCATTTACTTTGCGACATACAACCGGCCTATAGAGGAAAAGATCACTTACCCTCGGCCAAGGGTCCTGGAGCAGCATACGCGACGATCATCCAAACTGAATGAAAAATAAGAATATATTTTAAAAACATATGTCTGATGATCTCTACAATGTTTGGTAAAGTGAATTATACCGAATTTTATTTATATGTATTAAAAGATACAATGAATTTAGGTTAGAAGAGGAATGAAAGGGTTCCGGGTTTACTTCACCTGTTTATTGAGGAATAATAACTTTTTAATTTAATGAAATTTTTGAGAGAAGGAGTTACACCAAAGAGGTGCATCCCCGAAAGGCCTTGGTTGGCCACTCCATCGTGGAAATAAGAAGAAAGGGGGATTTTATGAGCTGGGTACGATTCCAAAGTATCTGTGTGTGCGGGTCTTAAACGGCTGAAGGTTATAAGTCGCTGGAAGCGAGTACCATATGTACTATATTTTCTAGCTTAATAGTTTCACTTGAATACGAATTATAATTATTAAAACATTGGTTCGTTTTTGCTTTATTTTTGATAAATAGGTAGGGTGATGAAGATTTTTTTTAATAATAAGTTTACTAATTTAATCAGAATTGAGTATTAGTTATCTAGATGTTACAGAATTGTATCAATAAAAAATCTAAATCTACTTTAAGTATGAAAATATTTTATTTTAACGTTAAGATAAATGTTGGCTCTCTTTGGCTATAGGATAGAGACACTGGTTCGAATCCTGTCGGGTGCTCAATTCATATTTTTCCTTTTCAAAAAAATAAGAATATAATTTTCTTTATTAAATGAATTTAACTTTAAAGGACATCATAGATACTTAATAATAAAGATACTTAAATCTTTGTTTTCACTGTATAATTTTCTTTGTTTAGGTTTAAAATAAGAGAGTGCAGCTTCAAATTTTTCTTTTTATTTTTCAATTCCCACTAACTTTTCGGCCATTGGTTATGGCCATCTTCAGAGCGGGAATTAATCAATATTTATATAAAAAAATTTGATACACTTGTCATTAGTTAAATTTATATACAAGAAACATAAATAAATAGGATATATACAAAACTTTTTACAGGGTGTTCGCAAGCTATAAATAAAACTCCCTCAATAAATATAATTTTCGGAATGTAGAATTAACATAAGAAATTATTCATTCAATTCTTTAACTTTCGCGGTTCAAATTGCTTTAAGAAAAAATTAAAACTAACTTTGAAAAAAGTCAATTTGTTTAAAAAATTTCTTAATGGATGTTTAAAAAACGTACAGCACGGATATAGTGGGTGTATTTTGATTGTCGATTAAAAGAGTTAATGATCTTAAAATATCGTATCGTATATTCCAAGAAAGTCGACACATATAGTTGTTTTTTATATGACTGTTTAGGTCCATATTAACTAAAAATACTCGGAATATACATTAAAAAGACAAACAAAAGACACGTTTACAACACCTTTTGAGCTCTCAAAAAAATTACGTTGTGGACCTAGTGAACATCTTTTTGTTTTCCAATAAAATATCCTAAATACACAAGTACTTCTTAAATTACAAGAATATCTACAAAAATCAATGTTTTTTATAGGTCCATTTTTGTACAATAAGTGAAAGTTTATTTAAAATTCTATATTTCTCTCTAATTTCATGGAAATGTTGAAATATTTTATTGTATTGTCATCGCATATACGTGTGTGGATGAAATTTCAAGGGAATAACGCCTTGAAAAATTCTCGTCAAAATTCGATTAAGTATAAAATTCTACCAAGTTAAACAGAAAAACAGTTTGATGATAGTCAGAGGTTCCAAGTTAAAAAATAAAGCATATAAAGTGCGGGCGTTGAAAAGAAAAAAATAGAGTTTTTCTTACCAGCCAAGATGATTGCCAAGAAGAAGACAACTTTCGCCATTTTAATAAATTGGTGCTTGTAGTTATTCGTTCAATGGAAAAACTAAAGAATTAATAGTAAACTGACAGAGAATTTTCGACCTTTTATAGTAAACTTTATCATAAATAATTATGATTATTAGAATGAGATATACAACCTAAATAATAAAAATATACCCAAAAGTGAAAAGAATAAAGAAAACGTTTTAAAATAGATAAAATAAAATTAATATAACTATTATCATATATAATAATTTTTAAAAGCATTTCTTATTATCTTTACGAGGGTTTCGAACTGGGTGCTCCAATTTTATATCTTTATGCGTGTAAAGAACCGATTGCGTCAATTATATTTATTTTGCGTTTGTTAGCTATAAATGGTATGGTGAGTTTTTTCAGTAAAAAAATAAATTATATGAATTCATTTAATTCAACTATAATAAATTATAAATATTGCAGTCCTAAGTGGCAATTTCGAGCAAATATTGTAACTTTTTTTTGTTTCATGCTATTGTTATTGATTAAATAAAATTTATTATTCGTTTAGTTAAATTGAAAGTTTTTGCCGAGAGTAGCAGAATTTTTATATATTGAAGGAGACAATAAAAGAGTGTGTCTTCTGCTGGAATTATAAATTTTATTTATTTATAACGAGACTATAGTTTCGAGGGCTTTGCCCTCTTCATCAGTCTATTACAATGTATTCACAGGAATTAATTTATGAATGAAAGTTTAAAATCTTTCATGAAAGATACGTAAGTAACGGTCAACGCCAAGTATTACGCACTAAATAATAATGAAATTCTTATTAGATTATTATATTTAAGCTTAGTACCAGAGCAGGATTATCTGGCGAGCTTGGCGAGTCTTAAATTTTTTCTTTTTCCTCAATCAATATCTATTATATCCTGAAGATACTCCAAATTGGTGAGAAATATCTATTAAAGCCCACATTCTTGAATGAAAAAATATTAAAAGCAACTTATTGGATATTTTTTCTTGGAGACAGACTGATAGACTGATAGAACTGACCATTGAATGGAAGGCAATCAGTCCAAAGATATATATATATATATATAGGAAATGATTAGGATGATGGATGATTTTTATTATGTTTGGCTCGAAGGGTTAGTTGGAAAGAGATTTGCCGGGCTTGGATGGGAGATGATCTTCAGAGATTATAATCTCTATTGGCGGCTTTAGAGCCAGTTGAAAAATGCTATTTTAAATAAGAATTTGCACTAGGCAGTTGAAAATATACTTTTAACAAAATAACGGCACTAGGCCCGCATTTAATGGTTCTTCGTTACAGAACGTGTATACAAATTACTTCTTCGACACAAGCCGTTTCGTTCCAAATCGTTCCAAGGTTATCAGTCACCCCCCGGAAAGCTGCTCATTCAATGAGTTTCAACCAGTGACAACTCACACATGACAACTGAATGATAACAACTGAATTCGCTTCAAGGAGCTGGCTTCTTTTATAACCCTCCTTGCTCTAATTAGCAATTAAGCTGATTAGTTAATTGTTCGCGCGTTTTTTGGTGACGTATGGATAATTTTTCCCACGCTTGATTCTTTATAAAAGGGTCGTTTCCTTGCTGCTCACCTGTCATTTTATCGAAAGATTTTGACGGGAAAACAACAAACGTCTTTCTCAAGGCGAAAATGAATCCCTATTTTCAAAAGCACTTTACAACGAAAGAGCGGAGAATGAAATTCCATATATATATATATATATATATATATATATATATGTTAACATTAAATGAAAGCGAAAGTTAAAAACTTATCCGGTCACTGCCCTATTTTGGTGCACTTGGGACCAGACTCGTTTTGATAGTGAACCAAGAGTAGAAAAAAGATACAGGAGCCGTGCCCCCTGGCTAGCAAGAGGGCCTTGCAGCCAGTATATATATATATTTAATACAATTCCCATCTGTCTGATTCTTTGGGGAATCGAAACAGATGAATTTTGTTCAGATATTTAATAAAAAAAAATTATTTAGAATGTTTATATGTTAACATTAAATGAAAGCGAAAGTTAAAAACTTTTATCCGGTCACTGCCCTATTTTGGTGCACTTGGGACCAGACTCGTTTTGATAGTGAACCAAGAGTTGAAAAAAAGATACAGGACCCAGCCGGGTATGATCCGACATCTTCCGCGTTAAGCCCGCAGATGCCTTCTCCATTTAGGCGATGGATCCCTTGACTAGATTTTTTAACTTTCGCTTTCATTTAATGTTAACATATAAACATTCTAAATAAAATTTATTATTGAATATCTGAACAAAATTCATCTGTTTCGATTCCCCAAAGAATCAGACAGATGGGAATTGTAGTAAATTTATAAGAACCATTCTATTAGGAAAATAGAAGAAAAGCGCGCTTGAGCTAAAGAGTTGAATATATATAAAATTTGATTATAGGATCTAGTCAGGAGATCCATCGCCTAAATCAAGAAGGCATCTGTGGGCTTAAGGTAGTTGTTCCGCCAAATGCGTTTTCGTAGGATTTTTTTGAAATTTAGATATATTATTATTCAAATACTTGTGCATCGATTAGTGGCAAAACGAAATTGATGAACAATACAGTTCCGGAGATATTTATTTTCAAAAATCGATTTTTTCGGGCTCTTTAGCATTGCACTATACGGTATATCGGAAAGTTTACATACATATTTAATTATAATTAAGAAACCCTTGGTACAATTTTTATAAAAAACTAAACCAACATTAAACAATAACCAATACATATTTTAAGACAAGTTCATTCATAGTTACAACACAGTTTCTGAGATAATAAGGAATAAATAATGAAAAATGCATATAAAAAAATTCTCACTAAAAACATTTTGGCAACAGCGCATTTGTTAAACCAGCGAAAGAGAGTAAAAAGCAGAAAGCGCGCGTGCACTAGATTTTTTGAAAATTATAATTTTCATAAGATGTAACGTAGGCGTTGATTACATTTGTTAAAAAATAACAAAACTATATTTATAGAAATTTTTGAAAATATTATTATTTTTATTATTATTAGTTCACTCTTTAAAGTATATAAGTTTAATTTTTTTTCTGGATAAGGGTATAGTTAATCATTTTTTACTTTACCATACAGGGTGTATGGTCAAGTATTGTGATCGTGCATGAAATAAGCGTTTTTTTCTTCTTCTTTTCGAAATAATAATTGTTTTCTCAAAATGTCTGCTAGTCTGTTAGTTAGTCTGTGCGTTACCAAATTTTTGTGGACGAGCTAGCTGAAAAACTAGTGTGAATATCGAAACCAAATTGCACACCTAGTTTTGGTCCATTGTCATTAAGAGCTGGTTAGATTTTGGTGCATGTCGACCCAAAATTAAGGGGGGGGTTAAAATTTAAAATTATAATCTTTTCAAACTAAAAAAAAAACAAGAAAAATGAAATACAAAGAGAAACAAAGAGATTGTCCTCTGCTTGATGCAAATAAACATATACACATATATATCAAGATGATATATATGTATATATATATTATTTATTTGTTTGTTCAAACAAATAAATAATATATATATACAGATATATCATCTTGATATATATGTGTATATGTTTATTTGCATCAAGCAGAAGACAATCTCTTTGTTTCTCTTTGTGAATCAACAACTCTGCTACTCTCGGCAAAACAAAAACTTTTCAACTAAAAATGAAATATACAATAAAATAAACCTATAATAATGAAAATATTTTTTTCTGGGGCCAAAATTAATGGTGGGGGGGGGAAATCTAGGCCATTTTAGCAAACTCAACCAAATTTTATACACATAATCAGCGGACCCCCTAGAAGTCTAAAAATACAAAAACTAACCACCCAAAAATTTTTTTTTGAGGGGGGGGGGAATTAAAATCTTGGTCCTTGTATCAAACTCAACCAAATTTTGTATACCTCCAATTGCATGCATTTTTCTAATCATGAGGAATTGTTATCATGAAAATCTAATTTTAGCTTAAATAACAATTTAAATCAAATAAACAAAAAATAATAACATGTTCTTGATATAAAAATAATTTTATTTTGAAAACATTTAATATTTATATCACATTCAGTACCTATATATCTTTGAAATATAGCCAAAACATAAAAAAATTAATACTAGAGATATATAAAAATAATTTTATTTTGAAAACATTTAATATTTATATCACATTCAGTACCTATATATCTTTGAAATATAGCCAAAACATAAAAAAATTAATACTAGAGATATATAAAAATAATTTTATTTTGAAAACATTTAATATTTATATCACATTCAGTACCTATATATCTTTGAAATATAGCCAAAACATAAAAAAATTAATACTAGAGATATATAAAAATAATTTTATTTTGAAAACATTTAATATTTATATCACATTCAGTACCTATATATCTTTGAAATATAGCCAAAACATAAAAAAATTAATACTAGAGATATATAAAAATAATTTTATTTTGAAAACATTTAATATTTATATCACATTCAGTACCTATATATCTTTGAAATATAGCCAAAACATAAAAAAATTAATGCTACAGATATATAAAAATAATTTTCTTTTGAAAACATATAATATTTATATCACATTCAGTATATATCTTTGAAACATAGTTAAAAACATTAAAAAATTTATACTAGATATGAAGTCCAACCTAGAAAACAATTCTTTGTGGACAATCTTAAGTTTAGAGAATGTTTATCAATTTTTACCTATATAAATTTATATCTTTATCTCATTATATGAGGTTATATTTTATAAATAAACACCCGTTTCCACGTTTGCTCCAACCCATGTCATAAGAAACAATTATGTTAATAATGTTTCCTAGAGCAGCATCAAATTTAAAAAATTTCAATTTGAAATTTTCTAAAGGCTCTGATGAAGTTGAAGTAGAAGCAAGTGACGCTGAATTTGATGAGATATAGACAGGATGTAAAGATGTTGAAGATAGGTCAACTTTGAGAGCAGCTTTTAAAGAAATATACTCATCATAAATTTCTTGAGAAATTTCGCCTGGCCTAATGAAAGAAAAAGATTATATTATTTTTTATTGTAAATAAAATTATTGTTTTATTAATTTATTATAAATAATCGATGAATTAACAAAATATTTATAATTGTCAATTTTAAAAATAATATCTTACAGAGCTTCACATAATTTCTCCACGTTTTCTACTACTAATCGACGTTCTTCTTCTGCAGCTCGTTTGCAACTGTCTTTGGCAGTGTCTTCTATAATATACCCAACCTCTCGTTCATATCTTTTAAATAATGATGATGAAATAGCTGGTATATCCAAGCAAGCCAGAATTTTGCTCACGCACGAATATCCAACTCCAGAGTGTATAGCTCCTAAAATCAGATTTAAAAATTTGTAAATCTAGTTCAATATTTTCATTATAAGACTTTATTATTATTTTTATTGAATCTGCATATTAAATATATATATTATATATATCAGGGGCGCAACCAGGATTTTGGAGTATATAAATTTAGCAGCCAGAAACCGTAAACTCATACACCTAACTCTTATTTGGGATGCCAAACGTCGATTCAAATTATTTCCAGCTTATGCATATTTACCTATTGGCCAGCAGAAGTCTAATTTTCTTGGGCTATTAAATTTATCAAATAGTTTTTTTATTTTCATTTGTAAATTTGTTAATTTTTGCTTTTAGGTACTTTCATTTTTTCCTTGACCCGGGGGGGGGGGGGCTTCAGCCCCTTATCCCCCCCCTCGTGGTTGTGCCACTGATATATATATATATATAATAATTTATTTTACTGCTATCAATAATTTTGTATTAAAAAAATTAAACTTACCTAGTGCAATTTTGGTATTTACGTCACTACATTTCACACCATCTTTAGATGTATGTTTCTTTCCAGTACTGACATGAGTTAATGTATAGCAATCTTGACATTTTATTGAAAAAATAGAATTCAAACCTAATCGCCTTTCATCAACAATATTTTTTAATAAAATATCTTTCTGACAGTGACAACAGGTTAGTTTATTCGCCAACTCGCCCACTTCAATTATTCGGGTACCTACCTACGGTCCCTGGACCCCCAGCCCACGAGCCCTACTCTCACCCCCCGAAACCCACCTAGCACCCCCACCCCCGAACCATGCCCCCACCATGGACAACCCCCGCCCCCACACCAACACTCCATCCGCACCCTATTCCACAAACCCCACCCTCACCCCACCCCCGCACCATTCACCCGTGCCAACCCCCGCCCCCACACCACCACCCGCACCACACCCACCTCGGACCCCACACCCCATCCACCCCGTGCCCTTCAACCTTGCGCACCACACCCCCGACTAGCCCCTGGACTCCACCCCACACCATCCCCTGCACCCCCCCACCATACTCCACCTCACTCCCTCACCCCACCCCCATTATACCCCGAGCACCACATACCCTAACCCATCCCCACTCCATTCCACCCCAGCACCCACCCTCCGCACCCAGTTTTTGCATTTCTAGCCTTCTAGTGACCCACAGATTATGTATACAAAATTTGGTTGAGTTTGGCCCAAGAGAAAGAATTTTCAATTTTTGACCCCCCCCCCTTGCTCCAAGGGCAAGAATTTACATTTTTACACCCTCCTCCCCTTTTTGAGTGGTTTTTTGGGGACATTTTTTTAAACAAAAGTTGTCAGAAATCACATCCCCTACAACTTTGTTTATTATTAAATTTGCCGTAGAGTTAATAGTTTAGGAGTTATTTGCTAATTTTCATTCGTGTCCCCCTCCAAACCCCTTCTCGGGTCAAAATATCAAAACGTAAGTTAGAAGACATCTGATGTAAATATGAAATTTAATAACAATCCCTTCAGCCGTTTTTATGTGAATCGTGAGCAACTTTTCGGAAACCACTGAAACAGACAGACAGACAGACAAGAATTTTGTTGAGGCTGTTTTCGTTCATAAATTTGCTTGAAACGTGTGCAACCAAAATTTATATATATATATATATATATATAAACATGATTCCCGACAAAAGAACATTTATTGGAAACTTTTCTTTTTATACTTTTCAACCGACATTTTTAAAAAATCAATGAAGGAAGCATGTAATAATTTTCTATTATTTAAACCCTGAAGAAGGAGGGAAGATCATCCGAAATGTCGGTTGAAAAGTATAAAAAGAAAAGTCTCCAATAAATGTTCTTTTGTCGGGAATCATCTTTATACATATATATCCTTTGACTGATTGCCTTCCATTCACTCCTCAGTTATTAAAATCAACCTTTAAATATAAAATATCTAATCTTGACCTAATTTTTCTTAAATTTCTATCTCTGGAGAAATTAATTTTTTTTATCGGGTCGGCACCTCATGGCCCTAGACACTTAAAAGGACCTCACCTATAAGTTTCCTCCTTCTTGCACATATTCATTTCTCTTCTTTTATTTATTTATTTTATTTGCTCTTTTTAGATTAGTTCCTCGTCTCTGGAAATCTCCATCTCCTGTGAGCTGCGTGCACCATCTGCCATCCTCCATCATCTGCCACCCACCACTAACATCTTTTCCAATGGAAGTCTCTCTATTGATGCATTCTTAATCTCTTATTACTTTGTCTAGCTAATTTTAAATTAATATCCAAGATTTCTTTTGAATTTCGCTGAGTATGAATAATTAAACCTTCATTTTGAGCTCATAAGCATTTAATTATATCTCCTTTCAATTATGAGTCTATTTTATTAGAAATATAAGCTTTCTTCTATTTTTGTTTGGAAATATTTTTGAAACTCCGCTCTTGTTGATGGTCAGTATCAATTTCACATGGTGAACCATTTTCATAAGATCGTTTAGAGTGGATATACGAAATTTCGTACAATTCGATTAAAGGGTCTAGGACTTAGATTGATAGTTATATTTTTGGTATCTCTCCCACTATTTAGGCCTCCGAAAAAATAATACTTTTTTTTTATAAGGTGAGTTCATTTTATAGTGTACACAAAATTTAGTAACTTACTAACTTAGTAACGTACTAACAGACATTTGGACAAAATAATGTAATATTTCTTAAAATATAATTGTTTCGATCTTCACTCATTAGAGCTTTTTTAATAGACCAATACTCCATGGTTTCGTTCAATTTTTTTTTTTTTTTTTTTATCAAAATAGTTTCATCTGTTTTTGAGATATTTTGAACAAACTTAACAAAACAAAAAACAAACAAAAAAAACACTTTTCTCATGCACGATAACAATACTTGACACTGTATGGTAAAATAAAAAACAATTAATTAAAGAAAATTGAAAAAAATTTACTATAATTATTTATTTCCACACGCACATGTTAATAATTAATTAAATTAAGAAAAACATAATTAAATTAAACTTGGCCGAAGATGAGATTCTGGCAGATCGGTTTGTGGAGCCGAAAAATCCCTCTAATCCGTGATTTTCATCAAAGTCGTTTTTGAGAAACCGGTTCTACATATATGCTAAAATTGCTCATTTAATAGAATAAGATTTTATTCCGATTAAAATTAAGTGGGATCATTTTCTTTTCAAATTCTAACTGCACATGTTAACTTCATTGAAATTTAAAGATGGGAGTTGATTTTAGACATATTGAAAAATTAATTTAAAACAATAAGATTTTAACTTTGAATATCGAATAGATAGAATATAGCAAGATTTTGGTTTAAAATAATCCAGTGGAAATATCACTTTATTTTTGTTCTTTCTGGTTTCCAGTGAACTAATTTGAAATGAAATTATTAGTAGGATGTTTTCATTGAAGGAAAAAAGAGATTTAAGTGAAAGTCGTGTGATTTTCCCACATCATTTTATTTTCCATACAATTACATTTTTATATATTTATTTATTAAATAGTAGAATTGAAATCAATGGGTATTATCCCAACGCTTCCCCCAATGTCGATAGAAGGCCTCATTATTTTCCTCTGGAGATGGCAAGACATCAGATCATGAAAAAAAATATTATTATTATAGTATTAATTATCAAAACGTCTTATTTCTAAGCTTTTCTCAAAATACATTTATAACAAATAATAATGGGTTAAGTAAAAAGTTCTGAGCTTGATGGATTTTATTGAGCCATATCTCACGATATATGCGTCCCATCTGGTCATTCTAAACTGCGATTTAAAGGTGACATAACGCTTTAAAAAAGTTATTTGAGAGTTTTGTGTTTGGTGAAGCTAGTTGTGTGTTAGAGCGTTCCAAAATGGAGGTGAAAAAAATCGGTTTTCTGTAAAGTCGGTTTACTGACGATAGTTGAACGTGACAACGTCATAAGAAAATACTGATGGAATGGTATTTTCTTATGATGTTACCGTTCATAGAAAATACTGATGGAATGGTATTTTCTTATGACGTTGTCACGTTCAACTATCGTCAGTAAACCGACTTTACAGACAACCGATTTTTCTTCATCTATTGCGCAGCTAACTTTGTTCTTTTTCTTCCTCTTCGTCGTGAGTGCTGTATTTATCCTTTCCATCGAAAACCTCCTTCCCTCTCGTTCTATCTAATTTAAAAGCGCGCGCTCCTTCTTGCGCATTCATTTATCTCCTTCTTGCTTGCTCATGAGTTTCTCCCTCTCTCTGTCCTTTTTATAAAAAAGGCAACCCCCGTTCCCTAGGTTTTTCTTAGTTTTTAAAAAAATGTATAATTATTTAGGATAGATCACTTGTTGAATGTCCATCAAAGGAAGTTGAAAATAGACAGGACATAGTAGGGTTTATATATATATATGAGTGAGCAAGCAAGCAGTCAGACTAGAGTAGAGCGCTCACGAGGGAAAGAGATTGAATACGAGTTGGGCATTGGGGCTAGAGAGGGTGCGAGTGAGAGAGAAGATAGAAAGAAACAATCTTTGTCCCTCGTTCCGCGCTCTCGCTTGCACTTCAAGCCTTAAATGGAATGCCTCAGATGAGTCATGTTTTTTCGAGAGTGCAGCCGGCTTCATCGAATTATAAGACGTTGTCACGTCAAAAGAGAAAATTCAACACATTCGTCACTACCACTACGACCATTCCATGATTCCGTTCTGGTAATATGGACGTCGAAGATGAGACACGCTCTAGTAGGCCAATCGTCGAAAATGTCGATAAAATCATGCAAATTGTCGAGTCCGACCGGCATGCGAGCACTTATTCCATTGATCAGGAACGGAAGATTAGCCAGAAATCCGTTTGGAACCGTTTTAATAAGGATGGTCTCAAAAAGAAGCTCGATGTATGCCATACAAATTGACGCAAAAAAACCTTTTGGACCGAATTAATGCCTGCGATTCTTTGTTAAAGCGTAACGAAATCGACCCATTTTTTAAGCGGATGGTGACTGGCGATGAAAAATGGGTCACATACGAGAACCAACCACGGTGAACCGACCCAAAAGATCGCCAAGCCCGGATTTACGGCCAAGAAGGTTTTACTGTGTATTTAGTTGAATTGGAAAGGAATCATTCACTATGAGCTACTCCAATCTGGCCAATCACTCATTTCGGACCGATATTGTCAACAACTGACAAGATTGAAGCAGGCGATCGACGAGAAACGGCCAGAATTGGCCAATAGGAAGGGTGTTGTTTTCCACCAAGATAACGCCAGGGCGCACACATCTTTAACGATGCGCCAGAACTCCGAGAGCTTGGATAGGAGGTTATATCGCACCCGCCGTATAGCCCAGACCTGGCACCAAGCGATTATCACATTTTCAAACATTTACAAAATTTTCTCGATGGTAAAAAACTGGCTTCAAGAGAGGCTTGTTTAAATGAGCTTGTCAAGTTTTTTACCAATAGGGACGAGGACTTCAATCGCGGAATTATGAAATTGCCTTCAAGATGGAGAAAAAGTTATTGAACAAAACGAGGCATATTTGATCTAAATTGGGCTCAGAACTTTTTAATTCACATATATATATATATATCACTTCCAAAGAATTAGAAGAGCTTTTTATTATCTTTTTTTTATTTTTAGCATATAATGCTAATTTTGCAACAATTTTCAACCCCCAGCCCACAGAAATTTCAATGACGCACTCTGTGACTTAACCCTCCACCCCTGTAGGCACCCCTGAATAAATTGTTTAATTTAATAAAATAAAATAAAAAAAAATACAACTTTTTATATGTGATGCTTTTATCACAATCAATGCCTCAAAATCTCAATAAAATAATTTAAAAAAAATGTTATTTTTCTATTTGTAAAGCTTCAGAAAGTGATTTAATTCACTTAATTTATTTATATTAATTATTAAATATATTTATTTATTTATTTTATATATCTATTGATATACAATAATTCCTAATTTAATATGTATAATCCACCAAATTAAGAATCCATGGTAGGTACTAAAGGAAACTTTAAAAAACGAAAAATAAATGAAATTTTTAAAGATTTCCAAATGGTCCCCAACAGAAGGCGAATTTTCATTAAAGGAAAATATCAAATCATTTTACTTCCTATTTCTAATATAAAATATATTTTTTTCTTTCATTTTTTACGAAATATGTAAATTGATCAAGGAACCAACGGTGGATCCGTATTATATTCACTGGTTCTTTATGACATTATTACGCGAAATCTCGGCCTATTAGTTTCTTAACAAAATACATAATTATATAAATAGATTTGGATATACATAGTGAGAATACAACTAATTCGATTTTTGATACAGGCTACCGGCAGCAAAACAACTTTCTGTTCTTTTTGGCCTGTCTTATCAATTTTGATTAGTAACTAGATGTCTTACAATGGAATTTCGGACATGAATCTGTGTGAATATAATTATTTTATTATCATATATATATTGCAAACCATAATGAAATAAGAGCCGTCATGCATAGAATTAGAACATCAACATAACAAATAAAGATAAGTCAATCGTATTTTTGTGGTATTTTATTACAAAATTCGTCACAAGTATTGGAGATCTAAGCACAGTCGGGTCGTTTAATATCTACACCTCGTATAATAGGAGCTCCTGATAGTTAGACAACGCGATTTTCATATTCATAATGATTAAGCTATCCTCTTGATATGTACTCGAATGTCTTAATTGCTGACAGTAAATTTGCAATAAATTTACCAGAATTACTTAAACTCTACTATTTCGAGAAAATATAGTCATTTTCTTTGCTAGGGCAACTATATATCAATACCCTTCGTAAATAATAATTAATTCTTAATTAGAGGAAAAAGATCACTTACCCTCGGCCAATGGTCCTGGAGCAGCATACGCGACGATCATCCAAACTGAATGAGAAAAAATAAGTAAATATTTTAAAAACATAACAAAGAGGTGCAACCCCGAAAAGCCATCTTGGAAATAAGAAGAAAGGGGGATTTCATGGGATGGGTACGATTCCAAAGTATCTCTGGATGCGGGTCTTAAACGGCTGAAGGTTATAAGTCGCTGGAAGCGAGTACCATATGTATTATATTTTATAACTTAATAGTTTCACTTGAATACGAATTATAATTATTAAAACATTGGTTCGTTTTCGCTTTATTATTTATATATAGGTAGGGTGATGAAGATTTTTTTAAATAATAAGTTTACTAATTTAATCAGAATTGAGTATTAGTTATCTAGATGTTACATAATTGTATCAATAAAAAATCTAAATCTACTTTAAGTATGAAAATATTTTATTTTTACGTTAAGATAATTGTTGGCTCTCTTTGGCTAAAGGATAGAGACACTGGTTCGAATCCTGTCGGGTGCTCAATTCATATTTTTTCTTTTCAAAAAATAATAATATAATTTTCTAAATGTAGAATTAACATAAGAAATTATTCATTCCATAATTTAACTTTGGCAGTTCAAATTTCTTTAAGAAAAATTAAAACTAACGTTTAAAAAAGTCAATTTGTCTAAAATTGTTGCCCTTTATTTTTAACCGACTTCAAAAAAGGAGGAGGTTCTCTATTCGACTGATATTTTTTTCTCTATGTTACCTCATATCTCCGCCAAATGTTAACCGATTTGAAATTTTTTTTTGCATTTGGTTCAGTCTAGCTTCCGATTGGTCCCGTTTTTTTTCATTGGTATTAGACCTTTTTAGTTAGGTTTGTTCAGGCCTAACTTCTTTGTTTATGAACCGATTTCGATGATTCTTTTTTATTGGAAAGGGACTATCTTAGAGATGGTGCCATATTAATTTGGTCAAGTTCTGATTATATGATCAACGATGAAATAACACAAATCTCCAATTCTTATGAGCAAATAATCGAAATTATGATAAATAAAATCTTTTTTAAAAAATCTTATAACATTCATTTAAAGCCCGCAAACGTTTCGAGATAATTTATGAATGGAATTTTATTATCATTTTCTGATTCATTCGCCTGATGCTTTCTTTCTCTTACGATCCAATAATAACATCACTAAAAAGAGAAAAATAAAAATAATTGTAATAAAAAAAAAATAAAACCGACTTCAAAAAACTTAAATGCAACAAATAAAATAATAATAACTTAAAAATAAAATAAAATCCACTAAAAGTTATAAAATAATTATTTTATTTAGTTACAACTAAACGACGAAATATTAACATGAAATTACTTTTTGAAGTCGGTGCCAAACATATACATTTTATGAATCGCACTTGACGGATCTTACTTAGTACGTTTGGCGAATACGCTCGCTTATAGGTATAGTTTGTTTGGCACCGACTTCAAAAAGTAATTTCATTTTAATATTTGGTCGTTTAGTTGTAACTAAATAAGATAATTATTTTATACCTTTTAGTGTATTTTATTTTATTTTTGAGTTATTATTATTTTATTTGTTGCATTTAAGTTTTTTGAGGTCAAGATACGAATAAAGTCAGGATATTAGTTAATAAAGCACCTTTAAAAATAATTTCTTAATGGATGTTTCAAAACCGTACGGCACGGATATAGTGGGTGTATTTTGATTGTCAATTAAAAGACTTAATTGACCTTAAAAACTTCCTATATTCCAAGAAAGTCGATTTTCATATACTGTTTAGGTCCATATTAACTAAAAATACTCGCAATATACTACATTAAAAAGACAAACAAAAGACGTTTACAACATCTTTTGGACTTTCAATAAAATTAAGGTTGTGGACGTAGTGAACATCTTTTCGTTTTCCAATAAAATATCCTAAATACACAAGTACTTCTTAAATTATAAGAATATCTACAAAAATCAATTATTTTTTTTAGGTCCGTTTTTGTACAATAAGTGAAAGTCGAGTATGTTACGCAGACAAGTTTATTTAAAATTCTATATTTCTCTCTAATTTACTGGAAATGTTGAAATATTTTATTGTATTGTCATCGCATATACGTGTGTGGATGAAATTTCAAGGGAATAACGCCTTGAAAAATTCTCGTCAAAATTCGATTATAAAATTTTACCAAGTTTACACCTCCCTGGTGTAATGGTCAGCATCTCTGGCTGGCAACCCGGAGGTCTCGGGTTCGATTCCCGGCTATACCCAGACATTTTTTCTGAAGTATAGGTTCTGGTAATAAAAATTAAGTAGGAGATAAATTTAACCTAATTTTACGCGCGGAGATTTTAACACTGCTCAAAGCCCTTAAAAAACTCAGTAAATTGGATTGTATCTAACTTTCTGAGATTTGGCTCGTGATTCCGGCTTCTGTTTTTTTTCACCATGGAGGGGACAGCCCATACAGGCCTTTAGGGAATGCACCTTCTGGTGTATCTCCTTCCCACATCAATATCATTAAAAAAAAAAAAAAAAAGTTAAATAGAAAAACAGTTTGATGGTCAGAGGTTCCAAGTTAAAAAAAAATAAAGCATATAAAGTGCGGACATTGAAAAGAAAAAAAATAGAGTTTTACTTACCAGCCAAGATGATTGCCAAGAAGAAGACAACTTTCGCCATTTGAATAAATTGGTGCTTGTAGTTATTCGTTCAAT
Source organism: Forficula auricularia (assembly GCA_024734495.1). NCBI lineage: Eukaryota > Metazoa > Arthropoda > Insecta > Dermaptera > Forficulidae > Forficula > Forficula auricularia. The sequence continues at coordinate 15,638,271 of JALMQS010000070.1, forward strand.
GGAAAAACTAAAGAATTAATAGTAAACTAACAGAGAATGTTTGAACTTTTATAGTAAACTTTATCATAAATAATTATGAGAATGAGATATACAACCTACATAATAATCAACTGGTGGGTTCACCACACGACTATCACCAAGGGCGGATCCATGCCCCCCCCCCTTGACTTTGCGATCGCCCCCCCCCCCCCAAAGAGGCCCGTGCCTGGCGGGAGTGCAACACGTGCGTCGCACGCAGAGGCCAAAAAACGGCGGCCAAATCGACAGGGAATTTATAACAATTTATTTTTTTATTTTAATGAACTTAAAATATGAGATATGAAATTTGTAAAAAAAATTTGAAAAAAAAAACATTTATTTTTTTAAAAAATTTTAAAATTGAAAATAAAGTTCTATGTGTGTGTGTGTGTGGGGGCGTCTCTGCCCCCCCCCCCCCCCCCTCCGCTTGGACAATTCGATCGCGACACACCTTCGAGATAAAAAGTAGATCTTATATACATCGGGCACCTTATATACATTCTCCCCTCCCATAAAAAATTCCTGGATCCGCCCTTGACTATCACATTTTCATTTATTTTAAGTCAGCGCGTCACTACCAATTTACACCCTATTCCTTTATTTCGTTTTTATTTATTTATTTATTTATTTCAACGGCAAATGCCTGATAATACATACATTATATTATTACATACATAAATTATAATAGCTTATAAATAAGGTAATAACAATAACAAAACAAAATATCACATTAAAATAACTCATAAAATCTAACAAGACTAATAATACGTCATAATAACAATATACAATATAATGTTCACTCATAGATTAATGTTAGCGGTTAGTCGGTTTTATTTTTTTTTTTATAAAAATTATTATTCAAAGCATGAATTATTATATCTTTAAGAGGGTGTCGAACTGGCTGCTCCAATTTTATATTTTTATGCGTGTAATGAACCGATTGCGTCAATTATATTTATTTTAGGTTTGTTAGATATAAGTATGTATGGTGAGTTTTTTCATTAAAAATATAAAATATATGTATTGCAGTCCGAAGTGGCAATTTCGAGAACATATTGAAACTTTTTTGCTTCATGCTATTGTTATTACTTAAACAAAATTTATTATTCATTTAGTTGTGTAGATTTATTTATTACTGTTGAAGTATTTGAAAAAATTCCTGGTATTTTATGGTCACCCTGTACACGGAGGTTTCTGTGCTAACTCTTTTAAACCCTGAAGAAGGAGAGACAATCCTCCGAATCGTCGGATTTTTTAAGCGGATGAAAATGACGTTCTAATAATTTTTTTTTATCCTGTTTATCAATACAGGTTATCAGTTCTACCATTCTGTCTTCAATATAAAAACTTCTAATTACTTGAATTTCCTAATTTTAATAAACTGAAGGTTTTCTACATTTTATTCGATCGCGACTCTAATGTAGGGAATTTTTGTCAAATATTGAGTGAAAATAATATTTGAACTTATATATTTCTAACTTGAAATAATGATATTAAATAAATTTTAATTTTCTCATTAAGATATCGAAGAATAATTGATACGTCAACAAGAATTATTTTGACCGCGCTGAGATAAAAATATCTTTTTCAAATCAGCGCGGTCAAAATAATTCTTGTTGACGTATCAATTATTCTTTGATATCTTAATGAGAAAATTAAAATTTATCTAATTTTAATATATAATAATATCAATAATGAACTATTTAACCAAGAATATATTTTACCGACATTTTGGTAAAGGAAAGACATCGTTTATGGCAAGGGACAACATTGGGGATAATATTTAAATTAATTTATTTATGCAAAATATAACAGAAAAATTTATTAAAGGGCATGTGAATTTATTTTAATTAAATTGGGACTTTACTTTATAATTTATGTTTTAAATAATAAATTTCATTTATTTAGAATATTGAGCAAGGAACACATGAGTTTAAAGTTATAATAAGGGATATTTTTATTTAAATTATTTAGAAAGACATGATGAATAGAAATATGAATAGAGCATTACAGAATATCAATGAAAGAATTGGTTTCAATTTATGAATATTACGATGAATTATTGATTTCAAAACTATATTACTGAAGTTACTTTGTCTAACATGGAAAGTAATATTTCAAATTGAGTTTGATTGACGTCGGTTTTAAAATAAAAAAATATAAATCAGCTCTGCGAATTTATTAAAAGGTGAAATTCAATTATATTTTAATTGTGAAAATAGATAATAAAATTTAAAGGGAGTGACATATTGAATTAAATTGTTGATAAGAAATAACAACAGGTGTGTTGGCCTTGACATTGAAAAATAATATAAAAGAAGAAAATATGGACTTTCGAATTATAGATATGAAATTGAATATTATTAAGAAAATGAATTTATTTATTAATATAAAATTTTAATAATTATTTATTTAATGGTAAAGAATGAAAATTGATAAAAATATGAATTTGAAATAATAAATAAAAACGGAAAGTGAAATTATTATTTTTTTATCTATTTCGACCTAAATACTGGAGGTATCAGCTGATTATAGGTATTTATTTTCTCTTTAAAACAAGAAAAACGACTTGTGTTAGGTGAACTCAATTCGAAATTATTTTTTTTAAATGTTAACAAAAATTTAGTTTAAAATTGAATGAAAGAAATTATAATAAACGTTTAAGTGACTTTATTATGGAAATTCAATTAATTTTATAGATTTTTCGAAAACTTAAAACCCTCTTATCAAGGGCGTACCCAGGTAGGGGCAGGGGGGGCAGCTGCCCCCCCCCTAGAAGATAAAATAAACATCAATTTTCCTGGCAAGTGGGAATTAAAAACGTGTTACCTACTCTGCGCAAAATGAAGTGTTGGAAACAAAATATCTTTTCAGTCAGATATTTTGATTTAATATTTTTTTATCTATAATTAAATATTCTACAACAAAAAGAAGAGGGAGTTGTTACAAAATCCTTGGATCCCTCCCAGAAATTACGATTTTGAAAGTGATGCAAGCCATTTGAAAAGAAAATTTAATCATGCTTGGTTGGATCAATATGCACCATGGCTAGTATATTCCAAGCGACTAAAAGGCGCTCTTTGTAAGCATTGTGTTTTGTTCCCTCCGCCCATCAGCACTGTGAGAGGAATTTTGGGATCATTTATGGTCAGGCCATATATAAAGTTCAAAAATATTCATGAAGACTGCCGAAAGCATGCAACGACCAACCTTCACCTAACAGCGACAAATGCTGCGAAAAATTTTCTTGAAAATGTTCCTGTAGACATCCAACTGCAAAGTGGACACCAAAAAGCAATCGATGAAAACAGACAAATATTGTCATCAATTATTTCTTGTATAGTATTTTGCGGTACACATGATATGCCTCTTAGGGGAAAACAAGCAGATGAGGGTGTTTTATTAGATTTATTGAAGTTGAGAATCAATTCAGGGGACGACAAATAAGAGTCACCTGGAAAAGTGCCGTCGTAATGCAGTTTACACATCGCCAAAAATACAAAACGAATTGATAAATTTATGTGGCGAAGTTATTAAGGAGAATATAATAAGTGAGGTTCAGAAGACCATGGCTTACGCAGTCTTAGCTGATGAAACAGCAGACGTAGCTGGGAAAGAACAGCTGTCAATAGGCGTGCGGTTCTACGACGAAAGCAAAAGGAAAATCAGAGAAGAATTTGTAGGGTTCGTTGAACTAAAAGCACAAAATGCTTCAGCAATTGCCGAAGCAATTGACAATTTCTTGATTAGTTCTAACCTCCCAACCGAAGATTGCGTAGGGTTTGGATTCGATGGCTGTTCTACAATGGCAGGGAAAGAGGGTGGCGTACAAGCCATTTTGAGAAAAAAATATCCTCGTGCTTTCTATTTTCATTGCTCAAGTCACAAATGCAACCTTGTTGTGAATGATGCGAACGCAGTGCCAGAAATTAAGGAAAGGATGTTATAACGTTTTTCAGAGAATCGACTACACGTCGAAACTACGCTCCAAACCTATCACGATTGTGTGAGACGAGATGGTCCGAAAAATATAAATCAATCAGAAAGTTTTCTCAACATTTCCCAGAGCTTGTGAAATCTCTAGAAACGTTATCCGTAGAGGGAAATTATGCCACTAGAAAATCTGCATATCAGTTGCATTCAGCCGTTACAAAACCAGTGTTTATTGTTGCTCTACAAACAATAGCCAAATATTCAGCAGTTTTAGAACCAGTAGTTAACGCACTGCAAGCTAAATCGATCGACATGATCTCGGTGGGGGAACACATCAAAAATATCAAGGACATTCTCAGAAATGACCGCGAGTTTCCTGATAGAATAAGTAATGAAATGCTTCAAAAAGCGCGAGCTGTTGCAATGGATTTGAACATAGAAATTTCGGTTCCACGTCTTGCTCACAAGCAAACACATAGAAGTAATCCGCCATCAGACAATGATAACGAATATTGGCGGCGTTCCCTGATAATACCATACATTGATTCACTCATTTCATCGTTGAATATTCGATTCTCCCAAGAAAATACTCCGGCGTTTGCTTTAAGTAAGCTACATCCCTTGTATATGACCAAAACCAGCATTACAGACTTACACAAGAACGCAGAATCATTCCAAGAATTTTATAACCTGGATATCACCGGAGAACTGAACCTTTGGCATAATTTATGGGTGAAGAAGGCTTTATCAGATGATCAATTAAGGGACATAGAAGTAGTTGATCTGTTCAACGAAGCCAACATTTTTTACCCTGCTGTCAGAAAGGCATTGATTATTTTAAGCACTATCCCATGCACCACGGCGACCGTAGAACGGTCATTCAGTACGCTGCGAAGAGTTAAAACGTGGCTTAGAAGCACCATGGGTGAAGAAAGGCTTACGGGTTTATGTCTGATGAGTGTATTGTGTACATCGCAATTATTTAAAAGAAAACAGTGAGTTTATTGAAAAGACTGTCATAGAGAAATTTTCGGCAAATCCGAGAAGATTACTGTTAAATTAATATATATATATATATATATATATATATATAATATTTTGTTTTGTGTCATAATCAAGCTAATTAATAAAAGTCAATTTTCATGATTTTTTGTTTCAATATACCCGACCGACCATCTCGAAACAGGTATGGGCTGCCCCCCCCCCTAGCTGAAATCCTGGGTACGCCCTTGGTTTTAATTGAGACTCAAGTAAAACCAGTTTTTCAAACATTTTATCACTCATTTATCTTCGATGAGGACTCATTATCATCCCCCCAAAACAGCATAGTCGCTCTAGAGAGGCGGAACTCGGTAAACAGGTGTTATTAGTATTTAAAAAAAAAAAATTTATCGTAGGATAAACGTTTAAACTCTTTAGGCTGGTGTATTTATTATTTAGGTATTGAAGTGTTTCTAAGTCAGTGGTGCTGCCAGTAGACCCTGGTTTTGTATAAAAATAAAACCGACTTCAAAAAAAATTAAATGCAACAAATAAAATAATAAGAACTCAAAAATCAAATAAAAATGCACTAAAATGTATAAAATAATTATCTAATGTAGTTACAACTAAACGACGAAATATTAACATGAAATCCCTTTTTGAAGTCGGTGCCAAACAAACTATATAAGCGACCGTACCCACCAAACGTACCAAGTAAGATCCGTCGAGTTCGATTCATAAAATGTATATGTTTGTCACGGACTTCAAAAAGGGATTTCATGTTAATATTTCGTCGTTTAGTTGTAACTAAATTAGATAATTATTTTATACCTTTTAGTGCATTTTATTTGATTTTTGAGTTCTTATTATTTTATTTGTTGCATTTAATTTTTTTGAAGTCGGTTTTATTTCATTTTTTTATAAAAATTATTATTATTTTTATGTTTTTGGTGATGTTATTAATAGTGATAATGATAATAAAATTCAATTCATAAGTAGAGAAATTATCTTGAAACTTTTGCGGGTTTTAAATGAATGTTTTAAGATTTTTTTTATAAAAGATTTTATTTATTATAATTTTGATTATTTTCGGATAAGAATATGAGATTTACGTTATTTCGTCATTGATCATATCATCAGAACTTGACCAAATTAATAAGGGACCACCCCTAAGGTACCCCTCTTTCCTATAAAAAAAGAATCCTCGAAATCGGTCCACGTGGCAAAAAGTTCTCCCTGAACATACATAAAATAAATAAATAAATAGGTATTTTGACTATCTTGGAGCTATACTGATCCAAACACAGAAAGAATTATTAAAATCGGTTCATAAACAAAGAAGTTATGCCCGAACAAACATAATAAAAAGTCCAATAACAATGAAATTTATATTTTTACCAATCGGAAACTAGACTGAATCCAATGCAAACAAGTCATCAAAATCGGTTCACAAATGGCGAAGATATCAGTTAACATAGACACAAAAAAAAATCCAGTCGAATTGAGAACCTTTTTGAAGTCGCTTAATAAAATAAAATAATATTTGAAACATCAAAATCTTTCTAACGGGGTTAATAAACAATATTAAAGAATCATTTGAAAAGTATATTTTTATTTTATATTTTAAATCAACATTCTTTACATAATTTCACATATATTTATATAATGACGAAAAATATCTATTTACAAATTCTTGATTAAGATAATCACAATATTAATTATTATTTTTAATCTATAAAAATATATGTGTATTTATATTTATATTCTATATTTAAAATTATTTAGTATAGGAACACTTTCAATATATGTATTTTGTTTTAACATGCCACATTGTATATTATTATTAAAATAAATAAAAATAAAATCTAAAGCATATTATAGGTAATACTTATATATCGAATATGTATTTTACAATTTTTTAAATTTAAAAGAGTTCCTATAGGTAGACTATATACATATATTGTGTATAATTGCTAAAGGCTTTAGCTAGTTAAAAGCACCAGAAATCAAAAGGAAACAATATGTGGGGCTTAGTAATGCCCTCCTGATCGTCTATAGGAACACACTGTGCTTTCAGTTTATTACAATCAGCCCAGACAAGACAGTAACGTCACTTTGGAATTAATTGGTCAGGCATGAAGAGTTAATCTGATTACAGTAAAATTGAAGCAAATTTGACTCCTGGGACAATAAATATAAAATTTTACATCAAATGAAAAAATAGTATTAAAGATTGTCCTGTTTTTAAAAATATACTTTAGTAAGAGATTGAAAATATTATTATATTATTTTAGAAAACATTTAAAATTAACAAATAGGAATAATGAAATAGAAAAAAAATAAACATTTCGATATTTTATACATAAGCAGTGGCGTAATTATTCATCGAGTACAAGACCCATAATTTATTTATTATTATCGTTTTTTTAACACGAAAAGATCCCTAATGGGGTTATAAAAATATACATAAAAATCTATATACATCAGATACCGGTTAATTGGTGTGGTTATTTATTTGGTTTAGATATTGAAGAACAAATGCAAACGAGAAAACAATGATTTAGCAAAATTGTGGTTTTAGCCTGATTAACCGGAATCTATATTAAAAAGAGACCTCCCAAATTTTAAGTTACGCCATATACACTGAAGTGCAAAAAAATCCATCCACCGACAAAAACTATTAAATAGTAAATCATTTTTAATTTTCTTTACAAGGAAACATACATTATTGAAATTATTGCTTATTGCAAGTGTAATTGCCACTTGTTGACTAAGCCCTTGATTAATTAGGCACATAATTTGAACTGCTTGAACTTGACAAATATCCATTTTGTATATATTATCTTTCTATCAATGATGCTTAATTACAAATTATTCATTTTATTGATATTTCAAATGGAATTTGAACATTTATTAAAACTTTATTTAAATTAAAGTGATATTGAGAAAGTAGGATAATTTGTAATTGTATCTTTTAATTTAATTTTACTTATTTTTTTTATAAAATTCAAAAATTATTAACAATATTTATTGAATATATTAGTTTAAGAGTTAATGGAACAAATTATATGAATATTTGTAAAAAATTTTAAAAATAATTTACTATTTAATCAAGTTTTTATTGGTGGATCGATTTTTTGCACCGTAGTGTAGTATCGGAATGTATTAAATGCATTTGTTTCTTTTAAATATAAATAAGTATATAATGGACCAAATTCTTCCAATTAATATGAATGATTTTAATAAGGTCAACTGGAAATTTGATATTTATCATTGAAACATTTTTCTGATGATAATACAATATTCGATCTGCCTAAATTGAGTTAAACCACTGGATTCTGACGCTCCTCAGGCATTGTCTTAGAGATCAAATTTCAAGTGGTAGAAAAAATGTATTAAATAAAAATAAATTAAAAAAAACTTTTCAAAAATAATCTTGTAATTCAAAATGTACTAAAAAATAGCAAATGGAATTTTTTTTAATAGCCCAAAATTTTTAAAACAAACATGATTAAAATTAAAAGTGTGAGAGCTAGTAAAAATTTGATCTAACGCTTTGAAAAATAGTCATTTGTGTGTAAAAAAATTGGGTACTGAAAAAATTATTTCCAATTTTTTGTGCATTTCGAAATACAAGTTGGTTTAAAAAAAAATTTTTATTAAATTTTTATTTCTCTATCTATTAGTATTCAGGATTCTAGATTATCGTATATTACTTTTGATGATATTCATGAATTTGAAAATTATATGATCTATTATTTACTTATTTACAAAAAAATTTAGTCTTAGCAATCAATAAAAGTTAAACACAGAAATAAGAAAATCAGAATAACAATGTTATTTACATTTTTTTTTCAAATCAACATTTTAGTTAAACGATTTCTTCAAATACTCTAATTACGACTTAAAAAAAGATAGTTAATATATTTCTTTCAATTATAAAAATTATATATACATATATATCTATATACACTGAAGTGCAAAAAAATCGACCCACCAATAAAAACTTTATTAAAAAGTAAATATTTTTTAATTTTTTTCAAGGAAACATACATTATTGAAATTATTGCTTATTGCAAGTGTAATTGCCACTTGTTGTTGACTTAGCCCTTGATTAATTAGGCACACAATTTGAACTTCTTGAACTTGAGAAATATCCATTTTGTATATTTTATCTTTCTATCAATGATGATTAATTCGAAATTATTCATTTTATTGATATTTCAAATGGAATTTGATCTTTTATTAAAACTTTATTTAAATTAAAGTGATTATTGAAAAAGTATGATAATTTGTAATTGTATCTTTTAATTTAATTTCACTTATTTTTTTATAAAATTCAAAAATTATCAACAATATTTATTGAATATATTAGTTTAAGAGTTAATGGAACAAATTATATGAATATATGTAAAAATTTTAAAAATAATTTTCTATTTAATAAAGTTTTTATTAGTGGGTCGATTTTTTTGCACCGTAGTGTATATTATTATTAAATTCAAGAATTTTTGAAAATCTAAGTTCCCAGAGAAGCAGCAATATGGAAAATAATTTAAAATAATTTTGTTTGATTTTTCGCTTGTCAAATAAATTCAGCAACGAGATTTTTGGATTTCGACTCGTATCTTTAAAAGTGTTATTGTTTGAATAAATAAATAAATAAAAAAAAATTCTCATTATGGTAGGCAGATTGAAACATCATTTGCATAATAAGATAATGTGAACAATCGGAAAATTTTTGGCTTAGAAAACTCAAGTGTAAAAATGAAAACCATTCGAAGAAAAAAACTTGAAAACGACGTTTCGCTTCCCGGATTAGGAGAAAGATCGTGTAATCAATTATAAAAATCAATTTAACCCATGGGTGGTCTAGCTCGTAAATCTCCCAGTGATGAGAAACAATTTAGCAACACTTGTTATCGAAGAAACAAAAGCATTAAAATTAATTAAATTTTTGGTAAACAAATTCTTTTCTACATTAAAACAATCTTTATAATTACTAGAATAATTGCTATTTGTTACATTCTTAAAATCATAGCAAAGTTAATCATTAAAATAATAATATGAATTTAAATAAGTTGAAATGATTAAATAAATATCTAGCGCACAAGTTCTAACAATTTTTAATGAAATGATATATTTATGTTATAGGGCAAACTCAATTATAGTTCGAACTAGTTTTGCCTAGACCAAATTAGTTTTAATTTTCGTTAGACTGATGTCACATATTATATGTACTATAGGTAGCGAAATTAGATCCATTGAACCGCTAAAAATGATGTTGATATCACAATGCATAGCAGAGACAAACCCTAACTGATATGGCAACAGCGCCCGCGCGGTTGCCTCATGAATTAGTGTTATTCTCTACCCCGCACTGAAAACGGCAACAGTGTTCCCATTTTGAGCGGGTCAATGGTTCTAATTTCGGGATTACTACTTTAGTAGATATTTATGTTTGTGTATGAGTTGTTATATGAAGATGATAGTCGCTATATACATTTTTCAAAGGTTTGGGTTTGTTCCTTTTGAAAGAAGAAATAAATTGAGTCTTTTTTTCTCTCTTTGCATTAAAATTCCAATGTATCCTTGGCGAAGGTCATCCTTGGACTGTTTGCTGTATAAAATTGGCTGTACCAACGTCGATGTTTTGCAAGCGCTTTGTCTTCCTTCACTAAAAGTGGTTTATCGAGGTATTTTTTCGAGTTCCATACCATTATATCACGTTCAATCTAGAAGATAATTATTCTCTTATTATAAATTGTTTTATGACAATATTTTTTACATGGGTTTAATAGCAAACCATTAATATTAAATAATTATGTGTGAACTACTAGTAATTTATTAAATGTTTATAATCACAATGCATAAAAGTATTTATAATATTAGTATATATAAATAGGTCATATTCAAAAATGAAGCGAACCACTTGGAATGATGCATTTATCCTGAGCGTATAACCATTTCTTGAAAAGTCAAAAAAGGTAAAATATCAAGAAAGATAATCTTTTACTTTTGCACCCAAATGATTCAGTAAAATAATGTGGATATTTATCGCATTTTTTAACCAGCTTTTTTACATCGCTAACGCTTAACACTAGTTTTGAAAAAAATGTGATCAACTTTAAAACTTTAGGGTGATCTTTTCCAACAAACTTATATAACTTTTATAAAAATTTATAGGTTGAGCTGCATATTATTCAGTTTTCTTTTCCCTTCCCGAACTGCTCCAAAAGGAAACAAAGAATATATAAATAATTTATAATTTTTTGGTAACCTTTTTTGTGAAAATTACTAAAAGTTAAAAAATATCTTAAGAAAATAAATATGTACTTCCAGTAACTGGTTTTGAATCAAAGCTTTACTGAAATACATAATTTATTTAAATTGAATTGGCTAAGGGGCCAGTAAGGGGAAAATAAAAAGTTGAAATAAAAGTCAACTTCTATTTGTTACTTTATTTTGGGCAGACGTAATCGATATTTTAACAACGTTTCGAGCGCTATACCGCTGCTCTTCATCAGTGCACGTCAACTGGAAAAGATCATTGCATGTTTTAATTTTTTGTTTTAACATTTATAATAAATTTTTAAAGGGTGGAAATGAGGATTATATACTACTCACCCAAGTCACAAAAACACGTAAAATCTATCTCCAGCAGACGTTTTACATTAAGAATCATTACACTGGTAAAACTTAACTTTAACTTAAACTTTAACTTAAATTTAAATTCCACAAGATTAATTGTATTTAAATTATGGTGATATCAGAGAAAAAAAGGTTAAGTTTTCTATGGTGACGTCCCAACTTGACCCTTTTATTTTGATTTTTTTTTCAAAAGAGTTATTGAATTGAATTTATAAAGAGTGAAAAAAAATTAATTCGAGAGATTTTTTTAAGTGATGAATTATAATCGATCTGACGCCTAAAATAATATTGTGAAGTAAACCGATGGGGGAACCGCGATTGGAATTAGGTGTACACGTCTTTGGAATTATCTGGAATTATTTTGGAATTCATTAGATAATGCCCCTTCATTTATTGTCTTCTACTTGGAAATGAAAGTAAAATTAGGTGTACACAATATTAGGTCGCGGTTCACCCCTTGAGGAGATAGAAATAGTATCTAGAAGTTGTATAAACTATCTATTGCTATTTTTGTAATTAAATTGTTCAACTTACCATGATAGATTCTCCGATAAGGACCAAAGGGGCCAAAAATGAGAGATACCATGGGCAATAGATTCGGTGTACCACTTTCTGAAGAAGAGGCTCAAGTGGTGTCACATATTGCAAGATGGTCATTTTGCCGTAAAATGTATACAAATCAAGCACTACATATCCAGGTCCAATCTGAAAAGAAATAATCAAAATTAATTTAAATATTAAATTCTTAACGTTTTACTAGATTTTAGATAGATCCGTGTCTTCTTTTTAATAAGTATGAATGTTGGGGGTACTGCTAAATCGCTAAAGGATTATTATAGAATTACAATAATAACTGACATATATATAAGGGCAGATCCATTACTTTTCGACTAAAGTGTTTCTCTGAAACAGTGGTTTAGTTAGTAGCTCGCTATGAAGCCGGACTTGAGTGTAACCCAATGACCCATGACTGAAGGATCGACTTTTTCAAAATTCAAAAAATTCTCTAGCGGCCAAATTTGATCCAATCGAGCTCAAATTTTCAGGATCATCTCCTTTTCTGATGTACTTTCGAGGAAAAAATCGGCATCAAAATCGATGACCCACCCCCGCACACTTTCGACGAAAAGTAATGGATCTGCCCATATATATATAACCCTAACTTTTAAAATTAATGAATTCATTGTTGGTCATGTGGGAAGGATTGTAAGGTATACACGTATAATATTATAGACTAGTATTTAGCTAGAAGATTTCTAGATAAATTATATGACTATGACGTCATAATTAGTTGCGCTCTTTGTTACTTTTGAAATTGTTTTCAAAGCCGAGTGGGCCATTGAATTTTGAATTAAAATGTAATGAACATTTTTTCAATAATATAGATAATATGCATTATAAAAATGTTCTGACCCATTAAAAAAATGTGAAATAATAAAAGAATAGAGAATAGAGCTGATTGCCCGGAAAGCATGTTAGTTCTCAGGATCTACTCCTGAGGGGATGAATCCCCTCTGATATCGCAATTTAATAATATTTCTACTAAAGTCTTAGAATTTGTTCTAAAGATTAAAATACATCTTGGTTAATCTGAACCTGAGCTGATTTTTTTAAAAACATCCGAACTATTTTCAAAAAAAAGATGATCAAATCTTTAGTTTTATAAAAGAATAAGTTAATATTTTTTTTTAATGCAGTAATAATTATTTGAAAAATAATGAATTTAATTAGAAACTATTTAAAATGTTAAATATTTTGTTAATTTAATTAATAGTAATAGATCGTTTTTTTAATGTTTTAAATATAATTTTTAAATAAAGAGCCCCTTAAGATGCAACCTGCAACATAGAGCGTTCTATTTGAATGCATACCCTACGACTACCAGGCGGCCCTGGAATTTCTCACATAAATCTTGCGCACCTTCCCTCAACACATTTTCTTAGAACAGACTTCATCAGAATTATATTTGACTTATACTAGAGTAAGCAATAAAATAAATAAACAATAACTTTCAATAATTTTTTGAATTTACAAAAAAAATCATAATAAAAAATACATTGCAACTGATCGTTGCTAGACTTTTAAAAAATATTAATATTAGTCTAAGATCCCGACTTAGGTCGACCTTCACCTACTGAGTTTACTAATGAAATTAATATTTTGATAATATAATGTACTAGCTGCAAGGCCCGCCTTCGGCGGCCCTCTTGCTAGCCAGAAGGCACGGCCCCTGGACCCCCAGCCCTCGACCCCCCTACTCCCATCCACCGCCCCCCGAAACCCACCCACCCCCACCCCACCCCCGCACCATGCCCAACCCCAGTCCCCACACCAACACTCCATTCCGCACCCTAACCCACTACCACCCCAAACCCCCTCCAGCACCCCCCACCCCCACACCACAAACCGCACCCCATCCACCCCGTGCCCTCCAACCCTGCGCACCACACTCCCGCTTAGCCCCATGGACCCCACCCCCGCTATGCCCCCTGGACTCCACCCCGCACCCAGTTTTTGCATTTCTAGCCTTCTAATGACCCACAGATTATGTATACAAAATTTGTGAGTTTGGCCCAAGAGAAAGAATTTTCATTTTTTGCCTCCCCCCCCCTTTTGGGTGGTTAGTTTTTGCATTTATAGCTCTCTAGAGGCCCAGAGATTATGTATACACAATTTGGTTGTGTTTGCTCCAAGGTCAAGAATTTACATTTTTTCACCCTCCCCCTTTTTGGGTGGGTTTTTGGGGAAATTTTTTTAAACAAAAGTTGTCAAAAATCACATCCCCCTATCAAGTTTTGTTCAAAATATTAATTTCATCAGGAAACTCGATAAGTGAAGGTCGACCTAAGTCGGGATCTTGGACTATATGTTTATTCCTTTATTATTAATCCGATATCTTTGGCAATTTGAAGTCAATGGTAATTAAAAATACTAGTGTAAATTTCCTGTTTTGAAGCTGAGTGGTTTACCCAAAGAAATTTGGTCTTTTTTGATTTTAAGTCGATTTCTCCACGTTACCAATAATGGCCAAAACTTAAAAAAAAAAAAATATTTTTGATTTTAAGTCGGTTCTTCCAGGAGAGGTCAAATAATGGGGGTAAAAAAATGAAAATTCTTGCCCTTTGGTCAACCAAATTTTGTATACATAATCTGTGAGCCTCTAACGAGTTAGAAATTGGGTGGAGAGTGACCGGAGGCGAGAACGTCTGGAGAGGGTTGGTGTGTTGGAGAGTGATCAATCAGATGCGAGAGAAGGGCCCGGGTCAATGTGGTGGAGAGTGGTTGTGGAGGTGGAGGTAGGGAGAATGTTCAGGGAGACTTATTCTTTAATTGATTCCTAATAAAATAATGATAATATTTATGTTAGTAATGAATTTGGCTGAGTACCAATCTGTCTAGCTTGAATATCCATAGTAATTAGTCGAAACCAATTAAACACGCACATTGAGTGTGTGAGGTCGAGTTTCGATTCATGTTTGCGTCCAGACTCTGAGCAGGGTTCCCAGGCAGCTTTCCACACATGGACAGCCAGTTGAAAAGACCCCACAGGCGGGGCAGTATTCCTTAGATCAGAGCCACTCAGGGCAGAAGTCGCGTGCAAAACGTTTAAATGAGCAACATCGCCACCGTTTTCTGGGATTTCCTATAAAGTATTAGAACAGTGAATTAGACATTATCTCAGAATTCAATTCAATTTACCATTTTCCTATAAAACTTTATTTTTTCAATAGTTTTTAAGGAATTTGGTGTTGGTACTTGGTGACACATTTTTTATCCAATATCTTTATGTTTTCTTTCGAAATCTTTATAAGTATTGAAATTTTCTATTTTCTTCCAAATTTGAAAATTTTAGATATTTTTTAAATATTATAATATATTTCATAAAAATAATTCATCAAGTACGTTGAGTTCTATCGATTTTTGGTCACTTTTTAGGCTCAGAAAACTACAAAACCCGTTTTTTGTTGTTGTTCTGTCTCAATTTTCCTCCATTAAGGGAGTTCGAGACAGCTTATCTATCTGGTTGATCTTCGAAAAAAACTTTTCTATTTCTGCAGAGTGACAACTTCTGCCTACTAAATTTTTTAATTAAAAAATTGTTAATAATGAGGCATGAGGTTAATTTAGAATATTAATCTTTGTTTTGATAATATTAATAAAAACAATATTGAGATAAATTGTTTCTCATTATAAAAACATTTATTTAACACAAAAACGATTTTAAGAAATAGAGTTGGAATTCCTACACTCGTGCTTTTGTTATATTCTGTTGGCTGCAAATAACTTTTTATTTTTTACATTTATGAATAACTAGTTAACTAGACTTTCAAATCTATTGAAAAATGTATCATTCAATTCATAAAAGTTGAATTATTGATCTGTATAAATTTGTTGAAAATGGTGTAATTTGTATAGAAGTTATAGCCCTTTTAAAAGCTCGGACCATTTACTTCCATGTTAAAAGGACAAATTTCAATAATTTATTTCTCGGTAATGGGACAGACAATCAACTTCAAATTTCGGGAATAAATAATTAATAAATCAATTATTCGATGGTAAAAATTTGAAAATTTTCTTGTAAAAATGATAAACAGTCCCGAACCCCCTTAGGACTCATTCATTCTGGCTTAGAAATGACAGTGTGAATATAACTAATCAGCTTGGAGAGATAAGCCTTCAATTTGTGATAGTGGAATCCTGGCAAAACTTACACATATTTCTAATCAAATATCATATAATAATATAGAGAGTAAAAAATGTCGTTTTTCTCAAGTGAAAAAATCATGGAATATATAATCCATTTTTCAATCTTAGTGTCCTTCTTAATTGAAAATTGATCTACAATTCTCAGTAATTTATTAAATGTTTCTAATCTCAATGCAAAAATGTTTAATCTTTATAACTTGTCGCAGCAAAGATAGGTCATATTCAAAAAGTTGATTGACCACTTGGAATGATGCATTTAATTTACCCCGAGCGTATAACCATTTCTTGGAAAGTCAAAGACAAAGGTAAAATATCAGGAAAGATAATCTTTTACTCACTCAATTGATTTAGCAAGATAATGTGGATATTTATCGGATTTTTTTAACCAGTCCTTCGATATCGTTAACGCCTAAAACTAAAATAAATATAGTACCTATAGCGCAATGATTTATCTCTTACCTGAATATGTGAATTGATAAGGAATTCGTTTCTTCCCCGATAAATCCATTTTCCACTTTCAATATTCTCCCGAGATTCAGGATACCAATCGGGTTCTGCTCCTTCCGCATGGTGCCAAACGAAGATCAAACGGTTGACCTCACAGCTCTTGAAGCTTTTTACTTTTGCAAACTCTGGAACTAGAATCAATCATTTCAGTAAGCATGTGATCATGAATACGATATTATTTTCAAGAGAATTTATCAGGCAAATAGGCAATTTCAATTAATTTTTAAAATTATTCAAATATTCGTGTAATTCTAAAATAGTAAAATATACTAAAATACAATTACATTGGTTATAAGAATTGAGTTTTACGTTGATTCTATGACACTAGCATTTTTTTACAAGAGTTAAAGATTTTGAGATATTTTTGGTCAAATCTCCTAAAAGGCGCCAGGTTATAGAAAAAAATTGATTTTCGACCTTGGCTTTGTAACGTGTAATTAGAAGATCTTTAAACATGTTTTATTAATAGTTTAATCAGATTGGGTTAAAAAGGACCTCAATGAAAAAAGATGTAGAAATTTTTTGTGTAAATAAAAATCCTCCCTTCATAGGTAGAGATATCTTTATTTATATGTGTTAAAAACAGAAAAACCGAAACAGTTTCGGCCACAACTCTTTGCCATCATCAGTCTGCAACCAACAAAAAAAGTAATGATAAACATCCCTATACACATTTGAAAATAATAAAACTTTTAACAAAAAATCATTATTGTTAAGAGGTTAAACGATGTTGTTAAAAGTTGTATTTTGTTATTTTCAAATGTACGAGTATATGGGGATGTTGATCATTACTTTTTTGTTGGTTGCAGACTGATGATAATAACGAGTTGTGGCCGAAACTATTTCGGCTTTCTGTTTTTAACACATATAAATAAAGATATCTCTATCTATGAAGGGAGGTTTTTATTTACACAAGAAATTTCTACATATTTTTTCATTGAGGTCCTTTTAACAACCTGATTAAAATATTAAAAATTTTGGACCTACCAAGTATCTCTATTATTATGTATTATTAAATTTAGCCAAGATGTTATTACATTAATTATTATAATATCATGATTTAATGATATTAAAATAATACTAAAAAATATTTTAATTAAAGAATGAATAAAAGAAAGTTAGATATAGAATATAATAAATAAAATCTTTTTGAAATTCGAAATTTTAAATTAATATCAAATAGAAAAAATTAAAAAATAATTTAATTTTAATATTGATGATTTTCGGAAGCTCTAAAAGTATTTATTTGATCACAAAGTACTTTAAGAAGAAACATTAAATTTTTATGTAAGGAAATGTGTGTCTATTTGATTTTATTCTCAAAATTAACTCGCGATATTTAATCAATTTTATTAACGAAAATGAATTTAGGTAAGATCAAAGATTTTAATAGATATGTTTATATTGCATGTAGTAGGGTCTTGTCCCTTCGGGAGTCGAACCCAAACACTAGTACGCTTTCAGGGTAACTAGTTGTTGTCTGACCCCTCGGGAGTCGAACCCAAGCTCTAGTACGCGTTCTGGACTAATAGTCAGACAACAACTAGTTGCCCGAAAAGCGTACTAGTGCTTGGGTTCGACTCCCGAGGGGACAAGACCTCCTATGCAATATAAACATATCTACTAAAATCTTTGATTTGACCTAAATTCATTTTCGTTAATTAAATTTTTAATTTTAAAAAAAAGTAAAAACAAAAATCTTATTGAATTAAGGTAGTTATTAAATGTTTTACTTATTTCCAGTAATGCTATTTCATTTTAATAGTTCTATTCCGAATATTTAACCTGTGCGCAGGCCCTCTAAATATTTTGAATTTAATTATTAAAATAAAATGAGATTACTGGAAATAAGTAAAACACTTAATAACCCCTTCATTCCACTTTAAAACACCCAGTACACACCGAGTCAGATAAAGTACATTAAAAAATGTTATATTTATGATGGATGAATATTAGAAATTACTATTATTGGATAAAAAATGTTTCACCAAATTCCTTAAAAACTATTGGAAATTACCTTTTTCAGAGTATGGTACGTCCACGCATTGTCCATCAGATCCTCGAAATTTCCAGCCATGAAAAGGGCATTCGATGCAATCCCCCCGTACGGTTCCACCGACGCCCATATTGGCGCCCAAATGGGGACAATAAGCATCGAGGACGTGAGCTTGACCATCAGTAGCGGAGCGGAAAACAAGGAAGTTCTCGCCTGCATCATTCCAAAAAAAATAATAATATTAATAATAATAGAAATACTTTTTTTTTTTATTTAATGTCACCGGGAACAAAGCCCATTTAGACAGCACATAAGTAAAGTGTTAGTAGGGTTAGTGAGGGAGCCGAGTTTTCAGCCGGTATAAATTTTTATTTGCCAGCTAGGATCGAACACCGGCCTCCCACTTCAACATCGTCATAATCGATCGATGCCGAAGCGAGGCCAATGCGTTAGCTGACTGAGCCAACCCGACTCCAATAATACTTTTAGAAAAAGTACAAATAAATGAGCGCCTCACTACTAAAAAAACTTATAAATATATTCTTTGGGGTTTTAAAATAAATGTATAATGTAAAATTAAAAAAAAAATCAATTTTTTGTTTTCATTGTTTCTTAACTTATCTTATTATATTAAACGAGCAATTCTTGTATATATATATATATATATATATATATAACGTCTCTAACGATTTGGATGAAATTCACGGGTCATGGGGTTTTTGTGTTGATAATTCGATCTGTGACGGTCTCATCTTCGGCTAAGTTGTTTTTGATGGGTTTTTGTTAATTGAAATAATTATTCACAGGTGATTGTTTGAATAAAAGTTTATAATTACATTTTTATTCAATTTTCTTTTAATAAAATTAATTGATTTTTTTATTTTAAATTCCACTAATAGATCATTACAAATATTATTATATATTAGAATTTGCTAATTTAATTAATTAAAGGTATTTTTCTATAATATATAAATTTCATTCTCTTAAAAAATCTGACAATTGGCGGGTGCAAGGCTTTGGAATGAACTTCCATCCAAATTTCAGGCAAACCCGACTCTTGGTGCTCTCAGATCTTCGTTCTTTATGGATCCCACCCAATAACTGATACTCCTTACTCTTATTTCCTTTATGTCTTCTAATCTTTCTCTACTTTTTTTCTCTCTTCTTCCCCATAAAATTTGTGTATTGGTGAACTCTTTTGCCAAATTTGTAAAATATTGTTGCTAAATTATGTATAAACACTAGGTGGGACCTAAGGTCCTATGTTTGTATACTTTGTTAAATAAATAAATAAATAAATAAACAATTCGAATGACCGTGCCTCCTTCTTCAGGATTTAAAAGGGTCAACGAAAGAACCTCGGGGTATATTAATATTATTTTTAATTGCAATTACATTCAAAACTTTGTGCCCAGTGATATGTCCTGATGATGGCCATAGAGGGTGTAAACGTTAATAAAAATATAAATTAAATTTTATTTTATTTTGACTGCGAATTAAAGTCGACCTTTTTACCTGAATTTAAAATTAAAAATAATATTTATATATCGCTTTTAACTGAATCAAAAAATTAACGAGCATCGCTTGGTGTTCCAGGTACTTTACTTATAATGCTCACAAGTTATTGGGACTCAAGGCTTAATAATTTTCATTCAGAGTGATTCTAATTATTAAAAAGCAAATATCTATGTACCTTAGTATTTTAGATAGTAAATACTTTTATCATAAAAATAATTTTTAAGAAAAAAATAAAAACCGACTTCAAAAAATTAAATGCAACAAATAAAATACACTAAAAGGTATAAAATAATTATTATCTTATTTAGTTACAACTAAACGACGAAATATTAACATGAAATTACTTTTTGAAGTCGGTACCAAACAAACTATACCTATAAGCGAGCGTACCCGCCAAACGTACTAAGTAAGATCCGTCGAGTGCGATTCATAAAAGGTATATGTTTGGCACCAACTTCAAAAAGTAATTTCATGTTAATATTTCGTCGTTTAGTTGTAACTAAATAAGATAATAATTATTTTATACCTTTTAGTGTATTTTATTTGTTGCATTTAATTTTTGAAGTCGGTTTTATTTTTTCTTAAAAATTATTTTTATTTTTCTCTTTTTAGTGATGTTATTAATAGAGATCATATCACCAGAACTTGACCAAATTAATATGATACCATCCCTAAGACACCCCCTTTCGGATAGAAAAAGAACCATCGAAATCGGTTCATAAACAAAGAGGTTAGGTCTAAACAAACCTAATAAAAAAGGTCTAATAACTATGAAAAAAAAAACGAAAAAAAAAATGGGACCAATCGGAAGCTAGACTGGACCCAATGCAAAAAAAAATTTCAAAATCGGTTGACAATTGGCGGAGATATGAGGTAACATAGGCACAAAAAAAAAAAAAAAAAAAAAAAATCAGTCGAATAGAGAACCTCCTCCTTTTTTGAAGTCTGTTAAAAATAAGACAATTAGCGTTTGTTTCCTAATTTGAAATAGGTTTTTCTTAGTAATGTAAAAAGTTGAGTTTTTTCGCACTTTTCTAACGTGAGTGAGAAAAACGATGTTTTAGATTAGAATTTTGTCTATTTGCAGAGATATCCAATGACGTAGAGGATGTTCCGGGCTAAGGTACGTGCACCTACCATTTAATTGAGCCCGGAAATGGTGGTGGTAGGTGATTTATAGGTGTTGCACCATCTTAAGCCCCCCTCCCTACTATCTAAAACACATCAAAGAATAAATAGTGCTATGAAATTTAAGAAGAAACTAATTAACCAATTTCGGATATCATCCAAATTGTTATCTTATCTATTATTTGTAATAACTTCATACTATCATAAATTTCATTGATTTTCGTTCCAATATATTTAAAAAATCTAATCTGTATACTTTCATTTGAATTGTTTTATGTGATAAAAATCTTCCTGTTTCTCACTATATTATTATTTCAGCTTGATAGAGCGCAAAACACCACCGTATGCTTTAAAAATTCGTTTGGATAAAAAAATATATCTATCTATCTTATCTATATTAGGGTGCTTCTTATTTTGGATATTTTCGAATATTTACGCTGCAAGTTTCAAGTCCCTATCTCAATTTTAACCTAGTGCTACACAGCGATTAAGTTCCCCATCTAAATAACATGGGGTTTTTGGCATGGAACGATCAATTTTTTATTCCGGTCAAAGTAATGGCTCAAAAAATTTGAAACTCTGTAGATTTTATCCTTATAATAGTAGCTATCCCTCAGAATTTTTACAGATTTTTAGCTATTATAATTTTGGAGTTACATCTAGATAAATTACTAGTATATCTTAGTATTAGTAAGTTATATGCTCCAAAATTATAATAGCTAAAAAATTCTTAGGGATAGCTACTATTATAAGGATAAAGTCTATAGAGTTTCAAATTTTTTGTACCATTACTTATGCCAGAATAAAAAATTGATCGTTCAATGCCAAAAACCCCATGTTATTTAGATTGGAAACTTAATCGCTGTACAGAACTAGGTTAATATTTAGATAGAGACTTGAAACTTGTGGGGATATTTTTTTATTTATTTCGAACCATATGAGCCCCTGTCAGCGTAAATATTCGAAAATATCCAAAATAAGGAGCACCCTAATCTATATCTATACTTATTATAATCGGCTTGCGCGACGACGCCAACAGTGATTTTTTTAATTTTAAAACCCACTAATAGTTCATGACAAATAATATTTATTAATTTAGGAAATTTAAATTATTATTTTAAAACCTACCACGGACCCCAAGGGAGTAGCCCTTGGCCAGCAAGATGCCCGCGGAAGGCGGGCTTCACAGCAGATAAATAAATATTGCTGAACGAATAATTAATTGTATTTGAAATGGTAAATAGTTAAATTAGACTTTGTATAAAAGATAATAGATGGATCGATATTTATAAAAAGTGAATGAACTTTCACTAGTTGTCCAGGAGTGCCAAGATTCAATATATGTTAACATTGCTCATTGATATACCTGGCACGGATTCGTTCGTATATCTAAACAAAAGTCCAGGTAACAATTCTCACGTTAGTTGACAACATTGTGTTATAGAAGATGTAAATCAAAAGAAATATTATGCCCTATTTTGTTAACCGACTTCAAAAAAGGAGGAGGTTCTCTATTCGATTGAATTTTTTTTTTGTGCCTATGTTACCTCATATCTCCGCCAATTCTCAACCGATTTTGAAAATTTTTTTTGCATTGGGTCCAGTCTAGCTTCCGATTGGTCCCGTTTTTTTTTCGTTTTTTTTTCATAGGTATTAGACCTTTTTTATTAGGTTTGTTTAGACCTAACCTCTTTGTTTATGAACCGATTTCGATGGTTCTTTTTTTATCCGATAGGGAGTGTCTTGGGGATGGTGTCATATTAGTTTGATCAAGTTCTGATGATATGATCACTATTAATAACATCACTAAAAAGAGAAAAATAAAATAATTTTTAAGAAAAAATAAAAACCGACTTCAAAAAATTAAATGCAACAAATAAAATACACTAAAAGGTATAAAATAATTATTATCTTATTTAGTTACAACTAAACGACGAAATATTAACATGAAATTACTTTTTGAAGTTGGTGCCAAACATATACCTTTTATGAATCGCACTCGACGGATCTTACTTAGTACGTTTGGAGGGTATGCTCGCTTATAGGTATAGTTTGTTTGGCACCGACTTCAAAAAGTAATTTCATGTTAATATTTCGTCGTTTAGTTGTAACTAAATAAGATAATAATTATTTTATACCTTTTAGTGTATTTTATTTGTTGCATTTAATTTTTTGAAGTCGGTTTTTATTTTTCTTAAAAATTATTTTATAATGTTCAGGATAAATATATTATTTTATTTTTATAAGTTTAGATTAATTTCATGCTTTGCTGATAATGCTAAAATTTGTAAAGTGAAATAATTTTTAGGATTAAATCATTTTGTGTAAATCAATATTTAGAATAAGTTGATTGACAAAATGACCTTGATCTGGTCTCATTATCTCTTATCTAGATACTTTACCATACAGACTCACATCTTTATTGAGCAGATAAAACAACTATTTTGATTAGAATCAACAGTTTATACAAATAATCATTTTTTTTAATTTAAAGACGTTCCCTAATAAATCGATTTTCTTCCAGTCCTTTTAAAACTTTGAATACACATATTTATAAGTGTCCTTTAAACGTAGAATTTTTTTTCAATAGTCCTTGTGGCACTAAATTTCTAAATATTGACCATTGAAATTTGCATATTTAACACTCGATTGATGTTAAATCGACTGTTTCATTAAATAACAATCGTTTTCTAGAAATTATTTTTAAAAACTGAGAATCATTAACTGAAGATATAACAAATATTTTTCTGTTAAAATAATTGTATCAAGCGGTATTCGTTTTGTATGAAAAATGTTAAAAGTTAGGTACTTTTGATGGTTTTCATTTGTCTCTCATGGCATGGCAGGTGGGAGATGGCAACTTGGCAACGTCGCACTAAAATCACTCAATTTTTCCACATCTAAAAAACTTCTGGAGCTGGAACATTTGAGAGTTTTAGCTAATTCTCTCAATCTAACTATATTGTTCTCATCTGGAATTTCGCATTGACCTTTTTCATGAAGTGTTTTTTTTTTAATACTTTCTCTTTTAGCGTCGGTAAGAATGCAATGTTGCCAGATCCGAGAAACGACGCAGTGAAAATATTTTTGCCTTTCTGCGCATGTGAGAGTAGGGGAAAGAGCGAACTGCATCTGAGCTATATTAGGGAACGTCCTTAAATTGACTGTATATTTTACAATAAAGTCGTTTATAAGGTAAGTTCACTTGTCCGTTTAGTCTCAATTTCAGTTAATTTGAAGAAACTGAAACGGGGCTCGATATATTATTCTAACAATTATTTATCAGTTAATATTATATGACACCGACCAGAATGCTCACTATTCGTCTTTTATTTTAAGTTTAAGAACTAAACTAACACGTTACCTAAAATTTGGAATGAATTAAAAGGTGAACTGGCAAATGTGCCTACAAACAGTGACAGTGAACGTATCGAGTGTAGTGCCCAACATTCTCAAGACAGCAACAGCCGAGACGTCAGCCACCATAATGTAAGTAATACAACTTCAACAACAAAACACCCAAAACTTCCTAAATATCCAAATCTACCCAACCTTCCGACTGAAGAAATTCACCCGGAAGACACCCTCCAAAACGAACCTTGGACTACAAGGTTAAGACCACGTAGACCACCCACCCCTCTCTTGAAAATGGCTCCAAAAGGAGAGCCGAAACGTCGAGTAAAACTTGAGAGCCCACGCGGAGAAACCAGAAAAACCTCTAATGACATAGAACCTATCCGTGGAAGCCTCACTGAACATATATATATATATATATAATAAAGTAAAAAAAGGACAAGACTTACCGAGTGCTGCTACATGGACAGCTTTGCCTCTCTTTAAGTCGTCGCTCTCGAATAAGACAAACCATCCGTTAGGGTAGATAGGGGGTAGATTTCCAACCTTTCGCTGACGTCTCACCATATTAATTCGATCCTTCATTTTCAGATGACCAAAACCAACTTCAGACAAATCCTACATTTCAAAATATATCAAAATTAATCATGGAAAACTTAAGTCAACTTCAACTAAACGTAAAATATTTTCAAAACTTTTAAAATTAAAATTCTACTATTCCCCCCAAAAAAAATTATGGCCAAATTTTGTAAATAAGTAAATATGTAAATATGTAGTTTGAATAATTCCTATTATTATTTTAGAATTTTCTTTTCATCAATCATAGTTTTAAAATGAAGTCATAATGTCAAGTAGTTGTTTAGATTAAAAATGTTATATCTGCTTCTTAATTTTAATATTTTCATTTATTTGAGACTCAATTCTATCAAATATCTTAGTGAAATGAAGAGTCGATTCATAAAATATGTGTATATAAAAAATAAAATCACTTAAAATATTTAAATTAAGCAAAAGAAATCTCTAAACTTTTTCAATTAAAAAATAAAGTTTCAATATTGAACAGATTTATTTGTTAAAATTCTAATTTTATAGCAATGTTGATAATATTTCTTATTTGTTAATATATTTTTTATTATATTTGAATATCTATAATTCAAGTCATCGATTAAGGAGGTTCCCTGCTTATCTATCTGGTTGATGTTCGAAAAAATCTTTTTTATTTCTGCAGAGTGACAACTTCTGCCCACTAAATTTTTTAATAAAAAAATTGTTAATAGTGAAGTTAATTTAGAATAAAAATCTTTGTTTTGATAATATTAATAAAAAGAATATTGAGATAAATTTTTTCTCATTATAAAAACATATATTTAACAGAAAAACGATTTAAGAAATAGAGTTGGAATTCTACACTAGGTTGTTCTTTTGTTGTATTCTGTTGGCTGTAAATAACTTTGCCTAAATTGACTGAGTTCAAATTTTCTTATCCTCTAGGGCTCTAGGCCAAAAACAAAACATCCCCAAAACATATATCCTAACTTCTTTAATTTCTAATAATTAATTAAACTTTATATGTTAAATAGAATACATTCTAGATACAAGTAATAAATATTCTTACCTTTGTCCAATCCATAGGCAATATCACACGGTTGTACAAATGGTAAGAGGCTATTGTTATAAGAAAGATGACCAAGATGGTGATTAAGGACATCTCAGAAAGTATTCTGATAATTTCTGAAAAAAAAAATCATTCATCATTACTAAAAGAAAATTAGAGATTATTTCATTTGCAAGTTTCAAGTTTGATTGGATCACAATAAATTAAAGAATTATAAAAAGTTAAATGTACAAAGGGGGGGTCGATAGGCTAGTCGGTAGCGTGACAGCGAGCTAACCAGGAGACCCGGGTTCGAATCCGACTCGAGGCAGCCAGCCAAAATCTGACCCCCGGGGGTAGAGACAAATTTTAAAAATATATCTAGTATCGTAATTAGGCTTATGGCTAGAAGGGCCGAAAAGCCAAAAAAAAAAAAAAAAAAAAAAATGTACAAAAATTAACTTTTATTTGTTATTATTTGTTTTAAATACGGGTACAAGCGTGATGCATAATTAAAGTTAAGAACTTTTAGATACTTATTTGAAATAAATAAACAAACGAATATCATGTAAAAATAAGTTATTTAATTATTAATTTAAAAATCTTGAATAGCTGAAAATGTTTTTTAACAAAATTAAGACTCTTGATAAGTGATTGTTTAAAAGAAAATAATTATATAAAATATAACAAATTTACCTTCCAAAATAAGATGATAAGCCTCCATGGTTGATTATTTGATGTTTTTTGAGTCTAGAAAATGTAACCTGAAAAATAAAAATTAAAATTTTTTAAATATTTTCCTAGTAGGTAGTAGTATAATTTTTGTTTTGTTTTTAATATTATCTTTTTTATCAACTAGTAAATTAAGATATGTATAAAATAATATAGTGTAATATTTGTAGTTTTAATTTAAATTCAGATCTGAAAGTAATTAAAAATTAATTTTAGTGTTTTTCCACAATTCTAAAAGTGTTTCCAAATGAAAATAGGACCGTAGGTAAATTTGGTTCAAGATTATAGGTCTGTTAGAATAAATTTTTACAACCTGAGAGTCTAATGGTAATATTTTAGAAAAAAAATTTAGCCCGAGAGGTGGCTTTTTCCATCGCCTTTCCCTGAATTAGTGGAGGTTCCGTGGATATTTTTGTCAGTGAAGAACATTTTCCAACTTGAGCTGGAAACGATTTGGCGATCAACAAAATTTACTACTGTTTTCTAAATTCCCATGGTTTGACTCCCACGAAAAATTTTCCAAATAACAAAATTAATGGCTAGAGTTCTTTACTAGGTATAAAATATAACCAAAATTACGCCAACAGTACGAAAACTAAAGTAGTATGTATGTCGTTTACACCAGACTGTGCACGTGTTTAGACCTTATCGCATTGATCACAGACGAAAGGCTTTTCACCGGTATGAATTAGTAAAGTGTATTTCGAAAATATACATAGATTACGGATTTACTTCAAATATAGTATTACAGAATATAATTTTTCACTAAAAATAAACATATAGCCTAAATGTGATAGAATGTGAAACATTTTAAAATGGTGGATTATTTCATAAACGTGCATTTGCCGAGTAATTTGAGCGTTTATCGCACTTTGTTTTATATATTATTTCTTTGCACATATCATACCTACCGGGAAAAATTAACGCCGCGACAATTTAACGCCGCATTCTATGTATATTGTGGTTTGATTTTAAAAAAATTGTTAATAATAATATTATTATTATCAAAAATGAGGCGTTAAATTGTCGGCGTTAAATTTTCCTAGACCAAAGTAATAGTCATGGTTTACACAGAAAATTCGTTACAAACTTAAACTAATGGTCTGCTTCTATGTTTGTTAATCGGTGTAAACTAAACACAAAGAAATAGATTCGTTACTGAACTTAGAAAATCCACCAAGTTTTTTGAACCAATTTCTGATTTACGCAAGGTAGTTCTTTCACAAATGTGAAAATTCAAGAAGTCTTCGAAACTTGGAAGTCATTAAAGGCATAATAAACACACTGTTAAAATTTGAAGACGATTTACCACACCAAACATGAAATAATTACAATTAAAAATGAAATTTTTTACATATGTTAAGTTGGCAAAGGGTGGGAAAATGATCATTATTTTATTTTTTTCATTGAAGGACTTTCACCATCTTGATGAAAAACTAATATTTGTTAGAATAATATATTCGGAGTAACCTAAAAAAAATTGAAATTATTTACCTCGTAGTTTTGATAAAAAATAAAAAAAAAAACATATTTGGGCGATTATTTTTAGTGGAGGCGTTATAAGAACAATCGCTTGGAAACGATAGATTCATAAAGAGGATATAGTAGTGTGAGAAGTACAGTCACGTTAAAAAAACATAACCTAAAATTTTAACACAGTTCATATTTATAGAGTGGTTACTACTAGGCTAAAACTTTTTGTGTGGATTGTCGCGAAAGAACTACCTTAAGATCTTTTTATAAGGATAAAAACAAGTTAATAGAACTTTTAAAGATTTAGGTAAGTACAATCTTAAGTCAGACAAACAAACCTGATTATGATTACATAAATTCCCCGTAAAAAAATTAACGCATTTCTTAAATTTGCATTAATAGATATGATCTACAAAAATTCTCCTAATCTATTTATTTATTGATTAATATTAATTTCATCATTCCTTGATAATGATAATATTATCTCTATACTCTATCTCTATAACCTTGTAAACAAATGTTAACAAAAGATTTCACACTCGTCGGTACTTTAAAAAATACCAATTTTAAAAAGAAAATTTTAATTATTAGAAACAAGATCTCCATGGAAGTAAAAAAGACAAGAATCTTTAGAAAAACCAAAGAATATATACTATACTAGTGGTCTGCTTCTATGTTTGTTAATCGGTGTAAACTAAGCACAAAGAAATAGATTCGTTACTGAACTTAGAAAATCCACCAAGTTTTTTGAACCGATTTCAGATTTACTATTGATGACACAGGTATTAAAATAAAAAAAAAAAAAAACTTATTTCAAAATGGACGAAAAAGTATCCCAAAAATTTCGAAAAAGCCATGACTTAATATAAGTGTAGAAGCTTATTAATTTCACATTTATATTCATTGAATATAATGTGGAAGTTATGCGATACCCTGTCTGGGTCCTGACTCTTTGAGAGCTTGTATCTCAGAGATTAAAAAAGTTAATTTCATTTTGTAACTTCTAGGTGGAAGGAATCGATGCCCTAAATAGTTGGAAACAGCATTCGGGACATAAAACCAAATATTGTAGACCCCAGAGGCCAAAAATGGGCCAAAAACCCATTGGTCAGTGCGTACGTATGTACCCCCTGCGTTTCGCAGCCGTAAGTCTCAGAGCTACGAAATTCGAAACTTTAAGTTAAAAGTATTTTTATTCGTGTGTGTATCGAAATGTTTTAGTTAGAGAAGAAAAATTTAATTTCCATTTTTTAGTCATCATCATCATCATCATCCTAAGACTGTTTTGACGCAACTACTGACCTCCACTCTTTTACTTTTTTAAAAGTCCCACATATCTTATATTTAATTAAATGGAGAAAAAGGAATCAAAAAGAAGCTACCGACTATTTTACCTGGGAACAGGTAAATAATGAACCACTCATAATTGAGTGTTCAAATTCTTATTGTCCATTTCTTTGTCATCGCATATAATTATGTATGCATGCGGAATTTAACAAATACAAGCTCGGTCGAAGTGGGTCAATTTTCGGTTACAAGATTCTACCTAACAGGCCAACAAAGAGAGGGAAGAAGTTAAATCAAAGAGTGTAAATAATGGACAATAGAAGGCTAGGTAAGTAACATAATTCGTAAAGAATTTGGATTATCACACAAAGGCTAGAAGGAAAGAAAACATTTTAAACACCATTAAAGAATAGTAAAAAATAAATTTTTCAAAGAATAATGAATGAGGAAGAATTCCCAAAATGACGACGAAATCTGCATTACTGTAAAAAGTATTCCCGACAGAAATTTAAGGGTCCTTTCAAAACCTAAATCTTTTTATTTTCAGCGATATTTTGAAAAACTCGTTCAAGAATTTCTAGAATCAGAAGTACCTACCCAACCTTGTATATAATTAGATCGTAGAAAGTTCTTTTTGGGCACATTTTTTAATTTTTTTTCTTAATAAAAAAAACAGTACATTTTATACTTTCTAGTTTCATACCTTAAGGTTGAAGAATTCAGATAATAAAATTAATTATGATGGGGTAAAAATGTTAATAATCTTTGAAATTTGGCATATGTCTATCAATAAAACAATATGATCCCCTTTCTCTCTTTCATAAGTTTCAATTCAATATGAGCTCAATTACACTGAAGTGCAAAAAAATTGAGCCCCCAATAAAATTTTTATTAACTAGTAAATAATTTTTAATTTTTTTATAAGGAAACATATATTATTGAAATTATTGCTTATTGCAAGTGTAATTGCCACTTGTCGTTGACTTAGCCCTTGATTAATTAGGCACACAATTTGAACTGCTTGAACTTGAGAATTATCCATTTTGTATATATTATCTTTCTATCAATGATGTTTAAATCAAAATAATTCATTTTATTGATATTTCAAATGGAATTTGATCTTTTATTAAAATTTTATTTAAATGTAAGTGATATTGAGAAAGTAGGATAATTTGTAATTGTATCTTTTAACTTAATTTTACTTATTATTTTTTATAAAATTCAAAAATTATCAACAATATTTATTGAATATGTTACTTTAAGATTTAATGGAACAAATTATATGAATATTTGTAAAAATTTGCTATTTAATCATGTTTTTATTGCTGGCTCGATTTTTTTGCACCGTAGTGTAGTTCTCTAACAAAAAATCACCAAATCAGTAAAATTTACGAGTTTTGAAAAGTCTTTTCACTTTTAATCCTTTATTTAAATAAATAAAAATAAAAAAATATTTATTTAAAAATAAATAATATAGTATGTTTTTCCAGGATTCATTATATAAAGTCGAGTGTGAAATAAGCTTTTTATTCTAAAAATAGTGTCAGTAGCGCTCGTTGCTTAGAATAAGTTTGAAAACAATCAGAATAAAATATTTTAAAATCTTCTATATTTTAGAATCATCGTAATTATATTAAAAAAACAGCTAATTTATACATTGATGCTCCATTAACCCTAGAATGTATGATAGATTTAGATAACATTCGAATGAGTTAAAACTTTCACGGTCATCCTGATTTTTAAGAAGAAAGTTGTCTATCTTGAGTATATTTAGTTATGAGAACATTTTTTATCTTAATTTTTTTGTGCCTGTCTCATAAAGTAAAATATCCATATTTTATATTATTAATTAATCAGTGATGGCCAATTTTTTCACATACAAGTTCATATACGCAAAACAACGCAAACATTTTTTCTTCCTTTATAATGAAAGGAAATAGAACCAAAGAATCGCCAAAATGGGCTTTGGGTAGTTGAGAAATTTTATTATGAAATCCCCCACGAATGGGATCTCAAATTTTGACAAAATCTGACAAGCGGGGGGGGGGGGGGGGGGGGGACTTAAAAAGTGTGATGTCAAAAGTCAAATTAAAGAATTTTAAAAATAAAAATAAAGTTCATATTAAAATATATTAAATCCCGTTATAGTGGAGTTTAATTTAAAATAAATTCTACAATTTTAAATTATTAGGTAGTGTGACGTCACAATACAGGGTGGTTCAATAAAAATGTGACATTTCCTGTGTTTTTTTTTTTAATAGATTTACAACACTATAAAATGAAGCTCCTGAGAGCAAAATTATTAAATTATTTATTTAATAATTAAATATTTGATCATTATTATTTGATAATTAAGTTGAATGATTGTTAAAAATAATTATTACGATTTTTTTGAGATCTAATTGATTTAATATTTTTTTTTATTTGATGTCGTATTAAAAAATAGTTCTAATGAAAATTGTTCGGGTTTTTTTTTTGTAGATTCAGAATATGTACAGAAACATATAGGTTTCTATTTAAAAAACAGAACTTGACCTCGAAATTCCTTGAAAAGCTTGTTCTAGGTCGACAAACAATAGCGTAGTTTAGTTTCCCCACTTGATATAAACAAACTTTTATTTGAAACTTTTATTCATATAATGCATTGTTTTTGAGTTATAAGACTGTCACAAAATCACCCAGTATAAAGAGCTTTATCTAACTAAATTAGAATAAACATATTAAGGCTTACGAACGCAAGATATCTCGACCATTTCTGCTTATCTTCGAAGAATTTTAAGTTTGCAAATTTTTCACTTGCTACGATATTTTCAAAACAATTCACTAATAAATAAGATTAAATTTCATCGACAGATGTGGGTTAGTCGATATTTTTGTTTGTTATTGTAAAACCGATTTCCTGTAAAGGTAACCAAAGCAAAGAGCGTGTTTTTCTTCACCTTTTCCTATTATCCCTTAGAAAAGGGTCAAACCTTTCAGACCATACGAATGGACACATCTGCATTATTTTCTACTATTTAATTTTGGCTTGCCATTTGAAATTAGATACAACTATTGACATTTTCAACAATAGTTATGAGGCGCCTACTTGAAAAAAAGGGGACTGAATATAACAATATTTTCTCGAAATTTTATTAAGGTTGCTCGGACATTAGGGAAATGTTGGATTAAAAATCTGAGTTTTTAATATGTTATTAATCGATAACATATTCATATAAAATAATTTTTTGAAAAATATCTGACCAAGGGTTTTCGTGTAATTAATTATTAAAAATCGGACTTTTAACACGTAGTGAATATTGGCTGAACTCGATTAATCTAGCTAAATCGTATGAGAAAAAACAAAAAAACTTTTATTTATATAGATAAATTATCGTAGGTAAATATTCAAATCTAAATGATCGAAAATATCATGCCGCTTCACTTAAAAATAAATAAATCACGTGACTCGAGTCAAAAGACATTTATTTAATATATTTATTAATTAAATTATTTCAGATATCCGATTAAAAATGAGTTAGCTAACATCTAAATTAAAATAATTAATTTAGGTGTTAAAATTTTTACAATAATTTAGATTTTATTTTGACTTTGGTACTGTCCGAGCAAATTTAACAGTGTAAAAATTATACTATAAGATAATTTAAATAATAATTTTAATATAATTCATGTGGTGGATTCATATTATTGCGAAACCGTTTAGATCTAGTAGAATATTATATCTGAATATATTTATGTTTTGCTAAAGCGGAAGAATGATAGCATATTTTACATATGTACAGAAATTATAAATTTTATCCTAAAATCAAGTCATATCAGCGGTAGTATGTATATCCAAATAATTATAATAAACAATCATTCTTTGTTAAGAGTTATAACATATTTTGCAGATTATGTAAACTCGCATAAAATGGATGTAGTCGTTTTAGATGGCCATATTATTTTTTTGAAAAAACATGTAACTATATATTTTACATCAGCTATCTATACTAGTGGTAGTGGCGGTTGGTGACTTTTCAACCAGGGAATGCTGTCCAAAAAAATACCCTTCATTTTTTGAAATTTTATTTTAATCTTCGCCATTTTTTGCAAATTTCATCGAATACGACATCATTTTCGTTATTTTTCAAATTTAACATTTAAAAATATATCCACAATGAATAGGCCTGTCCTATAAGAAAATCTTAAATTTCTCCTAATTCTATTGCTATAAGCAAGCTATGACTTGTCTATAAGACTCTTAGTTATTTCTGATCTTATATATTAAGAGTTCTTTGAAATAGATTAGTATAAAGATTCTCGAACCATCATTATTTATTCCTTTTTTGTATTATTTCTATTTTAATAGTTACTCAGCGAGAATAATATTTATTCGACTAAAACTCGTCTCGACTTGTATTTGACATGCTTAAACAGGCAGGAACTTGAAACCTTCTATCCGCACCCTTTTCGAAAAAATCATTTATTTTAATTGCCCCTTGAAACTATGCAACAATTTCAATTCATTTCGAGAACCAATATACTTTTCAAAATAAAAAATGTTTTTTTTTTAGAAATATTTGAAATAACGGTTTATAATTTAAAAATTTTAAGATCCTCCTGAATTTATGAAAATACTCTAAATGTATGAAATTTTAGGGATGTGCCACAACAACAGCATCCATGGACCGCACCCCACTGATCTATACCTATATTTATATAATGCTTATTTACCTTAACATGATAATTAACAATATATATAAATATATCGGGGAGGGGGGGGGGATGTACATGCCACACCCAGGGATCGAATAAAAAATTCCTGACTTCTGGGCCGGCTTCACTAATAATAAGTCTCTGTTTTTGTATTTAAGCACTATGTATTTTACTTGTAAAAAAAAAATTCAAAAATTAAATGTTTAAATTAAAAATAAGTAATGTAATTATTTGTCTCCAAGCTTTGCCCCTTCCCCCCACTGAAAATCTTTCTGGGGACGCCCCTATATTATATATACATATATATATAACTCAATGTAAATGGAATACCCTAACGTTTATTGGGAATCACTTGGGGAGTTAGTTAACAAAATTAAAAATAAATAAACAATTTTATGGTAAAATCGAGGGGTGAACCGCGACCTATTATCGTGTACACCTACTTCCACTTCCACTTTCATTTCCAAGCAGAAGACAATAGATGAAGGGGCATTATCTAATGAATTCCAAAACAATTCCACTTAATTCCAAAGACGTGTACATCTAATTCCAATCGCGGTTCACCCCTCGAGTGAAAATGATGTTGATCCCTATTAAAGAGCATTAGCGATTGCTGATTTTTGCCAATCGATCTTGAAACTTATATTTGAATTCATCTTATAACAGAAAAAAAATGAAAAAGATATGTCTCCTACCTAATTATCATTAATATTCCTGTAATTATCGTTTTTTGTGTGACAGATTATAAAATAAATCTTAACAAGATAAAAATAAAAAAATATTTTTCATTTTAAATTATTATATAAATGCTAAAATTATTTAAAATCAATCTAATATTGATAAATCATTGATTAATAGGTTTAGATTGTAGAATAGGGTAAGATAATAAATGATAAAATTATTGAATTAGTAATATAATATTTAAAATAAAATAATATAAGTAATTAATAAAAGAAGGAAGTTTATGTAAATGTAATCAAATAAGTTGAGAAATTAACATTCTAATGAGGGTTGTGAGCGCTTACCTTTGTCGCAGGGTTGTTTTCTTTCGAAAGTGATCTCTGGTGATGAAGATGTAGAAAGAGACTTGCCGGCTCGAAGCTAGCAAGGCGAATGATGTTGGTAGAGAACCTGGTCCCCTCTGGTATCTGATGCCTGATGCCTATGGCTCTTCCCTTTTTCTATCCCCACTACCTATATTGGTAGGGGGACTCCACCTGCAAGAAGCGCCCTCTTCAGTACATTGTCTCCAAGAATTGCAAAAACGCCCATTTTCGTATGTCCATCCCCCTTTTAGTAACCACTTAGTGGATGAATGAGTCAGAATAGTATAAAGAACCAATTCCCCTCTTGGGCCTTGATTTTTGTTCCTTCTATTTACATCGTGATAATATTATTAAAGATAATAAAAGTAGACGAAAAATTTAATACTTTTTTACGACTCGCTTTTAGGGTGCTCCTTATTTTGGATATTTTCGAATATTTTCGCTGACAGGGGCTCATATGGTTAGAAATAAATTAAAAAAAAAATCCCCCAAGTTACAATTCTCTATCTCAATATTAACCTAGTGCTACACAGCGATTAAGCTTCCCATCCGAGGGGTGTACCGCGATTGGAATTAGGTGTACACCGTCTTTAGAATAATTTGGAATTACTTTGGAATTCATTAGATAATCTATTGTCGTCTACTTCTAAATGAAAGTGAAAGTAGGTATACACGATTTTAGGTCGCGGTTCACCCCTCATTCCCATCTAAAAAATAACATGGGGTTTTTGGCATTGAACGATCCATTTTTTTATTCCGGCTAAAGTAATGGTTCAAAAAATTTGAAACTATGTAGACTTTATCCTTAGAATAGTAGCTATCCTTCAGAATTTTTACAGATTTTTAGCTATTATAATTTTGGAGTCTATAACTTACTAATACTAAGATATAACAGTATTTTATCTAGATGTAACTCCAAAATTCTAAAAGCTAAAAATCTGTAAAAATTCTGAAGGATAGCTACTATTATAAGGATAAAGTCTACAGAGTTTCAAATTTTTTGAACCATTACTTTGGCCGGAATAAAAAATTGATCGTTCAATGCCAAAAACCACATATTATTTAGATCGCTGAGTAGCACTAGGTTAAAATTGAGATAGAGAGTTGAGACTTGGGGGATATTTTTTTTTATTTATTTCTAACCATATGAGCCCCTGTCAGCGTAAATATTCGAAAATATCCAAAATAAGGAGCACCCTACTTGCTATATGTGATGGTGTCAGGGAAAGGGCCCTTATCTTCACCTGGTCAAAATCGAGCTATAATGGCATTTTCTGTTTCTAGAGAATCAATTGAACAAAACGCTATTTGACTCGCCCAAAAATACCAAAAATTGACTCAGTTATGAATTTTTGAATATTTAGAAGTAAAAACCGTAGTTTTGAGTAATATAGCAGGTTAAATTTTGACAATTTTTAAGCAGACAAAAATAGGGCATTTCTTCCATTTTTACCCTCGCTATTATTCTATTACGAATGAAAATTTGATGCTGAATTCAAATATGTATAATCAAAAATTATACCCACATTTTTGCCATTTCATAAAAAACTGAAATGTGAAGTTATGCTTTATTCAAATATATGGTGATAAGTGATTTTGCAATCATATTTTGTTTGTATTTTTTATTTGATATACTTAGGATAGATAGTCCATATTTAGCTCAGTGGGTATGTAGTATGGTTCTTTATCAAAAGTGTTAGTAGTTTAATTTTTTTTTTTTGTTTTATTCTGCCGAGAGAAAGGCCTGATTATAGATCTCACGTTCCAACATCATTTGTAATAATTATATGTCAGTAAATAGTTTCATATAAAAGTTGATACTTGTTAAGAAGGCCTAGGTTATTAATACAAAGCTTTATGTCAATTTTCAACACAATAGCTAGAATTGCTTGACAGGGACCCATTTATCGCTTCAATATTTTCATTTGTGAGGTGACCAGCTTACTATTACAACAAAACAAATTTACTTACATCGGTGAATCGAGTATTTGATCCATTAAAAAGACTTATAATGAGAGTCAAACCTTCGAAACAATTGTCTAACAAAAAATTTCATGGGGGGGGGGGAGGGGGGGTCAATCCATAAAGCAAAATATTAAGTGGGAATTTTTTTTATTAAAACAAATAGTCCAGTTAAATTGTGTTTTTATCCGAAAAGTTTTGGGATAGTTATTATTTCTTCGACCCTTTATGTTTTTGGATGTGCTGAATCCGAATCTGAGGTTTGCTAACAAAATTTCGTAACGGGTCATTGTCAAAAATGCCAAAAAAAGGTAAAAAATCTCATTTTTTGCATATAACTCGAAAAATAACCTGTCATGGAAAATGCCATATATCTATATATCTAAGAGTTTTAACAAAAAGGTTGTCCTAGTAAGCGTTCAAGTCAACAAAATTTTCTAGAGAATGAGATAGGAATCAAATTTCTAAGATGAGTGATTTTCATTTCATGGAGGTAAAACTGCGATTTTTTGCAAAAAATTGCAGTTTTTCAAAACATCAACCTCATTGCTGCAAGGGTTAACATTATCCAATTAAGATGAAACTTTGTTTCAATTGTAGCAAATTTAAACTAATTTAAAAATGTATAGAAAGAACTTTGTCGAAAACGTGCTCTTTCTTGGTCAAAATGGGAAAAAAATCGAAAAATGTGAGAGTTTTTGGGATTTGCGGTAACAGAAAAAAAAACGCCAATTTTCAACTAGCGCTTGAGCCGGAACGGTTGGTCAAAAAACCCAAATGATGAAATTTGTAGGAATTTTGAAAATGAAGATTATTTACGAAAAGTTGATAGTTTTCGAGTTATAAGCAAAAAATCGCTAAAAATGCGATTTTTTACATTTTTGGCATTTTTGACAATGCTCCATCACGAAATTTTGTTATTATACCTCAGATTCGGATTCAGCACATCAAAAAACATATTAGGGTCAAGAAATCAAAACTACTCCAGAATTTTCCCATGAGGGGTCCTTTAGAGAACAATTTAACTGGACTAAAAAAGGTACTTCAAGAAATTAAAAAAGAAAATAATTTTTCATTAAACATATGAAAAATATTTAATTACAGTTAGTTTGAGCCCTGCCCTTGAGGGGGGGGGGGGTTCTGACACCCCCGCCCCCGTGGCTACGCCTCTGGGCAACTATACGTTTTTTAATATCGTCAGCAAATTTTGAAAAATGTATAATTTTGTACATTATTGTATTTAAGTAGGCTGTCAAACAAAAATAATCTCTTTTGAAATAATCAAACTGGTTATACATATTATTATTTTGACCCTGAAACTCCACATTTAATTGAAACAATTTTCTAATCTAAACACTTTTTCGTTTTGAGAATGAAAACTTTTTGGGTCCAGAACGAACTTACTACGAGCTTCCCTTCTTGTGTATCGTGAGAGATCCAGTGTTAGACATATGGTAGACAAAGATTGGAAAAAATACTACTTGAAAATTATATTTCTCTACATTTCAGACATTTCTAAAAATCAGAAATAAAACTTGAAAATTTTCGGATCAATTCTGCACTCGCATACCGAAAATTTAATTACTAGAGCCACTAGAAATAAAGGACACGTAAACCCCAAAAAGCCTCTTTCCATCCCTAAGGGCCCAATTTATTTCCTTCATCTTACTTATATAAAATCGACACCGACTAAGAATAACAAACACTCTCTCTTTCACACATGCACACACACTAACTCACACATATTTATACATAGAAAAATAGTAGACAGGTCAGTTTCGAACCCATCATCTCTTTTTGTATCCCGTGTGAAATGCAAATGATTTACTTAAGCTTTTTTTTTAAGGATGAGCATGTCATCTATATTGCATCTCTTTCTTTCAATGGTACATTGTCACCCTCACGAAAAAGATTAGCATTTTGTTCCTTCCCATCATAATTTGTAACAGGTATTTTTGTTAATTATATTTCTATTTTTTTAAATTCTTTTCAGAGAAAATTTTTTTAAAATAACCGCAGGTAGAAATCTATAGCCATGTTGGGAATAAACAAGAAAATTTTAAACCATTTTCCGAATGGGTGATCTAGCCCAAAAGAACTCACCTACATGCATGGGTTAACAATAAACAAGAGATTTGCATGTTTATGTTATCATATTTTTCCAATCGCTTTTTAACCTACATGCTTTGGCGTATTTAGGGAGTTTTTCTAGGGGTCTAGGGTGGGGGAGGGGTCAAAAATATTTTCAAACAAAAATCGAAGAAAGGTGCTATTTCTAATAATAATAAAAAGGAGAATTTATTAATTGTGTGGATATTGATGAGGCAGTCCAAAAAAGAACATAATTTGAACTATCATTTTATTCATAAGCCGATGTTTCGGAGGCTATACCCTCTTTCTTCAGGGTTTTGAAAAGTCAGTGAAGGAAATCCAATGCGACGTTCCCTCTGTCTCCTCTTTCAATGGCAGGAACAATAATATATTGTATTTCATTCTCAGCAAAATTATAGTGTAGTAATTTTGGTGAGAATGAAATACAATATATTATTGTTCCTGCCACTGAAAGAGGAGACAGAGGGGAATGTCGCATTGAATTTCCTTCACTGACTTTTCAAAACCCTGAAGAAGGAGGGAGTGGCCTCCGAAACGTCGGTTTACGAATAAAAAGATAGTATAAATTATCTTCTTTTTTTGGACTGCCTCATCAATATCCACTCAATTTCACTTATCAGTCCGTCTCCAAAAATTACTCCAATCTTATTATTAATTGTTAATGGGCCCAAAATTAAAAAGGGGGAGTTCGTTAGTAAATAATTATAATTTATTTTAATTCAATATCAAAGCGCACAGCGTGTACAGGCCAAGTTCAAGCATTGTCTTGGCCGTATACACTGTACGCTATTTACAAGAACCATTTCGAGAAAATTTCGACCCCCCCCCCTTTGAGATAGAAAGCTGAAATTATACACATATAATTATGTAATCTCGAAGATCGCTGGTTCGAGACCGAGTCTCGGCAGATAGATATTTGCAGTCGCCTCTTGGAAAGTAATGGCAACCTACCAAGAGTATAATTGCCTAGTAACCTTTCCAAATTAGCCGTTCGGAACCGGCGTTAAAAAGTAGGTCCCATATATCTGTGTAAAACAACTAAACACACTCAGCACAGGTATATGTGGAGAGGAGCCGACACCCGTTTCGGGTATGGCACTCGAAGAAGAAGAATTATGTAATCCATCTTGAAGAGAGTACCAAATTTCAATAATATAACTTAAATAGATTCTGAGATATGGACATAAGAAAACAGCTAATTTTGGCACTCCCTCACTGACAGGTCACCAAAACCTATA
The DNA here is from genome assembly GCA_024734495.1 of Forficula auricularia. Classification (NCBI taxonomy): domain Eukaryota; kingdom Metazoa; phylum Arthropoda; class Insecta; order Dermaptera; family Forficulidae; genus Forficula; species Forficula auricularia. Next base: position 15,679,200 of record JALMQS010000070.1, read on the forward strand.
GGGTACTTCCAATCATTCCGGCATCATGAAATTTCGCCTGCTAGTAGAGTTTGTGACACAAACATAGGAAAAATTCCACAAATCCAAACTTTCTATATTTCAACCCCTTCAAAATGGGGGGAGGGTCAAAAAAGAAAATTCTACCCATTTGGACCAAACTCAACCAAATTTGGTATACATATTCTTGCTTTTCAAGTAGCTTATAAAAAGCAGAGAAATCCTAACCAAAACATTCTGTGAAAAACCAGGCCAAGTTTGAAAAAGTAGTGAAATCTACTGTGCAGCCAAGTTATTTATATTCGCCAAGAATAATTAAGTTGAGAAAATATAATAGTAGTTTCATTTAAAATAAATTCTTTCCATTTTGAATGACAATCTAAATTTATGGATTCTAAATTTTTAATTTAGATTATTTTAATGAAACTTGGCTGGTCACGAATTTAGTTCATTAACCCTTGCAGCATAATTCGCAACAGCCAAGTTTCATGAAAATAATCTAAATTAAAAATTTCGATTAAATTGAAAGTTTTTGTGCCGAGGGTAGCAGAATTTTTATATATTGGAGGGGACAATAAAAGAGTGTGTCTTCTGCTGGAATTATAAATTTTATTTACTTATAATGAGACTATAGTTTCGAGGGCTTTGCTTAATTCCTGTGAATCAATTATAATAGTAAATTGAAAGTTTTTTTTTGCCGAGAGTAGCAGAATTTTTATATATTGAAGGAGACAATAAACACACTGATGAAGAGGGCAAAGCCCTCGAAACTATAGTCTCGTCATAAATAAATAAAATTTATAATTCCAGCAGAAGACACACTCTTTTATTGTCTCCTTCAATAAAAATTTAGAATCCATAAATTTAAATTGTCATTCTAAACGGAAATAATGTATTTTAAATGAAACTACTATTTTCTCAATTTAATTATTCTTGGCGAATATAACTTGGCTGCACAGTAGATTTCACTACTTTTTCGAACTTGGCTTATTTTTTCACAGAATGTTTTGGTTAAGATTAAATATAAGAGAGTGGAAAGGTGTACGGTAAAGTCATGTGGATGGCCACATCAGTTTTTTTTAATGATATTGATACAAGAAGAAGTTGCACCAAAAAGGTACAACCTCTGTAGTCGGCAGTGGACCCTTGTATCGTGAAAATAAGAAGAGAATACGACAGTAGTTTTTAAGGAATTTGGTGTTGGTACTTGGTGAAACATTTTTAAAATTATTAGATAAAAATACTTGGTAGGTTCCACATTAAGATATAAAAAATAAAACGAATTTATTTTTGGAGAATCTTTAATCTCGATATACTCGAATACTACACTTATTTTGACTCAACTGGAGCGAAAGGACCTCCAGACACAGTTTCCAAACAATTATATTTTTTTTCTTCCAGCAGATTTTAATATTTTTAATGAATACATCGAGAAAACAGTTCAAATTTGATTAATTCTCGTTTTTGAAAAACATATTTTGCCATTTGCCCCAATCTCTAGGAATCTTCAATTTATAAATCAGTTTTTACTTAGAGAAAGTGGTGTAGGTTTTAGGTGAAACATGATATTAATTAATAAAGTAAAGGGTGTGTAGTTTCACAGTGAATGAAATAAAAATCAAAGAGGTTTATACAAACTCAATATATTTCGGATTATTAGTCCATCATCAGGACTTTACAAGTTAAAACTAATAATAATGGAACGAGTGATCACAATTTTTTGAGTTGAGTTTTAACTTGTAAACTCCTGATGATGGACTAATAATCCGAAATATATTGAGTTTGTATAAACCTCTTTGAGTTTTATTTCATTCACTGTGAAACTACACACCCTTTACTTTATTAATTTATAAATCAGTGTTCAAATGAACAGCTTCCTATTTGTGGTGCCCTCTAGCTGTTTTAAGTAAGCTCTTCGTCACAGTGGCTAAGTCAAGAGAATGCACAAGCCAGGGGGACTTTGCCCCCCCACCCCCTGAAGATAATCAGAATTTGTTGATGAAACGTCATTTTTTTTATTTAAAAATATTATGAATTCAATATTTTCTTTTTGAAGAAACTTATGTGAATTTTTTCTTAGATTTTATTATAGAAACATTCATTTAATTTGAATGTAAATAGAAATCACTTCTATATTATTCCAATGTTTTCAAATTTCTATTTCCTTATCAATTTTTTATTTCAGTTTTCCAACGGAATAAATACATAAATGATATACAGGAATAGATTCAAAGTCAAAACATAAATGATTATTATTATTATTATTTTTTTTTGTTTTAAAATTAAAATAGATTTCAAAATTTTCGCTGGGATTTATATAAAATTGAAAAATAAATTCTTCTCAATATTTTGTAAAATACATGTATCACCTTATACACCATTTATACAACATACATTTTTATATCTTTTACGTATTATTTTCTAATTTTTATTATTTTAAAATTTCTGTAAAATATTAGGAGAGATTGACTACTACTTAATCCGAGGTATTAAGAATGTTATTATCAAACTTTTATATTTAATTTAGGAATAGTCATTCCAATGCCTTTCGATTTTTGTAAATTTTTATAAATCAAAACCATCAAAAATTTATATTTAAAATATATGGTTTATTCGCTGCGGTGCAAAAAATTCGAGCCACTAATAAACACTTTTTTAAAAAGCAAATTATTTTTAAAATTTTCACAAATAACCATATAATTTGTTCTATTAACTCTTAAACTAACATATTCAGTAAATATTGTACTACAGTAATTTTTGAAATATATAAAAAAAATAAGTAAAATTACTGCGGTCTGCTTGAACTTCAAAAATATCCATTTTGTATATTTTATATTTCTATCAATGATGCTTAATTCAAAATGATTCATTTTATTGATATTCAAATTGAATTTGATATTTTATTAAAACTTTATTTAAATATAAAGTGATATTGAGAAAGTATGATAATTTGTAATTGTATCTTTTGATTTAATTTAACTTATTTTTTTTTTTTAATAAAATTCAAAAATTACTTATCAACAATATTTATTGAATATGTTAGTTGAAGTGTTAATAGAACAAATTATATAAAAATTTATAAAAAATTTTAAAATAATTTGCTATTTAATAAAGTTTTTATTAGTGGCTCGATTTTTTGCATCACTGTGTTAAGACTGTACATTTAGAATTTTAAAGACGAAAATTAAATTTTTGAACAAAATATTTTTATGTGTGTTATTTATGTTAGAACAAGCCATTCTAGTCCTAAAATGTCTCTATATCTCCTTTTTAAACATAGCCCACCACATAAAATTTCGGACCCGAGGCCGAAAATCTAAAGCGAACCCCTTATTATGAAATAAGAATGTGGTTTTTATGAAGTGTCAAAAGGGAATAAGTATGTGTTTTTTATGAAGTGGCAAAAGGAAATAAGTATGTGTTTTTTATGAAGTGGCAAACGTTGGTCAAAATGGGTTTATATTTTTTTGTTATTTCGTAAATCGCTGTGCTTGTGCGTTTTTATTTTAATTACAAAAAATATAGTGTCTGGATAAGTTCCTAAAAATAAAAACTAAACTAAACTACAATCACATACACTTTTAATTTCCAATGATACTAAGGATAAACGCATAAACCTATAAATGAAAGCGAAATTAAAAAAAAATAATATTAAACATTAATTTTTACACAGGAGTTTTAAAAGGGTTAATAGTGGTGTTTCACAAGTAAAAATAAAGATTAATAAAATTTTTTTTATATATTTATATTTTTTGGAGTTTTATTTTAAATACTCTATACATATTTCAGGTTTTTAGCCCATCATCAGAAGTTTGAGTTTACAAAAGTCTTTTGTAATCCTGATGATGGGCTAAAAACCCGAAATATGTATAGAGTATTTAAAATAAAACTCCAAAATTATAATTAAAAGAATTAAAAAAAAAAAATTTTTAATTTTTATTTTTACTTGTGAAACACCACTATAACCCTTTTAAAACTCGTGTATTTAATATGTTTCACTATAAACCAACACCTCTTTTCCTAAATGTTATTAATTTTTACAGTTAACAAAAATATTTTTCAAAGTTTTTTTTTCTAACAATACCCCATAAAAAAATGTCACGGCAGGGTCCAGGCCTGGGACGCACGGGTTCACCTAGATCCTCCTTGCGGGGGGGGGGGGGGGGGGGGGTATAATTTCAAAGATCTGTTTAGTTATCTCGTGGAATATTTTTTCATAACATTTATGTACATATTTATTTACAAAACAAGAGAGTGTATACCTAAAATGATAGAGATAAAAAAATTCCCTGGCTGAGTAATCATCTTTAATCATAGTTATTTCAACTTCTATGAAATCCGTCAATAGGATCATTGATACGCGTACGGCTCATGAGTGATAAAAGATAATGACAAAGATAAAATCGCCGCTTCACCAGGTCTATCAATTTCCGAATAAAAACATAATATCATCTACTTATACGCTTTTGCAATGACGTCAATCACTGTCGTTTTATTAATCATTCAGAATAGACAGTATTTTGAATAGAGAGAATTGGAAATTAATCTCTTCAAATTTTTATTAAAAATTTTGATTTTGCCTTTATTTCAATGAGTTTAGACGCAACCCCTATAGGCAAGATAGAGAGCTGCTTCGTGAAATTAATAATTAGCAGAGATTGTGGTGTTGGTGCAAGGTGAAACATCTTTAATAAAGATAAGAGTAAATAAATATTATATTTAATATGGATTTACTATGAGTTAGGATACTAGGTCACTTATTTCACATTTTAATTAATGTGAAATAAGTGACCTAGTATCCTTAACTCATAGTAAATCCATATTAAATATAATATTTATTTACTCTTATCTTTATTCGTGAAATTAAGAAAAAGAGGAGAAAGAAATTTCAGGAATAAATTAGATATATCCTGGAGGTGGCAAAGTTCCAGATTCTAGAAGTCATAGGGACAAACGACTTATAGCCCAGTAAATAGAGGAGTTTCAGCTTACATTAATTGCGGGAAAACATTTTTTTCTAGGATCGTTTAGTATGGTGTGTGTATGCCAATTGTAAGTTTTCGACCTCGAAGGTGTGGGGGACAATTTTTGATGGCTGAAAAACCTTGAAATTTTTGTTCTCTTTCCAGTTTTTCGCTTATAACTCGAAAACAGTTCATATTTTGTAAATAACTGTCCTATAGTAAATTAAAGAGGACAAAATTTCGCCTCGATTAAAAAACATGCAAAATTGGTCCAATAGTTCGATTTTTAATGGGGATCCAAAAAACAGCCCTCGGGATCACTTTTGAATATCCCAAAAACACGCACTTTTTTGGTTTTTCCCATTTTGAGCATTGAAGGAGCACGTTACCGACAAAGACCAATCTATATATACTTTTAAACTAGATTAAATTTACTACAATTGAAACAAAGTGTCATCTTAATAGTTACCCGTGCCGCAATGAGGTTGAAGTTTTGAAAAAATGCAATTTTTTGCAAAAAATTGTAGTTTTTCCTTCATAAAATGAAAACCACTCATCCTAGAAACTTGATCGTATCCTAAAATATATATTTTTAAAAAATCTAATGTTAAATTTGAAAAATAACGAAAATGATGTAGTATTCGATGAAATTTGCAAAAAAATCGAAGATTAAAATAAAATTTCAAAAAATGAAGGGTACTTTTTGGACACCATTCCCTGGTTGAAAAGTGTACATATATCATCTTAATAAATTTTTTCTAGTTTAAAGGAAAATACAAGTTAATTTCTCAATAGATTATACTTATATTTATTAGATTATTTTTTATGGAGATAAAAAAATGGAATATCGTTAAAAAATCAGGGAAAAATTTATTACTTACATACTTCCACAAAAATTGGAATATTTTACTAAATCATATGAAAAAATGTTCAATTTCGATTAAAAGATTTTTTTATTTCTAATATAGTAATTTATATGAATATAAAATAATATAATATCGTCAAAGTATTTCGAAAAAATTCATTTTTTGCACCCTTCTTTAAAAATAAATTTATTAGAAATGATTTATTTTCAATAAATTGGCAACTGTGGCTAGTAAACTTTTATCTATATGAGTAAATCCAACTTATTTTCCATTTTTTATCTAAAAATTTGAAAATATAACTTAATTGCACTCCAACAATAATAATATAGTTTTGTGTCTCAACTATCTATAGACCAATTTCTAATACTGGTCATGAATTAAAAAATATTTTTCAATTTTTTATGATTTTTCCCATTCAGGTGTTACAATCAAGGGGACGGAATTGACATTAGAGAATTTTGATTTGGTAATATAGGCAGAAACTGTCTTTAAAATATAAAAGGTTACAATTTTGGTTACAATTCACTAAAAGTAAAACAACACTAGAAAGTTTTTTTAAATAAATATTTTTATATGACTTGTTATACCAGGGACGGAAATCTCACTTATGAACGACAAAATTAATCACTACCTTTATGAAGTCATTTTTCTGTGTTACTATATGAATAAAATTAACACCACTGGTTGCTATTGACAAACCAACTCACCAACTGACAATATTTTCTCTCTTGACCATTGCAGTGATGGCATGAGTCAAGATAAATACTAAATCTAAATTGAATTGAATTGACACACTCTCTTTGGACAATTTTAATAATTTTTCTAACAAAATTTTAATAACTAAAAAAATGTTTATTAAATTATTAATAGTCTTCATTCATCTTTTTTTTATTTAGATGATATTTTATTCAGTCATATCTGAACATTTTTCAAGTAATACACGAGTTTGAAGATATAAATAGCCAAATTGGACAGGGGACGGAATTGACTTTTTGTTGATAAAATATGAAATTGTGTAAAATCGGCGTTAAAAAATTTATAAGTGCAACAATAAATGTATACAATTAAAAACAATATTATTAAAAATGGAAAATTTATCTTAAATTGGAAAAAAAACCTAGTGGACTTTACATACGCAAAATATGGATTTGCTCATATAGTCATTTGGAATATTAATATAATTGAATAAAAGATTTCACTGTCGATGGTAACAGAATTGTTTTTATTTTAGGTTAAAAATAAAATAAAATGAGAGAGTCTTCTGTTTTTTAAATAAAATAATTTTTAATTATTTCTAGAGACTATAGTTTCGAAGGCATTGCCTTCATCATCAGTCTATCACAAATATTTCAAATTAGTTACAAATTAAGATTTATACATAGAAAATTTTGAAAAATATATAATGTCTTTTTCTTCATGTTTCCTCTTGGGAGATTAGAATATAACTGCAGCAGTTATATTCTAATCTCCCAAGAGGAAACATGAAGAAAAGACATTATATATTTTTCAAAATTTTCTATGTATAAATCTTAATTTGTAACTAATTTGAAATATTTGTGATAGACTGATGATGAAGGCAATGCCTTCGAAACTATAGTCTCTAGAAATAATTAAAAATTATTTTATTTAAAAAACAGAAGACTCTCTCATTTTATTTTATTTTTAACCTAAAATATTAATATAATGTTTATTCCTACATAAACTTTCTATGAAGATGTGTTAACCCTGAATTTTTTCCAGAAAACCCAAGAACCCGTGATTCCTGATAAGCAGCTTATTGTAAAATAGTCTCGGTAGATTTGAAATAAAAAAAAGCAAAATTTCTTCATCCCCTCATTTAAGAGTTCGCCACACTATTTAGACAATACTCCACTTAACACTTGCGAACGGAGGACATCTAAATAAAATAAGTAAAAACAACAGATATACTCATTCTTTGTAAGTTAATTAATTAATTTTATTTGTATCCGACATCCTAGTCAAACGAGTCTTTTTGGTTTCATCAGGTTGTTCATCGTTCGTAGGGCGAGTGGATTGGTTTCCAGCAGATGAACTATAAAGAGAAATCGCTCTCTGATTCATTAGGAATATCAATGTTGTTGTTGATTTTTGATAATTCCTAAGAAATTATAAAAGGGAAAACGAGAAGTGTGTCAATCTAAGGAATAAATATATTTATATATTCTGCTTTATATTTTGATATTTTTTATATATGATGAAAATTTGTCTATTTCCGGACTTGGATAGCAAAGAGAGATTTTCCTACCACCCTAAATGTCCATTAGAATAAATAACAAAAGAAAATCAAGCTTTAAAAATCAAAAATCTTTTTGACCGAAATATTGATCAGTATTTTTTCAAGGTCTAGGCTAACGATCTCTTGCACTCAAAATACATTTTTTTCTTTTAATTAATATTGAGCTAGGTCAAGAAAGTGCAACACCTATAGGCCAAGATGCACCGTGAAAAAAAAAGATTCTGACGAATTGATAACTTCCTGCTTTTATATACTCGTTTTTTAACCATGAAAGAAGTAAGTAAGTGGAGAGATGCAAAAATGAAAATTATAGGCCCTGTGTTCAAACTGAAGTATATTTTAACAGACCCTGCCTGTGTATTGATTTAAAAATTAACTAGAAACCCGAAATATACGTCTTGTAAATTTTAAAAAATAAAAAAACTTTTAAAACAACAAAATATATAAGAATTAAAAATAAAAAACTTTTAAATCGTAATGCATTAAAAAATGATTCTTTATTTAAATATTTGCTCTTGCTCTACTACTAAAAATAAAAGTTTATTTATGCCGAGAGTAGTAGAACTTTTATAAATTAAAGGAGAAAATAAAAGAGTGTATCTTCTTCTGGAAAAATATATTTTTTAATTTATTTATAACGAGGCTATAAGTTTCGTTCTCTTGCTCTGAATCAATTGTAATAGACTAATGAAGAGGGCAAAGCCTTAGAAACTATAGTCTCGTTATAAATAAATTACAAATTGAAGGAGACAATAAAAGAGTGTGTCTTCTGCTGGAATTATAAATTTTATTTATTTATAACGAGACTAGTTTCGAGGGCTTTGCCCTCTTCATCAGTCAATTCTTAACTTGCCCACTCTATGTAATTTATAACCTTAACACATGAAAAATGTAATACTTTCATTCATAAATTAATTCCTGTGAATACATTGTAATAGACTAATGAAGAGGGCAAAGCCCTCGAAACTATAGTCTCGTTATAAATAAATAAAATTTATAATTCCAGCAGAAGACACACTCTTTTATTGTCTCCTTCAATATATAAAATTCTGCTACTCTCGGCAAAAAACTTTCAATTTAAAATAAATTACAAATTTATAATTCCAGCAGAAGACACACTCTTTTATTTTCTCCTTTAAAAATAAAAGTGTCCACGCTTTTATTTTTAGTCTTATAAGTAGGGTTCGGATTTTGCATATAATGCATGTTTTTTCCTTGATTGCTATCCTTCTAATCTTTTGTATCTGGGCGTTTTAGGGCCGGTTGTATGTCGAAAAGTAAATACTTTTTACCATCTATCCTTGGTTAGTGGTAAAAAGCATTTACTTTGCGACATACAACCGGCCCTTAGAGTATCAGGACCCACCCAGAGAAATCTTATTTTGCATATAAATGCATATTTAGCAAATTAAGCTATATTTTGCATATTTGTGTGATTTTTGTCCTTCGTTTGTAATAATTGAAGAAAATTTTATATGCAGAGAGGGTAGGCCTCAGGTTTCAAACCTTTTTTTGACACCCTACCTCCACCCCTTCTCACTGTCAAACAAATCGAGAAAATTTAAAGAATTAATTAAAATATATTTAAATTAAAATAATATTTTTTATAAAAATTGTTCTAAAAAATAAAAAATAAATATTAAATTTCTTTTTAAAATAAACTTTGAAAACATTAATTATATATCAAATAATTTGCAGTTGTTTCCTGAGAAATAAATCATGCAGTTGTTCTATTATGCTAAAAAACTTTTTTTCTTGGAACTGAAAATGCCAAAAAAATAATTCCTCTCAAAGTGCTACATTTCGTAAGTGGGTTATGGAGGATGCACCATTCACTACTGATGGTAAAATAATATTTTGGCAAATATGTGAAAAAGAGTCTTTATCAAATATTTCTATGTGATCTTAACCCATAAATAAATACCTTCCCACAGTGTCTTGTGATGTGGAAAGATCATTTTCCAAGTTAAAATTAACTTTAACACACAATAGATGTAGATTTAATGAATGCAACTTAGAAATGTGTTTGATTATACAGAGCAATAAATTTTAAAATGAATTTATTGACTATTTCTTCTTTTATCCGTTCCTTGAGTCGGTTTAAAGATACAAGCACTAGATTTTATGGGTTTACAATGCATATTTTAAGTGCATATTTCCTTTTAAAATGAATATTTTTAGTCTATATTTCGGCCTTTTTAAATACATATTTTGTTGTTTTTAGTGCATATTCGATCCGAACCCTACTTATGAGAAAATAAACTTTTAGAGTAATAAAAAAAAATTATCTTCTGATTTTTAATGCATTCCGATATAAAAGTGTCTTCAAAATTTTTTTTCTTTTTGTATAATTACATAGACAAATAAGCATCGACTGAATATCTACTCTTATTAAACGAGCAAAAATTGTATATTTATTTGTATATATATGTTTATTTGTTTATATATTTGTATCTTGGTTCTATTTTGAAAACGACTCTACCGATTTTGATGAAATTCACGAGTTAGGGGGTTTTGGGGGTGACAATTCGATCTGTCACGGTCTCATCTTCGACAAAAATTGTTTTTGATGGGTTTTTTCGTAATCAAATTAATTATTCTCAGGTAGACAAAACCCAAAAAAAAGGTTTCCCTTTTCCTTTTGTGCTCAGGCAGACAATGGGTCGGGTAAATCCTTTATTCTCAAAGGCCTTGAAGAAGTATTGTGATTTTGGTTTAAAACATAGTTTGTTCAACATAAACGTTAGAAATATTAATAAACGTTTTATAATTGTTTTTATAAAGAACTTTATTTATTTAATAGAATACAAAATAATCAAGAATTTATTTAAAAATATATTTCGCATAAGCAGGTCTCAATTTTCTGAAAAAACAACACATTTATTTTGATAGGTTTTATTTATTAACAATTGGATGAATAAAAATGAATCATATGGTTGAATCAAAACAGGTGCAGGAGGTGGGGTGCAGTGGTGGGGGATCCGGGGGTAGGGCGAGGTTTCGGGGGTGGGGTCAAGCGGGGTGGGGGGGGGGGTACAGTGGGCGAATACTATATATATATTTGTATTTTTTTAATTTGAAAACGGCTCTCAAATAAAAATCGACCTTTTTATCAGAATTTTAAATTAAAAATAATATTAAAATAAAGGTTTTAACTGAAGGAAGAAGTTACCGAGCATCGCTCGGTGCCTCCAGGTACTTTCTATTAAAAAAGCAGAATGGAAATATAAAATGTTGAGTTCATTTGGGAAACGATTCAATTTAAATCTCAAAAAGGCATGATTGATCTATTCTCAAATTTATAATGAAGGAAAATTTAAATTTTTCGTTCCGAGTCTATTAGTAATTCAGACGTCAATCAGACAGACTTCTATGAATCCCATGAATTTTATAAACGCTAATCAAAAAATCGGAACAAACATTTTCTCCTTTCGATTTTATGTATTTTATTTATTTATTTATTGACAATTATTATGCATTGTTTATTTATAATATTTACACTAAGTGACAAATACAATACAATTTTTGAGGCGAAACTTACTTTGGAAAAAAGTCGTTTTTGAGCACAATTTTATTATAGTCTGTTTGATGTGCCTCTTAAATTAAATGCAACAAATAAAATAATAAGAAATCAAAAATCAAATAAAATGCACTAAAAGGTATAAAATAATTATCTAATTTATGGTAGTTACAACTAAACGACGAAATTTTTATATGAAATTACTTTTTGAAGTCGGTGCCAAACATATACATTTTATCAATCGCACAATCTACGTTTGGCTAGTAATGAAGACAACATCGTGTAAGCTCGCTTATATAGTTTGTTTAGCACCGACTTCAAAAAGTGATTTCATGTAACAATTTCGTCGTTTAGTTGTAACTACCATAAATTAGATAATTATTTTATACCTTTTAGTGCATTTTATTAGATTTTGCGTTATTATTATTTTATTTGTTGCATTTAATTTTTTGAAGTGTCGTTTTTTTTCCTAAAAATTATTTTTATTTTTCCCTTTTTAGTGATTTAAGATAATATCATGCTTGCATGCATCTCGGAAGAAAGCGTCGGGCGAATGAATCACAAAATGATAATAAAATTCAATTCATAAACAGAGAAATTCTCTCGAAACGTTTGCGGTCTTTAAATGAACGTTTTAAGATTGTTTTTTTTTTATAAAAGGTTTTATTATTTATTATAATTTCGATTATTTGCTCATAAGAATTATTGGAGATTTCCGTTATTTTGTCATTGATCATATCATCAGAACTTGACCAAATTAATATGGGACCACCCCTAAGGTATCACCTTTCCAATAAAAAAAGAATCATCGAAATCGGTCTAAATGGCAAAAAGTTCTTACTGAACTTACATAAAAATAAATAAATAGTTAGGTATCTTGATTACCTTGGAGCTATACTGATCCTAACGCAGAAAGAATCATTAAAATCGGTTCATAAACAAAAAATTTATGCGTGAACAGTGAACATACATAACAAAAAAGGTCCAATATCAATGAAATTTATATGGCACCAATCGAAAATTATACTGAACCCAATACAAAAAAATCATCAAAATCGGTTCAGAATTGGCGAAGAAATCAGGTAACATAGACACAAAAAAACACAAAAAATGCAGTCGAATTGAGAACCTCCTCCTTTTGTGAAGTCGGTTAAAAATTTCAAGATAACATATTTAATAAGATATTAAAGACATAATCAAAATTCGATGCTCGTGTGTGGATTTTTTTATCAACACCTTGTGTTTGAGAATGGGCTCCCAGCCATAAAAGTATTGAATTCACTTGGTTTTTTTTTTTGGTCATCTTGTTTAGAAATATCTGAAACGTAGACAAAATAAAATCGAATTATTATATGGCAACATTTCAAAACGTTGTGATTAACCTGTTGATTTTGATTATTTTTAAAAGCGATTTGTCTTTATAGACGCATATAGGAGATAATATTTTATAATTATTACGATAGTAATGATTTAACTTTTGAATAGTCAAGATATATGAGTTTATTATATAGGTACTCAGAAATAATTAAGATTAGATATGACTAATATTTTATTTAAATGTATGATCGATGACAGGTATGAAGCTTGCTTAAAACTAAGTTGGACGTCAGAGTACTTGATTTAAGAAAATTGTATTTTTAAGGAGATATTTTAAAAAAAATAGATATTTTATAAATTTATTTATTTATCAAATGCAAAAATGTAAATATATCAGTTATATATTATCATTTTTAATTATCCTAGAAAATAAAATATAATAAAATAATTGTTATCTTGGGAATATATTTCCAAATAATTTATTATGATAAATTTTTAAGCTTTGACTAATCCATTTGGACTTTGCAAAACAATGGCGCTAAATGATAATTCAATAGATATTGGATTAAAAATAATTAATTGCATAAAAAAAACTGTAAGTAATCATCAAACGATCGCTTTTAATTTTTTTATCATCCAAACTATAGTACCTGTATTAACTATATCCTAAATTGAATTCAATCTTTAGTACAATTTCTAAGATTCTAATAGAAATATTATTAAATTTCGATATCAGAGGGGATTCATCCCCTCAGGAGTCGAACCTAATATCGCAATTTAATAATATTTCTACTAAAATCTTAGAATTTGTCCTAAAGATTGAATTCATTCTCTTTTAAAATACATCTTGGATAATCTGAAGCCGATTTTTGAAAAACATTCCAACTATTTTCAAAAAAAGATGCCCAAATCTTTAGTTTTTAACCGACTTCAAAAAAGGAGGAGGTTCTCAATTCGACTGAATTTTTTTTGTCTATGTTACCTCATATCTTCGCCAATTGTGAACTGATTTTGTTGATTTTTTTTGCATTGGGTTGAGTCTAGGTTCCGATTGGTCCCATTTATTTTTCATTGGTATTGGATGTTATGTTATGTTTATTGATATGTTTGTTCAGGCATAACTTCTTTGTTTATGAACCGATTTTAATGATTAATTTTTTATTGGAAAGAGGGTACCATAAGGGTGGTACCATATTAATTTGGTCAAGTTTTGAAGATATGATCAACGACGAAATAACGTAAATCTCCAATTCTTATGAACAAATAATCGAAATTATGATAAATAAAATCTTTTATAAAAAAATCTTAAAACATTCATTTAAAATCCACAAACGTTTCGAGAGAATTTCTAAATTTATGAATTGAATTTTTTTATGATTTTCTGATTCATTCCCTGACCCTTTCTCTTACGAGATGCATGCAAGGTATTATATTAAGTCACTATTAATAACATCACTAAAAAGAGAAAAATAAAAATAATTTTTATAAAAAAAAATAAAACCGACTTCAAAAAAACTAAGTGCAACAAATAAAATAATAATAACTTAAAAATAAAATAAAATACACTAAAAGGTATAAAATAATAATCTAATTTAGTTACAACTAAACGACGAAATATTAACATGAAATCACTTTTTGAAGTCGGTGTCAAACATATACATTTTATGAATCGCACTTGACGGATCTTACTTAGTACGTTTGGCGGGTACGCTCGCTTATATAGTTTGTTTGGGACTGACTTCAAAAAGTAATTTCATGTTAATATTTCGTCGTTTAGTTGTAACTAAATAAGATAATTATTTTATACCTTTTATTTTATTTTATTTTGAAGTTATTATTATTTTTTATGTTGCATTTAATTTTTTTGAAGTCGGTCATATATAAAAATTATTTTTATATAGTACCTATAGTTAACAAAATGACTGAATTTTAAATTAAATTCATCTAAACGAACAAGCGAATTCGTCAACTCGTTTATCCCTATGACATCTAAAGACTTGAACACTCTTTCTTCGACCGTCTTCCCAGCAACATATAACCTTCAATTTTTCAAGACACGCATCCATAAATACCTTCAACTCCGAACCAATCCCTAAGACTTCTTATTTCCAAGATAGAAGGGTCCACTATAGAGGTTGTACCTTTTTGGTGTAATTTCTTCTTGTTTCAGTATCATTGTAAAAAAATAAAAAAATAAAAATATCTTAACGAGGCATTTCAACTCTAAAAATTAATTTAAATTATAATAAATATCGATGAGACAGTCCAAAAAAAGAAGAAGATAATTTACACTATCTTTTTATTCATAAAACCGACGTTTCTGAGGATATTCCCTCCTTCTTCAGGGTTTTGAAAAGTCAGTGAAGGAAATCACTGACTTTTCAAAACCCTGAAGAAGGAGGGAATATCTCAGAAACGTCGGTTTTATGAATAAAAAGATAGTTTAAATTATCTTCTTCTTTTTTGGACTGCCTCATCGATACCCACTTAATTCACTTATCAGTCCGTCTCCAAAAATTACTCCAATCTTATAATAAATATGTCCATAAATTTTGTAATTTACCATATAATTCTTTTTCAATGCCTAAACTGTTAGTCTAAGATTCCGATTTAGGTCGACCTTCACCTATCGAGTTTCCAAATGAAATTAATATTTTGATAATATATTATATTAATAAACAAAACTTGATAGCGTCGACATCCAATTTTTAATAATAAAAATTAAAGTTGTTAATTTTTATTACATAAATGTAGTTATCGAGTTTCCGGATAAATATATTACCAATCGAGAGTAAAATATGTATATAAAATCTCAAATTTGGGTCGCCATCTTTTTTCCCTGAATAAGTCCAGGTAGACAGGGTATCAAAAGGTAACGTCGAATTAATATTTTGTAGTTATAGAGTTTCCTTTATTGTTATATATGAAAATGTAAATAATTTTATTGAGAATTAATTTAATTTTATTTTTTGATATATTTTTATTTTATTTTATTTTTTATCAAAAATAGCTATGCGAGGAAATTGGATGTCGACCCTATCAAGTTTTGTTTATTAATACATTATATTATCAAAATATTAGTTTGATCAGGAAAATAGATAGGTGAAGGAAGACCTAAGTCGGGATATTGTGCTATGTATATTCACTGTTTTTTTTTCAAAGTCGAATGTGCACTTTTTGAGAAATTTCTAAAAAACAACTTTTTTCATACACAATTACAAAACTTCCCATTAATTTTCTACTACTATAATAAAATAAATATTTGTGATCAGTATATTAGTCGGGTTAAATTTAAAAAAATCATTACTATATGTTGACGATGTTTTAATTTGCCCCCTGAATGTATTCGAATGCATACATTCCCTTGATCTCTAGATCGTTTTGTAATTTTAGTGATAAAAAAGTATAAGTACAATCGTACTGGATTATATAAAAGCGATTTGGGTTTATGTAAACATCAATCTTAGTTTTTTATCATCTGTGAAATATTTTTATATTGAATTTGATTAATATAATCAATAATCGAAAAAGATAAAACAAAGCATATGGAATAGCGTTAGGTTTGTATTTGTATACTTACTTATACCAATAGATATCTACAGAAAAATTATAATTTTATTTTAAAAAACAGTTATCTAGAAATTTATGTAATACAATATATTTTAGGTTAGAACATTCATGAAGAAATTGTAAAATTAAATCAAATTTTTTAAGTATTATATTTATAATAGTATTAAATCAGTAAATTTGAGACAAATAAAACAATGGGAACATAGGTTAAAAATAATCATTCTTACGGCTAACATTTCCAACCTAAATGGTGTTTAAATTCTTAACATAAATATGATTTATAATAATATAAATAATAAATACAAATTTTCAGAATAATGCAATATAATTAATATTTTTTTTTAATGCTTGCTTCCATAACTAGAAAGTTTTTTACGGAGTGAGTTTGTTAGCCTCACATCCAACCCCTTTTAGTCGCCTTTTACGACAAGCAGGGGATACTATGGACCTATTCTACCCCCGGTCCATAGGGGTCACCATTCGATTCGTATCAAACAAAAAAAAGCGACAACTTTTCATTTTTAGAATATATATAATATATAGGGATATATAAAATTAAAGAAATATTTCTGTTAAATAATTATTCATTTTTAATAGAAATAATTTTTTTCATGGCTCAGATTCAATTCTTCATTAACAATCATATTCATTGATCTATCAGAGATTCTATTACAGGGAACTTTATTATTTACTATTTACAGTCATCTGGCCTGATATGTTTGGTAAGAAGGAATATTGATAAAATGACAAATATGAAAGAAAGCTAATTATTTGAGCCCTGAGGAAGTCAACAAAGTTGACGAAACGTTGGCAAAAGATAAAAATTATTTGCATAAGATATTGTCCTTATTTCCCTACACCAACTTGATTAATTTAATCGATGGACATAAATAATCAAAAAAATTATTATTTACTACTTATGCCAATTTTTTTTGTATTATATTCAATTTTATTTTATTGTTTATTATTTTTTGGTTCTGATTATAAGCTGTGTAAATAATACATATAGTAAGAAGCAGCAGGAATGAGTGTTAAGTTCAATAATGGTCTCGATAATTATTGGAAATATCGCCTCCGTATCAGCTTCCAAACATTAACCTGGGCAATAATAGGGACTAAATAATTCTAGATAATTAAATTTAAGTCAATTAAATGATTGAAATTATTGATTAAATAATATTTAAATTTTTCGCCCGAAGAAGTTTGAGAATAAAGTATTTTGTTGTTTAAAAAATTGAATTGAATTTTCATTTTGGAAAAAGCAGTAAGAGCTTCCACCGCGTCACGATGCCCTTTCTTTTTGATAAACGGCAGTGTTTGGTGCTTCTGAAAAATTGAGAAAAGAGGCTTTTCTAATTCCAACTAGAAGCGCCTAAAAGTTAGTCAATCCACCGACACGATTTTGATTGCAACCTGTAGACCTCGAAGGCGCTCCCGTATCATGAAACAAACAGCTCAAATGATCCAACAACGATTCACCATTCACTTTCTATAACTAATTAGTAAAGATACAATTGATAAAGAGAAACAAAGAGATTGTCCTCTGCTTGTTGTAAATAAACATATGCACATAATATCAAATATATATCAAATATCTGGTGTCCCCCAAGGCAGTCATCTTGGTCCGTTACTATTTTTATTATTTATTAACGATTTAGCAAACATATCGGAATTTTGTAATGTATTATTATTCGCGGATGATATAAAGCTATTTTTGGAGATTTCTACTGAACAAGATTGCCTAAGAATGCAATCTGACTTGAATAAAATAATAAATTGGTGTGATGCGAACCTGCTTTTCCTAAACTTTGATAAATGTTTTACTATTAGTTTTTCTAAAGAACCAAACCACTTTAAATTCAATTATATACTCGAAAATGGCACTACCTGTACTAGAGTTAACTCTATTAAAGATCTTGGAGTTATTTTCGACTCCAAACTCACCTTTAAAGAACACATCACGTATGTGGTGGGTAGAGCTAATCAGAGTTGGGGTTTTATTTCTCGTAGCACTAAGTCATTCAAAAGTCCTGATGTGATTAAATATTTATATTCAACTCTAACTAAATCCATACTTATGTATGCATCTGCTATTTGGAGACCGAATTTGAGGGGTGACATTGATAGGATTGAGAGAGTTCAGCACAAAGTTCTAAGAAAATTAGCATCACTTACTGATAATCCAATGTCAAGATTTAATCATAACTACACTCTTGCTGCTGAGTCCTTCTGCCTAGCTTCTGTAAATTCCTGTATGATAGCCTCTGATTGCATATTTATATATAAAATTATGTCAGGTCAGGTAAAATGTACAGAGCTCTCTGCTCTATTTCCCCTACATAGCCCCAATTATGCATTAAGAAGAACAATGCCATTCTATCCAGAGATGCCTACTGGTAGACATCCTGAAAGAAATCCAGTCTTCAGACTCTGTCATTGTTACAATGAGCTGGCACCAAAATTGGTTAACCCTCAGGAATTTTCCTTGGAAATCAATAAGGTAGCGGCTTTGTTCAAGAAGCTCACGCTTGTTTATGAATAATGAATGAAATGTTAATATATAATTATGTAATGTATTGATGTATGTAATTAATATTATTGATGTATGTAATGAGTATTGTTATTTCTTATAATTTTGTAAATTGAGGCTTTTTAGCCGTTGAAATAAATAAATAAATAAATAAATAAATAAATAAATAAAATATATAGGTATATATTAGGGCGATTCATTTCTGCAAAAGTATTTTTTTCACGTGCTCAAGCAAAATATCAATCTGCATATAGAAAAAAAAATTCTCACCAAAGATGAGTTGTTAATTCCAATATTAAGTACTCACTATTTTAATTTGATTTTTTTTCATTTAAAATGCATGTAATTTTTTTTGCAAAATTACTTTGTATTAAATGGGCCAAAAATATGTTTCCCAAAATGAGAGGGATGTGAGTGAATAAAAATAAAAGCCTGTACCATATAAAAGACATAGAAATCAACAAAAGATTTAATTATTTCTAGCAGTATTATTTCTTACAAAATATTTGGCGTGTTTTCACACTATACTATGTGACTTTACCATTGGCTATGATTAGAGACCGGATTCCTATGCAATTGCATATTTTGTTTACCGCCACGTATGACCCAGGAGATTAATTATCTATCCGAATCATGCATCTCGAATACAGTAGGTTAAATTTTATACTGGCGGATTACAAAGGATGTAAACATAGGTAAAAAAACAACAATCCACTTATTTTTTTTATTATTCAGTTGTACTTTGACTTGACTTGATATTATATTCTACTCGAAAATACCGGAAAGTTTGCAATCTTTTTCTTTCAAAACAAAAGAGGAGGTTTTAACTTCCTTTAAATTCGCCCCCAGTACGTCTGTGGGTGTAGACTGCTCCTTTCTATCCTATAAATCAATTTTAAGTGACCGTAGACATAATACCCTAAGATAATTAAAAAAATACTTGTAAACATAAATTATTCACATTACAATCAAATTTGAATTATTTTTTAGATCCTTTGTTAATTTTTTTTTCATTTCCTTCGGGAACTATAGCCCATTTTGGGCATTGAGTGATCTTGTGTGTGTATGTGTGTGGAAGTGTGTGTAAATTAGTGTAGGGATCAGATTATAGCCGGTCAAATTTTTGCATTATTTCTTTATTATTTTATTATTTGTACGTCAATAGGATGGTTAATATAAAAAATAAAAGCAATTCAATCGCTTTCAGTTAAATAACCCCTCCCGTGTTTTTACATTTTTGAAACATTTTTAAATATATAATGTTGATTTTATTTAAGTGCACCTAATATTTCTTAGATTTTTTAATATATTAAAAATAATAAGAATTTTGTGAAATTTTTTCCACAATAAATGTACATATTTGACACTTGGTCTCTATAGCTTACTTTATCATTTTATTCCTTTCATAGCATTGCTTCAAATATATAGTCTTTTTGTCTTCAATTTTAATTTTTTAGTGCATAAAAAAATTTATTTGGCTATCTTTTAATGCATATTTTTGCATATTTCAACGTATACTGCATATTACTTGCATATTTCAGCATTTTTAACTGAATATTTTGGCAGTTTTTACTGCATAAAAATTCGGTCTCTACTCTATGATATAATAAAGTCACCCTCCATTTTTTCTCTTTTCATTTAATTTTTTAATTCTTTCTTTTAAATCTTCCCCTTAACATTTTTCTATTTAGTCTTCTACGTACGTATAATATATTCGATACTATGTAGTATCATTGCTTGTAGACACGCAAAATGGCCAATATATATTTAACGAGAGCACACAAAAATGTGGAAATCAGTTTGCTCAAGCAGAGTTTAGATAAGGTCACTAAGGTGCAGTCACCCAGCTGGGCAATTTACCTTGTAAATCAATCCAAATGGTAATCAATTACAAATTCATTTCAAAGAAAACAATAATTTTGCATCCATTTTTCGAGAGGGCTTTTCTTGCTAACCTCAAACAAAAGAATTAACTAAGGTCATCCTATTTTTTTTTCAAGTATAATCACCATATAATCATTACCATAATCCAATTCTTTAAGTTGAAAAACCCGTTAAATTCATTTTTTCTTGGACTGGCTAATATTTTAGCATATACATATACATACATATAAGACTCGATATGGCAGAGTTTTTAAAATTAGCTTGGAAAATTGAAAAATGATTTCTAACAAAACATGGAAATATAAATTCAGTTCATTTATCGTATTTTTAAGAATGAATTCAGTGTTAAAAACATAAAAAAATAAAATATTTGAATTAAGGACTTGGTATGATTATAACATTACTTTATAAGTTTAGGGTTTTAAACTTTTAAAATTAAAAAAAAAAAAGAAAATATTTAGTGGATTTAATTTGAAATTTAATGTAAATTAATTTTTTTTAAATATTTATTATCTTTGAAATTCAGCAGATTTTGGATTTTCACAATCACAATCACAAGATATCAATAAATAGTCCATGCAAATACGAGCAAGACGAGGGTTCCGTTTTAATATAGTATTTTCCAAAATATTTGAGATGAAGAATACTATATAATATTCATCTAGATTAATTTACTATATAATATTCATCTAGATTAATTTACTATATAATATTCATCTAGATTAATTTACTATATAATATTCATCTAGATTAATTTGTAACAACGCTTAGAGAAATTTCTCTAAAAAAATTACGCTCTTGCCTAGAATCGAACCGACGAACTCTTGAACTATAGTCATTGGCTCTACCGATTACTCCATTGCGACATTAATATTTCTATCTTGATTTCTCTTACTAAAACTAGATATTTTTGATTTGGACTTTGTGTCGAGATAATATTGTATTCATTTGAACTCGAATGAAAATGAAAAAACACCAATAGATTTTAAATTAAGAAACATTAAATATATATTAATTAACGAGGCAAATTTGAAATATAATTGTCAGCGCGGCTCCAATCGATTTTCATTAACCAGGCAAATTTGAAATTCTAATTTCTAATTTGGACTCGAATTTTGAAATGAAAGACTCCAATTCATTTTGAATTAAGAAACATTAAATATATTGATCATTATTCCTCCCCCCCCCCCTCGCCACTCAAAAGTTAAAGAGGCGAAACTTTTAAGAGACGATGTATTTTCGGTAGTTTACCGGTATACATTTGGAGTGTGGTTTTTAAGAGGAATAAAATTTTTGGACCGAGACGCTGCCCGCCAGGGCACCAGCCCTGAGGGCCGAGCTTCGAGGGCGTGCCGAAGGCACGCACGAAAAGCTCGTTTATACATAGTTGTCATTAATAAGGGAAGAATGAGAGTTGAAAAGTTTTTATTTTGTCAAGAGTAACAGAGTTGATGATTCATAGAGAGAAAGAAAGAGGTTGCCCTCTGCTTGATGCAAGAAAAAGATGTTTTTTAATTCTGTCTGGCTCTCAAGCTGAGAAAGAAAGAAAACATTTTCCAATATCCAAACTGATACTGATCCCATGAAAAATAATATTTATAATTAAAAAGACTGATGATAAGGGCCAAGCCTTCGAAACTAACAGTCCATTCAAAAAGTCCATAGGATGGCGTTACTAGAATTTTTCCATATGATTTTTATTTAGTACTAACCTTCAAACGATACGTATATAAATTTGACAGCAATCTGACTATTGATTCGTGAGCTATAGCATTTTGAGTGAAGCAACTTTTGTTATTGAAAAAAAAATGGAAAAAGGTGAATTTCGAGTTTTAATAAAGCATTGCTTTTTGATGAAAAAAATACAGTGGAAACCAAACAATGGCTTGATAAACATTATCCGAACTCTGCTCCATCGAGACAAATGGTAGAGAAGTGGATTTCTGAATTTAAACGTGGTCGTACCAGCACAAATGATGCAGAGCGCAGTGGACGCCCAAATGAGGCTGTTATTCCAGAAAACATAAAAAAATCCACAAATTGGTTATGAACGATCGCAAATTGAAGGTGCACGAGCTAGCTGACATTGTAAAGATATCAGATGGTAGTGTTTTTACCATTTTACACGAACATTTGGGTATGCAAAAGCTCTGTGCAAAGTGGGTGCCGCGTGAGCTCACAGTCGACCAAAAACAACAACGAATCGATGCTTCAGAGGAGTGTTTGGCGCTGTTAAACCGCAATAAAATGGAATTCTATCATCGATATGTGACAATGGATGAGACATGGCTTCACTATTACACACCAGAACCCAAAAGACAGTCAGCTGAGTGGACAGCGGTAGACGAACCGAATCCAAAGCGAGCAAAGACGCAACAGTCGCCCGGTAAGGTGATGGCGTCTGTATTTTGGGATGCGAACGGAATAATATTCATTGACTATCTCCAAAAAGGAACCACCATCAACAGCGACTATTACTGTACACTTTTGGATCGATTGAAGGCTGAAATCGCAAAGAAACGGCCACATTTGAAAAAGAAAAAAGTGTTGTTTCACCAAGACAATGCACCGTGTCACAGATCGATGAAAACGATGGCAAAATTGAATGCATTGGGCTTCAAATTGCTTACCCACCCACCATATTCTCCAGATTTAGCCCCCAGCGACTTTTTCCTGTTTTCAGATCTCAAGAGAATGCTTGGTGGAAAGAAATTTAAGTCCAATGATAAAGTAATTGCTGAAACTGAGGGCTATTTTAACGAGAAAGAGAAATCGTACTATAAAAGTGGTATCAAAAAATTGGAAAATCGCTATACTCGTTGTATCTCCCACAAAGGCGACTATGTTGAATAATAAAATCGAGTTTTGTCAAAATTATGTTTTTTTTATACTTATCCTTATTGAATGACCTGTTATAGTCTCAAACAAATAAATAATATATATACAAATATATTTTATATATATGTGTGTATGTTTATTTGCATCAAGCAGAGGACAACCTCTTTGTTTCTCTCTATGAATAATGAGAGTATTAGTGGAATTTTTTCATAATTTTAAGTTAGCAGATCTTGGATTTTCACAATTATTTATTAATAAGATATCATTAAATAGGCCGGCTAAATACGTAATAATTTTATTTTGTGAAACCTACCTAGTAATTTATATTTTTTACTTTTTTAATATGTTTCACCTAGAACCTACACCATTCTCCCTTAACATAAATCAATGAGGTTGTCCAAATGAGTTTTTTTTTTTTTTTTTGAAATTTAATTCGTTCCAATTTGAGTACATACTTATTTATTTATTTATACATTTTAATAAAAATAAACCTACGTGATCAGTGATATACAATAATAAGCAATTATAATGTTCAATATTCTTAATCAGACTCTCCTTATTTATATAAAATTTATTAAAATAAAAAAGACCTATAGAGTTGAAATTTTGCACTGATGTAATGAACTATCATCTCGATAACAAGAAGTAGGGAATTGAAATTGTATATAAAATCGATGCTCGTGTAACTGGCATCAATGTTGAATGTGTTCTTGGAACTAGTTTCGGAAACAAAGTGATGATTGAAATTCACCACCTGAGAGCTGAATATAGACGCAGTTTTTTTACATGAGAAAATATATTCTATTTAGATAAATCAAAGAAAAGGATTTTATATTACACAACACGCACAGAAAAACTGAGCGACTGGATATATACGAATATATGGTATAACTCTCATTTTTTGAATTTCTTTTTTAGAATTATCTCAAATGTGGGAAAAAATAATTTTTCTATGTGCTTTTGTCTGAATTCCATTATCCAGGAATATTTAATTTTTACGAAGCCTAGAAATGCTTGAAATGTGTAGAAATGCATTATAAAAATAATTTTTCGGGTGACTTCGATAACCACAATAACTCAAGAATGATAGTAGCTCATATAAATTTCAACTTTTTCAAAATATATTATAGTATGCTCGCCTGTTAAAGCCGCCTTAGTAATAAACTTAAATACCTATAATAAAATATAAGAATTTTGTTTTTTAATTATTTTGAAAATTATGACATTTTCTAAATTTTTTAAATGAAAAATCTAAAGTGAGAGACCACTCAAAATCTCGCATTGAAAATACAAACATTTTGCTACGAGAGCCAAAATTATCTTCGATTTTCCATTCTTGAGTTATCGTGAAAAATCGCACTCAAAATAGACACACAGACAGAATAATTCCTTGAATTTTTTTTTCACGTTTCAGAAATTTTTAAACAGAATAAAAAAAATTGGAAATTCAATACTAGGGCCAAACCAAGTAGAACTGATTAAAATTTCTAGCTTTAGAACGGTCGAAATTTTTTTTTAAAATTCAGGTAAAATAAAATATTACATTAGTTATTTACATGGGGAGCTGTTGAACGGTTGCAGCTAATGAGGTAAAATTCAGTAAAAAAACTTTTGTACTCAACCTGTTTAAGGGGGTTCGGGACTGTTTATCATTTTTATAAGAAAATTCTCAAATTTATACCACCGAATCATTGATGTATTAAATATTTATTCCCGAAATTTGAAGTTGATCGTCTGTTCCATTACTGAGAAATAAATTATTGAAAATTGTCCTTTTAAAAGAGCTATAACTTCTATATAAATTATACCATTTTCAACAAATGTATACAGTCAATAATTCAACTTTTATGAATCTAATGATACATTTTTCAATAGATTTGACAGTCTACTTAATTAGTTATTCATAAATTTAAAAACAAAATGTTATTTGCAACTAACAGATATAACAAAAGCACTAGTGTAGAATTCCAACTCTATTTCCTGAAAGAGATTTTGTGTTAAATAAATGTTTTTATATTGAGAAAAAATTTACCTCAATATCCTTTTTATTAATATTATAAAAACAAAGATTTTTATTCGAAATTAACCTCATTATTAACAATTTTTTTTATTAAAAAATTTAGTAGGCAAATGTTGTCACTCTGCAGAAATACAAAAGATTTTTTCAAAGATCAACCAGATAGATAAGCTGTCCAGAACGATTTAATAGGCAGCAATGCGATTTTTAAAAAAGTTCTTAATTCTTACCTCCAGTGGTTTATTTTATTTTTTTATTCTATTTATTTATTTTTTATATATTTCGAGAACAAAGTTCATTTGGTCAGGTTGTAAGTGATAATTAGCTTTCATTTATGTACACAATACACATATTTGTTTATGTGTGTGTGTGCATGTATGTCAATTTGTGTAGGGGTCAGATTATAGCCGGTCAAATTTTTCTAGTAAGCCGGGCTTGAAGTCTGTGCTCTGGCAAACTCATTATATTCTCCGACAACCATTTTTTATTTTTTAATTAAATATATTTTCTATTTCCGAATTAAATTGGTTATTTAAAACTAAAGATTTGAGCATCTTTTTTTTTGAAAATAGTTGGAATGTTTTTCAAAAAATCAGCTCGTGGGGGGATGAATCCCCTCTGATATCGCAATTTAATAATATTTCTACTAAAATCTTAGAATTTGTACGAAAAAGATTGATTAAATTCTTTCTATTTTAAATTGGTTATAGTTAAATAAATATTTACAAAAATATCCGGAGAGATTGTGATTATGGTATATATACTATATCCGTACTGTCATGGATAATAATTTTATTACATACCTATTGAAGAACTGTATTTATCCCCCACTTGGGAATCAAACCCGAGTCACAAAAAAAGCAACCCGGGTTATTGGCTGGATTTCGATTCGTATTTTCGATAGACATATTTGTAAAACATGTATCGATTCATTCATGTATTATTTTCTCATTTATGAATAATTCTCTTAACTTTTTGGCCTTTAGTTAGTCTCTTTGTTTACTTTAGATACCTTTTACTTCCAACAAACACGAAAGCTCTTAAGAATATTAAAAAGAATTTCGTGCAAAGTAAAAAGAAAAGTAGATTTTGAATAGCATGAAGAGAACTTCATCAGTCAATGGGAGACTCAAATGAAATTAGGCCAATTGCGTGCGAGGGGGATTAAACGCGAAAATCACTCACAAAAACCGACTTAAAAAAATAATAATAGGAAACTGGTGTGGGCACCACATGACGTTCACATTAAATTCTCTTTCATTCGAATCATACCAAATTGTCATCATTCAAATTATTACTTCAATTTGCTTATAACCCAAGCCGTTTTGATAAAACCGGAAAAAAGACGAAGTCACAAAATACCAAATATCTACCATTAAACATGTACTTCCGGTTCTTCGATTTTAGCCAAAATCTCGAGGTTTTTTTATCAATATACCTTTAGGATAGATTTTTGAATCCCTGCTATGGTTATGGCCATAATAATTTATTTGTTAGATTAAAAAAATAATGTCAAAATAATAAAAAAAATTTAGTCTTAAAAAAAATTATTAATGTTTTAAAAATAAATATATATTTATATATATGGATCATTCCATGCCAAATCGACCACTTTTGACCCCGACTCCTTTCGATTTGGTTGAAACTTTTTTATCTTTTTCTACACTATCGAAAACATTTTTCAGAATTC
Organism: Forficula auricularia; assembly: GCA_024734495.1. Taxonomy (NCBI): domain Eukaryota; kingdom Metazoa; phylum Arthropoda; class Insecta; order Dermaptera; family Forficulidae; genus Forficula; species Forficula auricularia. The sequence goes on from JALMQS010000070.1 coordinate 15,706,650, forward strand.
TTTCAAATTTTTTATTCACCGCTGTTTTTTTCTTTCAAACGCTCATAACTATTTGAAAAATTGACTAATCGGGACATTTTTTATTTTTTGATATTTTCGTTTTTAAACGTGCTTTTTAGAAAAAAATACAAAAAAAAAAATATTCAACTTCATATTCAATAAGATTTTTCAGTTTTTCTAAAAAAATCATTGATTTTTTGAAATTTGACATTTTCGAAATTTTTTTTTTTTCAAAAAAATCTTTGATTTTTTCTGCGTAGAATGCCGCAAACCACAAGTTGGTCGGACTTTTCTTTCTTTTTTTTTGTATAATTGAAAAATATTTTTCTTATTTTTTCGCAATTTTTTACTTTACCATACAGGGTATGGTCAAGTATTGTAATCGCGCATGAAAAAAGTCTTTTTTTCCTTCTTTTTTTTCAAAATATCTCAAAAACGGCTGAAACTATATTGATTAAAAAAATTGAGCGAAACCATGGCATTTTGCTCTACAAAAAAGCCTTAATAGGTGAACATCGAAAAAATTATATTTTTCGAGATAATAATTGTTTTGTCAAAATGTCTGTTAGTTAATCTGTGCGTTACCAAATTTTTGTGGACGAGCTCAAAAACTAGTGTGAATATCGAAAACAAATTTCACACGTAGTTTTGGCCCATTGAGATTAAGAGCTGATTAGATTTTGGTGCATATCGACCCAAAATTAAGGGGCGTCGAAGGGGGTTAAAAATTAAAAATCTAGGTCGTTTGAGCAAACTCAACCAAATTTTGTATACATAATCAGTGGACCGTCAGAAGTCTAAAAATGCAAAATCTAACCACCCAAAATGGGGGGGGGGGCGGAGGGTCAAAAAATGAAAATCTTGGCCATTTACCAAACTCAACCAAATGTTGTATAGATAATCAGTTGACCCCCAAGAGTCTAAAAATGCAAAAACTAACCCCCTCCCCTACATGATTATAAATAATTTTATAAAATATTGAATAAAAGTGAGGGGGCCAGGTTGTATGGTAAAGTCAAGTGGATGGTCACATCAGAACACGTCGGCTTATTTTTTTAAGTTATCACATCAAAAAAGGTTAAATTAGAATTCTTCTAATACATTTATTAAAGTATTAGGTACAGAATCCTCGGTTTGTATGTCCCAAATTGCACTTGACCGCTTTAGCAATTTGCGATACTCGGTAGGTCTTAAGAGCACAATTTATTACATTACATTTTATAATTTTAATTTTCTTTTTGTTTTTTCGATATGACTCCAAAAAATGCGTGCAATGGAATCTGTTTGGATGGAGGAGATTGAGTGAATGTCGAAAGGGGCGGTTCGCGGGGTGAGGGAGGGGTGGTAGTATGTGGTCAGGGTGGGGGAAGGGCGACCAATGTCAGCATCTCATCACAGTCATACAGGTTCTAGCGATAACGATTCCAAGTCTATTTCATGTCCTTAATAGACAATTCACCTTAAAATATTCAAATAAATCTCCCCCTCGCAAGGGGACAGACGCCATAGTCGAAGGAAAAACTACTTCCAAATCCCCCAACATGGAGGAGGAAGTTTTTCTCATTTTTTTTTTTTTTTTTTTAATAATTAAACTAATGTGGTAGTATTATAAAAATTCAAAATTAATTAAGTATTTTAAGAGTCGATAAACGCACTTTGCGAATTTCACTGATTTGTAAATGAAAATTTCACCAGTATGAGAAAAAATAAGCTGACGTTTTCTGATATGGCCATCCACTTGACTTTACTATACAACCTGGCCCCTCACTTATATTTAATATTTAATAAAATTATTTATAATCATGTAGGGGGGTTAGTTTTTGCATTTTTAGACTTCTGGGGACTGACTGATTATGTATACAAAATTTAATTGAGTTTGGTAAATGGCAAAGATTTTCATTTTTTGACCTTCCGCCCCCCCCCCATTTTGGGCCGCTAGATTTTGCATTTTTAGACTTCTGGGGGTCCACTGATTATGTATACAAAATTTGGTTGAGTTTGCTCAAACGACCTAGATTGTTAATTTTTAATCCCCCCTCGACTCCCCTTAATTTTGGGTCGATATGCACCAAAATTTAATCAGCTATTAATCTCAATGGACCAAAACTACGTGTGAAATTTGGTTTCGATATTCACACTAGTTTTTGAGCTAGCTCGTACACAATTTTGGTAACGCACAGACTAACTAACTAACAATTGACAAAACAATTATTATCTAAAAAAATATAATTTTTTCGATGTTCACTTATTAGAGATTTTTTGTAGAACTGAATACCATGGTTTCGCTCAATTTTTTTAATCGAAACAGTTTCAGCCGTTTTTTAGATATTTTGAAAAAAAGGAAAAAAAACACTTTTTTCATGCACGATTACAATACTTGACCATACCCTGTATGGTAAAGTAAAAATAAATAGCAAAGGGTATGTGTAGCATATTTCTTTTTCATTTAGTTCAGTTAAATGTTGTTTTTTTGTTTAGCTTTGTCGACAATTTAGCCAAATCCTAAGGGCCAGTTTTATAAAAAAAATTTATCCGCGGCTTACTCAACTCTGGGTCGAGAGTTACCCTGGACTTCCAGATAATGTGATTTTCATAAAACAAAATAGGGGTCGAGTTAGCCCACCCGAATTCAAGCGGAGAAAAATAAGTTGGCAACGGCGAAATTTCCTGAATTTTAGTTATTTTTATAAAAAAAACAAACATATTTTTTTCCAAAAACGAATTTAACTAAATAATTAAATACAAAATCATATAAAATTGATGTTAAGGTTATTTTGTAAGTATTATTTAAAATTTTGATATTAGATAATTATTTTTAAACAAATATACCCTATAATTAAAATTGATTCAAAATAAACTCATGAATTTACCATAAACCTGGCCCCTTTCCTATATTTAATATTTAATAAAATAATTTATAATTATATACGAACCCCCCCCCCACACTCTTAATTTTGGGAACTTTAGCAATTAATAATATCTCCTTTTAATTATGAAACTATTTTATTAGAAATATCTGCTTTCTTCGATTTTAGTTGGAAATTTTTTTACTTTCACATTTATATTCTATAGAATACAATGGCGAAGTATTGCGATGGCCTAACTGGTTTAATTTAATTTATTAGATTTTACTTTTAAAAAATAATAATAATAATTTTTTTATTTTATTCTAGTTCCGTGTTAACATAAATTAAAATTCTATATAAATTTATATAGGTATATTTGGCTATATTTAATACTAACTGCAAGGCCCGCCTTCGGCGGCTCTTTACTAGCAGGGGCAGGCCCCCTGGACCCCCAGCCCTCGAAGCCCACCCTCACGCCCCACGCCCGGCGAAATTTTTTCAAACAAAAGTTGTCAGAAATCACATCCCCTACAATTTTGTTTATCATAAAATTTGCCGTAGGGTTAATAGTTTAGGAGTTATTTGATAATTTTCATTCGTGCGCCCCCCCAAACCCCGTTCTGGGGTCAAAATATCAAAACGTTATATAGCTAAAAACGTAAGTTAGAAGACATCTGATGTAAATATGAAATTTCATAATAATTCCTTTAGCCGTTTTTACGTGAATCGTGAGCAACTTTTCGGAAACCACTGAAACAGACAGACATACATACAGACATACAGACATACATACCGACAGGAATTTTGTTGAGGGTGTTTTCGTTCATAACTTTGCTTGAAACGTGTGCAACTAAAATTTGGCGTGATTTGGAGCAATGTACAGACAAAACCTTAATTTTAAATACACTCGGGAGCAGCTAAATCGACTCAACCTCTAAGCGCGCATACAAAGTTGTTTTTCTTTTAAATGGCCAAGCCGATATTTATAAAATAAATATATCTTTAAAGCTTATTTATTTATCTTTATATTGATATCAATTTCAAGCAAATCTGCTCATTACTTTTTAAATTATGTGATCTGAATGGCTGAACTGGAAAAATTGCTGTTCCTAGCTGCCGCTACTTGTTAGTTACAATTTCCTTATAAAAACCAATGTAACCAATTATTCTTATTAATCGATTTTCAGCAATTGACCTGAACACATCTACGCAAATTGACACAATTGTTTTTAGAAAATCATGGATACTAAGCCAGAAGTTGCCGCTCAAGTTGTTGCTCTGTTGGAACAGAGCCTTAGCCAAAGAGAAGTTGCTCGTCAATTGAACTTAAGTCAGTCTACTGTCTCAAGGGTCTACAGAAGGTTTCAGGAGACTGGTGCCTTCACTCGGAGACCGAATACCCGCCGCCACCGGTGCACGTCTGAGAGGGATGACCGTTTTATTGTCACGACGTCTCTCCGAAACCGCCACCTCACTGGTGTCGATGTCCAGCAGCAGCTGAGAGAAGTTCGAGGTCTGGCTGTCAGTCGGTGGACAGTCAGAAGACGCTTGAAGGAAGCCAACCTCACTTGCAGAAGACCTGCCTCTGGGCCAAAATTAACCTCACGTCACCGTCAAGCTCGACTTCAATTTGCTCGAGAGCATCTCAATTGGAGTATCGACCAATGGCGGGCTGTCCTTTTCACAGATGAGTGTAGAGTGTGCATTCATGGAAGTGACAGGAGAAGTCGGGTCTACAGGCGTCAGGGAGAGCGATTTTCTCAATGCTGTTTCTCTCAAACAGTGTCACATGGTGGTGGTTCCTGCATGATTTGGGGTGGCATTTCTCTGGAGGGAAAAACAGATATTGTTTTTGTGCCTGGTGGAGGCCGGGGAGGGGGTCTAACAGCTGACCGTTACATTGCTGACATTCTTCTGCATCATGTTGTTCCTTATAAAGGATTTATTGGGGAAAATTTTTTACTGATGCATGATAATGCCCGGTGCCACACTGCGATGGTCACTCGGCAATACATGACCGAAGTCGCTATCCACACCATAGAGTGGCCAGCGCTAAGCCCAGACATGAATCCCATCGAACATATGTGGGACCACCTCAAACAAAGGGTTCGAGCCAGAAATTCGGTACCTTCGACCATTGATGAGCTTAAGACAGCTTTGTTAGATGAATGGGAAGGCATCCCTCAAGATTTTATAAAAAAACTCATCAGGTCGATGCAGGATCGCATGCGGGCTGTTATAAAAGCTAGAGGGGGCAACACAAATTATTAAGAAAATAAATTTTCTTTGTTATGTTTAAAATGTCAATTTTATTTTAATTTTGAACATCCCTACTTTTCCTTTCCTTTACACCCTTTTTTCCTTTCATTGTCATTCAGATCACATAATTTAAAAAGTAATGAGCCGATTTGCTTGAAATTGATATCAATATAAAGCTAAATAAATAAGCTTTAAAGATATATTTATTTTATAAATATCGGCTTGGCCATTTAAAAGAAAAACGACTTTGTATGCGCGCTTAGAGGTTGAGTCGATTTAGCTGCTCCCGAGTGTATATAGATTATATAATAATAATAATAATAATAATATTATTATTATTATAAAAATAAATAATATAACGATTTGTTTTGAATTATTTTGATTTAAAACTCTAACCTATAAAATGCTTTTCTAATGTAAATAAACACAGTGTTATCCCCAGGATAAAGATTAACCCATCAAATTCGGAGAGTAAAATATTGGGGGGTTAAGTTTGAGAACACCCTCTTTTTTTTATGAAACACATTTCGAGAGCTAACTCCAAGGTCTTCTCTAGCATAGGGCCATCCTATTTTTATGAAACTGGCCCTAAGTGAAGTAATTTTCAAATTTTGGTATGTATATCACCGCTTTCCGTTTTATTTTTAAAGAAACGTTTCTGAAAAAGCCGATTAAATTATTAAATATAAATATTTGACTTTAAATTGGATTGGCGTCATTTTAAATTTTTTTATAATTTATTGGTTATACGATTGCCTTTCTCAGTGAATTATTTTAAATAATAAACTTCATATGTTTTTTGAAAATGTTTGATCATGTTATCTATTCTGTCGATTCGATTCTTTTTCATTCTATACATGAGTTGATTAAGAATTTGTCCCCCCTGCCTGATACTAGTGGTCGAGAAAGCTGGCTGGCCTGTGAGACATGTAAATTCTCCTGAGAGGTACTTTGCATGTTCTACCTCTCCTATTAAGAACGACAACGTAGGAAGGAGAAGTCGCCCTTGAAGACAACCTAATCGCCCTACAGACCTTCTGCCTTTCAAAGTCATTGCCAGCCACTAGAATCACTTTTCCTCAAGACTTTTTTTTTATTATTTCAACTTTTTCGTTAATTAAATGTGATGAAAGATGAAAGACAAACACACCCGACCTCCACTACACGTGCTACGAGAGAGGAAATAATAATATACGTACTTTTACTATATGACAAAAGGCGGTAGTAGTGACATCTGCTATGAGATGCAAAAAGATAATCGTGCATTTTTAGCAAAGGTGCTGCATCTACTCGGTGCTGTACTTTCTGGAACGAGTGCATCTATATATATAAAATTAAGGTTTTGTCTGTACATTGCTCCAAATCATGCCAAATTTTGGTTGCACACGTTTCAAGCAAAGTTATGAACGAAAACACCCTCAACAAAATTCCTGTCTGTATGTATGTATGTCTGTATGTTTCCGTCGTTTCCGAAAAGTTGCTCACGATTCACGTAAAAACGGCTGAAGGGATTATTATGAAATTTCATATTTACATCGGATGTATTCTAACTTACGTTTTTAGCTATATAACGTTTTGATATTTTGACCCCAGAAGGGGGTTTGGGGGGCGCATGAATGTATATAATCAAATAACTCCTAAACTATTAACCCTACGGCAAATTTTATGATAAACAAAGTTGTAGGGGATGTGATTTCTGACAACTTTTGTTTAAAAAAATTTGGCCAGAGTGTATGGGAAAGTTAAGTGGATGGCCACATCAGAACACGTCAGTTTATTTTGTAATTTATATTACTATGAAAATATTTTTAGAAGTTTCATTGGAAACATTTAGAACCCCCAGAGATGATTATTGATTATTTCGCGCTGGTGCTCTACGCGTTCCAAACCCTATCTCACTGCTAGAGAATTCCAGGGAACTCGAACGCTCATACAGAACAGAAAACTCTGCCTACATCTCCCGACAGCGTCTCCGGGTCTTTTTGGTATATTAAAAAAAATATCCAAAATCGTTCCAGTAGTTCGATTTTTAATGGGGATCCAAAAACAGACCTGGGATCACTTTTGAACATCCCAAAAACTATCACTTTTTTCGATTTTTCCCATTTTGATCACATAGGAGCACATTTTCGATAAATACCACTCTATACATGTTTAAACTAGATTGAATTTGCTGCAATTGAAACAAAGTTGCATCTTAAATGGATAATGGTAATCAGTGCTGCAATGAGGTTGAAGTTTTTACAAAATGCAATTTTTTGCAAAAAATTGTAGTTTTTCCTTCATAAAATGAAAACCACTCATCCTAGAAACTTGATTCCTATCTCATTGTCTTGGAAATTTTGTTACTTGAACGTTTACTTGGACCACCAGGTCGCAAACTGAGATTTGGCATACCCACACCATACCAAACGATCCTAGAAAAAAATCTTTTCCCGCAATTAATGTAAGCTGAACTACTTTTTGGATCCTCTATTTACTGGGCTAATTGTCAACTTTCTTAATTTTTCCAAATTCCAATTTGAAAATGCGAACATGTACTCTTGTTTTTTAAATGTCCGTCAATGATAATAGTTAATTATTTCACTTCTTTGTTCTTAAAAAAAAATCTGTAAGAAAAGTATATTTTAATTTTTTACTTTACCATACAGGGTATGGTCAAGTATTGTAACCGTGCATGAAAAAAGTGTTTTTTTCCTTCTTTTTTTCGAAATATCTCAAAAACGGTTTATTTTCTATTTTATTTAAGAGTGACTGGATAAAACTGCTTTGGTTGTTTTTATATACGGTAATAAAATTGTTTAAAATAATAAAACTGCTTTATTATTTTCACTTTACTTCAAAATAAAATTAGGCCTACTCTGAAAATGAAAAGGGGGCGATAGGTATTAGTCAACATCCAAAAAGGGGCGATGCGCCACAAAAGGTTGGGAACCACTGTATTAAACACTCCAAAATATGTTTAAATATGTTAATATTCACTTCGATTCGAATACCCTGAAAATGTGTGACAGCCTATCCATGTTGGGCGTCTCTGTCGCATCTGACCTGTCTTGGAATGAACACATCTCCTCTGTGGCGAAATCTGCAGCAAGGAAGATTGGCTTCTTATTCAGGTCCAAGCGATTTTACAAACCCCCACAACTTCTCACCATCTACAAGGCCCAAATCCGCCCCTGTCTCGAATACGGCTCTCATCTGTGGAGAGGAGCCTCAAAATATTCTCTTGCTACCCTTGATGCAATTCAGAAACGAGCCGTCAGGCTAATTGATGATTCTACCCTCACCGACTCCCTCGACTCGCTGGCTCATCGAAGAGATGTCTCCGCCCTTTCCCTTTTCTATAGATACTATCACGGCAGGTGCTCTGATGAGATAAAATCAATAATTCCCCCCAAAGCATACTTTGCACGCAGCACACGTTTTGCCGACTCCCAGCACTCTTTCGCGGTCAAATTAGAAAAGTGCCGGACCACTTCATTCGCGAATTCATATATCCCCATGACTTCAAGGAACTGGAACTCTCTCCCAGCCTCTATCTTTCCCAGCACCTATGATCTTCAAACCTTCAAAACCAGGGTGCATAGACACCTACGTCTACACCCTCTCACTTAATCAACTTTCCCTTCTCTTCGGTAATGCAAGGGTCTTTCGAGATCCATAGGGGCTACATCTTTACTGGTGCACCCCTTCTTGCATTCGATTGCATTAAAAAAAAAAAAAAAAAAATTCATTTCTTTTAATCCATTCAAAAATAACATAACCGAATGAGGAATGATCTCAGAAGATCTAAGGAAGAATATCAATAATATTCAGTTATAGTAAAAATTTATTCCTTATTTATGTAACATTTTGTGTGTCACTTTACATATGAACACGTGTACCTATATATTTAACCTTTCATTGATTGTTAGAATGCCATTGAATATTTTATAACTTATCAGTGGAATTTCATTTATATATTTAAACTTAGGAAACAACTTTACGTACACATACATATTTATTATTGTGGACAAAGGCTGTATTTTTTAAAAAATAAAAAGATAAGGCGCCACTAGAGGCGTGGACTAGGAAACGTGTGGCTCGAGATCAATTCCAGCTTGGTTTACCAAATTTTAACGTAGACAAAATTAAATTCTGCGCAGGTCCTGGATATAAAAATGTGAAGGAAGTTCCAAGATAATAGATAGGATTCAATTGTAAGTAACTAAGAAAATTAATAGATATACTAAAAGGGCGGAAAATTAGAAAAAATAAACTAGTATGCTCACCACACGACTTTCACTGAGGGGTGATCCGCGATTGGAAGTAGGTGTACACCTCTTTGGAAGTATTTTGGAAGTACTTGGAAATATTTGGAAGTACTTGGAAATATTTGGGAGTGCTTGGAAATATTTGGAAGTACTTGGAAATATTTGAAAGTACTTGGAAATATTTGGAAGTACTTGGAAATATTTGGAAGTTCTTGGAAATATTTGAAAGTACTTGCGAATATTTGGAAGTACTTGGAAATATTTGGAAGTTTTTGGAAATATTTGGAAGTACTTGGAAATATTTGAAAGTACTTGCGAATATTTGGAAGAACTTGGAAATATTTGGAAGTACAAGTGGAAGTAGGTGTACAGTATATTTGGTCGCGGTTAACCCCTCGACTTTCGCATTCTCATTTGAAATCATCGCGGCACACTCCTAATTTACACCCCCTTCCTTTATTTAAATCGGATTTAAATTTATACACGACTAATAACTCGTGACACTTGATAAGTAACCAATTTAAAGAAAAATAGTTAGTGCCATTTTTGAAAAAAAAAAAGAATAATCTTTCATGGGTAATAAACGTAAAGCACGCTAAGTGTACATATTTATATTTCAGAAAGGTTCGCCTTCTCAGCAGTCAAAATTTAGGTATATTTTAATTAAAATTTATTTGAAAAATCGAAATACTTTGTGGTAATGGATTTGAAATAATAATTAAACAAATCAATCTTTTAATAGAATTTGAAAAAAAATATATAAATAATATTTTAGATATTATGCATGACTTGATATTGAATAAGAAAGAGTCTGAATAATTAAGTTAAAAATTACTCTGTATTTAATTACTCTAGGAATGCTCACTTAACCCACTGAGCTACCGCGCTCACAGAGACGTGGCTCGGAAAATAGGCCTTATAAATGACCTCGGACAAGAATCCCTTAATAAGAAATCATTAAATAAATGTCTTTAAGAATTACACCAAGCCAATAGCAATGTGTAATTTAATTGAAATTTTTTATTCAAAATTCATTTCAAATATGAAAAATTTGAATTCAAACGTGTCCATTGTTGCAATCTAAGCTTTGAAATTGTCATTTTATTGTCTAATTGATATGTTTATTAGATGATGATTGTAAAGCGAAGCTAATCAAAAAAAAAATTCTCTCTTATTTACTTTGTTTAAAATTCTGATTTTAATGTAATTCCTGAATAAATTTTTATGAAGAAACCAAGTAAATATATAATCCAAGTTTCTTATACGAGAAGCTTCTCAAAGAAGAAACGTGCTTCTTTTTTTCTTTAGAATCTTAATTATTATTTTTGTTTTATCTAGGTGTCTTATTGAAATTCTTTTCCCCGTTGAATGAAAGAAAATGCTTGCTTCCATGACTGGGGAGGTTTTTTTACGGAGTGAGCTTGTTAGCCTTACGCCCAACCCCTTTTAGTTGCCTTTTACGACAAGCAGGGAACACTATTGACCTATTCTACCCCCGGTTCATAGGGGTATCAGGGGCGGTTGTATGTGCAAAGTAAATGCTTTTACACTTTCAGTGTCTGTTATTTGATTGGCCATCCCAGTCCCTCCATTTACCATTCTACCCTTTGCCACTTGTAAAAAGCATTTACTTTGCGACATACATACAGGCCCTCAGTGTGAAATATTTTTTTTTTTACAATTAGCAGTTATTGGTAGAAATTCGAGAAATTTAATAAATCAACTGATGTGGTCACCACACGACTTTCACATTCTCACGATACTCCTAATTTACACCCCCTTTCTTTATTTCAATTGGATTAAAATTTATACACGACTAATAACTCATGACACTTGATAAGTACACCAATTTAAAATAAAAATCCTTAGTGCCTCTGCGACTTATGGTTGCGAAACGACGGGGGAGGGGGGGGTACATACGTACATACGCACCAATGGATTTTTGGCCCCATTTTGGCCTCTGGGGACAACAATATTTTGTTTTATGTCCTAAATCTGGTTTCCAACTATTAAAAGCATAGATTCCTTCCACCCGAAGTTAGGAAATGTAATTAACTTTTTTCATCTCTGAGATAGAAAAGCACTCAAATTGTCAGGATCCAGGTAGGCGATCGCAATACTTCACATTACTATATTATATTCTAGGTTGCTAGACTTTAGACTTTAGACATATAGTTTGAAATATTAATTTAAGTAATGTTTAGTCCTCTAGCTTTAGAGGAGAGTATCAGTGGCTAGCTGTGATTTTAAGTCGATTCTCCATTTCTTCAGCAATAGTTACCATTGTATAGTAGATAGGTATATTATGACCCTTTGAAGTTGATCACTGGTAACTCACTGAAAACAATATTTTATCCCAGAGATTGGCTATTCTAAGCTAAGGGTAAAGTAAAAATATTGAAATAAAAATCTTATCACACAAATAGTTTTATTTATTAACACCAATAGAATTGGATAAAATTAAAAACACAAGAGTTTTTTAATTAAATAGGCCAGACGTTTCGTTGATTTATTTTGACTTCCTCAGTGGCCCATTTTATCACTCTTTGTGAAAAAACAATTTCATTATCATGTTTTGTCTTATAGTGAAATTGTTTTTTTGACAAAAAGTGATAAAATGGGTTACTAGGTAGTCAAAATAAATTGACAACTGATAAACAATAACTCTGTGTTTTTAATTTTATCCAATTCCCTACTATTCCTGTTACTATGGATACCAATGATGCAACGTTTTTTTTTTTTTTTTTTAATTTGAATCAATCAATATTGTTCCTTGTAGTCTTTTTTTAACCGACTTCAAAAAAGGAGGAGGTTCTCTATTCGACTGAATTTTTTTTCTACTTTACAAATAAGCTTTTGTTATGCAGGGTCGGGAAGAAAATTTGTAAAAATGAAAGAATAGCGTATATTTTTTCAAAACATATTGTTACGAATTGGTACTAGTAATTGTAGTAATATTTATTTTGGTGGTATATTAGTAAAAATCCTAATGGAAGGGATAAGAAATGAATATGACATTGAATTGATTAATGGAATTAATAAAATAGATTAATATCAATTTTAATAAAAGAGAAATTATAATATTAGAAAAAATATAAATCGGTTGGTTAGGTTGCATACATTCAGGAGTCCTCGTGGACGCGTAACCGTAGCATAGACAGACTGGAAGCTTTGCAATTAGAAGGATTAATTAAATCGACAGAATTTTAAGCTATGAAACTACAAAAAAAAAAAAAAAAAAAACGAAAAGTAAGCATGATCTTTTGTAAAAATATATAATTATATGGTATTAATAATTATAATCTTAGAAAATCATAAGATGGTGTCATCTATTAAATCCGATGGAATGGAATATTTTTAATTATATGGCATGGGTATATGTTTAAATTTAGAATCACTAGATCGTGAAATTTTACAGATTAGGATAACAATCTTTGAGTAAAATATTTAACGCGTTTAGATATGTCAGAGAGGTTCGCATTTTTTTATTTTTTTTATTTTTAATGATATTGATGAGAGAAGGAGATACACCAGAAGGTGCATCCCCTAAAGGCCTGTAAGGGCTGGTCCCTCCATCGTGAAAAGAACAGAGTAGAAGGAAAGAAGCCGGGATCACGAGCCAAATCTCAGAAACTTAGATACAATTCAATATCCAATTCACTAAGTTTTTAGGGGCTTCGAGCAGTGGTAAATTCTCCGATCGATCGCATCCCGCATTGCTGTTACTGGCACTCGGGTTCGATTCCCGAGGGGTGAAAAACAGCCTTTCTGACATATAATTAAAAATAATCCATTCCATCGGATTTAATAAATGACACCATCTTATGATTTTCTAAAAAATTTGAATCTATTGCCATCGGCAAATTGAAATCTTTCAAATAATTATAATAATAACATAACAAAAAATGCAATAGATAAAAACAACGAAACATTTAGATGTCAATATAACCTATCATTTTAAAACAAGAATATACTACCCCCCCCCCCAAAAAAAAAAAAAATGAATATATATATTTTAACTTTTATTTATTTTGCAATTCTAGAATTAGTTTTTCTAAAACATAATGCTAAATGAAAATAATTTTAAATTCATCTATTATTTATTTAAAAACTTCTAATTAAGCTCATAAAACTCAAAAACTTTGAAAAAAATAATTAAATCAAGGTTCTACAATTGGCCGAAATTAGGTGGCTAGTTAACGGGGAAGGAATTACATTGCTCCTATGGGACAATAGGGTGGTCCTTATTTTGGGTATTTTCAAATTTTTACGCTGACTCATATGGTTCGAAATAAATAAAAAAAAAAATATCCCCAAGTTTCAAATCTCTATCTGAATTTTAACTTGTACCGCACAGCGATGTAAGTTTCCCATCTAAATAACATGGGGTTTTTGGTATTCAACGATCAATTTTTTATTCCGGCCAAAGTAATGTTTCAAAAAAATTGAAATATCTGTAGGCTTTATCTTTATAATAGTAGCTATTCATCAGAATTTTTACATATTTTTAGCTAGATAAAATACTACTATATCTTAGTGTTAGTAAGTTATAGACCTCAAAATTATAATAGCTAAAAATCTATAAAAATTCTGAGGGATAGCTACTATTATAAGAATAAAGTCTACAGAGTTTCAAATTTTTTGAATCATTACTTTGGCCGGAATAAAAATATTGATTTTTCAATCCCCAAAACCTTGTTATTTAGATGGGAAATTTGCATAGTTGTGCGGCACAGGTTAAAATTCAGATAGAGATTTGAAACTTGGGGATATTTTTTTTTTTTTATTATTTCGAACCATATGATCCTCTGTCAGAGTAAAAATTCTAATCGAATCAATGTTGCCTCCTCAATTACTCTCGACCTAGACAAACTGAATAAATAGGGCTTTCGAAATTTAGTTAACTTTAATTCAAACAAGACTCAATGTTGTCTAATTTCTAGGCGCGAAAATAAAGATTTCCCTGATATTCACTTCGATTCGAATACCCTGAAAATGTGTGACAGCCTATCCATGTTGGGCGTCTCTGTCGCATCTGACCTATCTTGGAATGAACACATCTCCTCTGTGGCGAAATATGCAGCAAGGAAGATTGGCTTCTTATTCAGGTCCAAGCGATTTCACAAACCCCCACAACTTCTCACCATCTACAAGGCCCAAATCCGCCCCTGTCTCGAATACGGCTCTCATCTATGGAGAGGAGCCTCAAAATATTCTCTTGCTACCCTGGATGCAATTCAGAAACGAGCCGTCAGGCTAATTGACGATTCTACCCTCACCGACTCCCTCGACTCGCTGAAATGTCTCTGCCCTTTCCCTTTTCTATAGATACTATCACGGCAGGTGCTCTGATGAGATAAAATCAATAATTCCCCCCAAAGCATGATTTGCACGTAGCACGCGTTTTGCCGACTTCCAGCATTCTTTCGCGGTCAAATTAGAAAAGTGCCGGACCACTTCATTCGCCAATACATATATCCCCATGACTTCAAGGAACTGGAACTCTCTCCCAGACTCCATCTTTCCCAGCACCTATAATCTTCAAACCTTCAAAACCGGGGTGCATAGACACCTACGTCTACACCCTCTCACTTAATCAAGTTTACCTTCTCTTCGGTAATGCAAGGGTCTTTAGAGATCCATAGGAGCTGCATCTTTACTGGTGCACCCCTTCTTGCATTCGATTGCATTAAAAGAAAAAAAAATCGAAAATATCCAAAACAAGGACCACCCTAATGGGATAACTTTCTGTATCCAGATTTCAGGAGTCGTAAATTTCTTATTCCATTACATGTATTTACTATTTCTATATCCTGAGAATATATATCACATCTTATCATGATTTTTATCAATTATAAATAAAATAAAAATTATTTAAATAATCAGGGTTAAATTATCATTGAAATATAAATATATAGATTTATTTAAGTTAATTAATTATTTCAAAATAAATTTTTTATCAATTTATTTATTAATCAGAGAACCCCCGTTACCAAAATGGTCATTAGGATGGGACATGGTCGCCCCTAGACGATAAGACCAATGGGAAGACCCATAATGAGATAATTAAGGATAACAAAACCCTTGACTTGGCTAGATAATTTAAGAGTTTTTTTAAAAGCTTAAAACCGTTATGCTTGACGGAAAACTACAAGAACAGCTTTAGAATATCATATACGGTAACTTCAGAGTAAAAGTAGTAGTAATTATAGTATCACTTTTGTTATTATTTTTAATTTTTTGAATTACCAATTTTGGAAAACTGTTATGAATTCTTATAACAATTTGAACCTCGATTTGAGAATCCTATTATTTTAGGTGTTTTAAGATTTTTGTCCTTTTATCAAAACTTCTTTAAAAATTTGTTTTCTAAGTGGGGTAAAATAATTCTTGATTGACATTCCATAAAGGAATTATTAAGGAAAATAATTTGTTTTAAAATGTTTATTATTTTTAATAATAATTTTAATAAATCAAGTGAATGTCTAAAAAATTGTAACAGAATTTTGAATTTTTCATTTCTAAAATGAAAGATTAATAAAAAGTTGATTTTATTTTAAACATAAGGAAAATGACACGTTTTAATGTCGTGTGCACACTAGTTAGTTTTTAATATAAATAATTATCTAATTTACTTACAACTAAACGATGAAATTGTTACATAAAATCACTTTTTCGTGTCGGTGCTAAAAATATACATTTTATGAATCGCACTCGACGGATCTTACTTAGTACGTTTGACGGGTAAGCTGGCTTATATAGTTTATTTGGCACCGACTTCAAAAAGTGATTTCATGTAATAATTTCATCGTTTAGTTGTAACTAAATTAGATAATTATTTTATACCTTTTAGTGCATTTTATTTTATTTGTTGCATTTAATTTTTTTGAAGTCGGTTTTTTTTTATAAAAATTATTTATATTTTTCTCTTTTTAGTGATGTTATTAATAGTGACTTAATATAATACCTTGCATGTATCTCATAAGAGAAAGCGTTGGGCGAATGAATTAGAAAATGATAATAAAATTCAATTTTATAAATATAGAAATTCTCTCGAAAACTTTGCGGGTTTTAAAAAAAAATTTATAAAAAGATTTATTTATTATAATTTCGATTATTTTCTCATAACAAGTGGAGATTTACGTTATTTCGCGATTGATCATATTATCAGAAC
Source organism: Forficula auricularia (assembly GCA_024734495.1). Classification (NCBI taxonomy): domain Eukaryota; kingdom Metazoa; phylum Arthropoda; class Insecta; order Dermaptera; family Forficulidae; genus Forficula; species Forficula auricularia. The sequence continues at coordinate 15,723,182 of JALMQS010000070.1, forward strand.
TTGACGAAATTAATATGGGACCACCCTAAGGTACCCCCTTTTCAATAAAAAAGAATCATCGAAATTGGTCCACGTGACAAGTTATAGCTGAACATACATAAAATAAATAAATAAATAGGTATCTTGAATATCTTGGAGCTATACTGATCCAAACGAAGAAATAATCATTCAAATCGGTTCATAAACAAAGAAGTTATGCGTGAACAAACATAACAAAAAATATCCAATACCAATGGAATTTATATTTTTACTACTCGGAAACTAGACTGAACCCAATGCAAAAACAATCATCAAAATCGGTTCACAATTGGCGAAAATATCAGGTAACAGACACCAAAAAAATTCATTCGAATTGAGAACCTCCTCTTTTTTGAAGTCGGTTAAAAATTATAATCTATTAAAGAATTTCTAACATAAGAAATAGTTTAGGAGGGATGATATTAATGGAGAAAGTAAGTGAAAGTGATTAATTATTACCTGGAGAACGAGAGCGCGGTCGACCCAGCCGACCGCTCGCGCTCGCTTAACGGTAAAGACTGAGGCCAAGCGCTCGACAGCCAGTTATCATTTTCTAAGAAATGTTTTTCATTCGGATTGCAAATCTATTTAATTTTATTATAAGAAATCACAAACAAGACGATCTTGCATCTCAGCTCAAAAAATATTTTTAATTTTATTTAATTCTAGGGGTTATCAACAAGGGTAGTTTAGAATAAGAAGGCTGCTACCAACTAAACGATATTATTGTTGCCAGGATTTAATAAAGGATTTTGTTTTGCAGGGAAGGCTACAGCACTGAAAATTTTACAGCGAACGGTTGAAAATTTTTGATTGTGGTGTTAATAAATTGTTAATCAGAACAAATTTTTAAAATTTTGGGGTAGTTGTAATTTCTTCGACCGGTTATGTTTTTGGGTGTGCTAAATCCGAATCTGAGGTTTGCTAACAAAATTTCGTGACGGAACATTGTCAAAAATGCAAAAAAAAAGATAAAAAAATATCATTTTTTGGCGGTTTTTTGCTTATAACTCGAAAACTATCAACTTTTCGTAAATAACCTTCCTATTCAAAATGAAAGTTTATAAAATTTCATACAAATTTTATCATATAGGACTCAAGGGCTAGTTGAAAATTAGGGTATTTTTTCTGTTTCCGCATATCCCAAAAACTCGCACTTTTTTGATTTTTTCCCATTTTGACCATGAAAGAGCACGTTTTCGACAAAGACTATTCTATACATTTTTAAACTAGATTAAATTTGGTACAATTAAAACAAAGTTTCATCTTAATTGGATAATGGTAACCCCTGTCGCATTGAGGTTGAATTTTTGAAAAACTGCAATTTTTTGCATGAAAACCACTCATCCTAGAAACTTGATTCCTATCTCATTGTCTAGGAAATTTTGTTGACTTTAACATTTACTTGGACCACTTTTTTGTTAAAACTCTTAGATTTATAGATGTCCAGCATTTTCCATGACACTTTTGAGGATCCGGATCATATCCTTTGAAGGAAATTTTATGAACTTTTATTTTGAAAAGGAAGGTTATTTACGAAAAGTTGATAGTTTTCGAGTTATAAGCAAAAAACCCACCAAAAAATGAGATTTTTTACCTTTTTTTTGACAATGTTCCGTCACGAAATTTTGTTAGCAAACCTCAGATTTAGCACACCAAAAAACATATAGGATCAAGAAATCAAAACTACCACAAAACTTTTCCGCGAGGAGCCCTTTAGAGAACAATTTAGCTGGACTAAAAAGGTACTTCAAGAAATCGTAAAAAGAACATAATTCTTAATTAAACATATGAAATATATTTAATTACGCTTATTTTCCATAAGATACGGTTTGTCGTTGCCGTTATTCATCCCATGATCCTGCCCTTGGAGGGGAGGCTTCTGATTGAATATTATTTATTATACATAAAAAATGTTCAAGTTTATATCATTTCTTGTCGTAATTACATTTATTTGATTTAAATACCCAACTATTAAATTTAACTATTCCACTTTTTACTCAAATAACAATATTTTCATACACAAAGAGAAACAAAGAGGTTGTCCTTTCCTTGATGCAAATAAACATACGCACATATATATCGAGATGATATATCTTATATATATATATATATATATATATATATATATATATATTATTTATTTGTTTGAGACTATAGTTTCGAAGACTTGGTCTTCATCATCAGTCGTTCTTCAATTATAAATGTTTTTCATGGAGTCGATATTGAAAACTTGGTGTTCCATATCCATATGATATTGACTCCATGAAAAACATTCATAATTGAAGAAAGACTGATGAAGCCAAGTCTTCGAAACTATAGTCTCAAACAAATAAATAATATATATACAGATATATATGTGTGTATGTTTATTTGCATCAGCAAGGACAACCTCTTTGTTTCTCTTTGTGAATCAACAACTCTGCTACTCTCGGCAAAACAAAAACTTTTCAATTAATATTTTCATAATTTACTTATTGGTGTTTGGTTCAAATAACGGCATCTTAACTATTAATATATTTAGAGCTGCTCCAAAAATATGAGAATTCTTAAAATACGTATATCATTTATTCATATTGAATAGAGATTTGCCATAATTAACTTCACCATCTATTTATATCAAGGATAATTACTTAACTATAAATATATCACAGTGAAAACAAAGATTTAAGTATCTTTTTGGGTGTCTTTTTTGAAAAAAGATGGAAATTATTTCAAAAATCAACCCAGTATATAATATTATTAAATGAATTTAACTTTAAAGGACATCATAGATATTAGAGAAATATTTTTACATTGCATATCAGAGGTTCGTCCCCTTAGGAATCGAACCCAAGCGCTAACTAAGCTTGCCGGGCCAGTAGCCAAACCCTTAAGACCAAATGGGTCTTTAGGGTTTGGCTACTGGCCCGTCAAGCTTGTACGCTTGGATTCGATAAGGGACGAACCTCTCTGATATGCAATGTAAAAATATTTCTCTAATATCTATGATGTCCTTTAAGTTAAATTCATTTTATAAATATATCGTTTTTTCAATGTACGTTGGAAGCTGCAATTTAGAAGAGTATAGTCCTCAGTAGAAAATCATTTTAAGTAATACATCTAGAAAGGGTTGAAGGAATTTATCTCAACTACTAGCCCTTAAAGGAGGGCATCACCAGTAAATACACATACTGTTTAATAATATAGTTCAGTATCGAGTCCAGCTCATCGCAAACAACGAAACCTTCTTCAATAAAAAGCTACCCTTTCCCCTCTAAAAAAACTATTTTGAATAGAGATAATAAATACCCACGCATCTGCCCTTCACTTTTATTCACCTAGCTTTTTTACTCTGTCTTTTCGAATTAATTAATAAAGATGTTTTTTCCTTAACCTTGAGCTCCTTAAGGAATTCAATAAAGAGGATGTCCTTGTATTAAGTAGCATCATTCATTCTCTTCCAAATTTCCTTCCTTGACTTATATTTTCACTTTTACTCAAGTTATATAACCAGATGTTTAATTTAAAGTGCGCTGTTTTAAACACAAAAATAAAAAATAAATAAAATAAAGTAAAATAAAAAAAATTCTGAAGGCACTTTACTAGCCTTTACCCTCTCATATATACCGGGTGAGTTTTTTATTTTGAGAAAGTCTTATAACTCAAAAACAATGTTTGAAATAAAAGTTTATTTATATCGAGAAGCAATTCTCTCTCTTAGACTAATAATAGAAAGGGCTTTATCAGGGAAGAATATGTCTACATCGGATTCATAGACCTAGAAAAAGCATTCGATAATGTCAATTGGGAAATTATGTTTAAAATATTAAAACAGGCGGGAATAAAATTCAGAGAGAAGACTAATCTACAATCTATATCAAAACCAGACGGCAATTATAAATATTGGTGATGAACACAGAGAAGCTAAAATAAAAAAAGGTGTAAGGCAAGGATGTGTGCTGTCACCTATGATTTTCAACTTATACATAGAAGAAGCGATTAAAGAATTCAAAGACAAAATTGATACAGGTATAGAAATCCAAGGTCAAAAGATCGCTATGTTAAGATTTGCCGATGACATTGCCCTTCTAGGAAGCAATAAAAAAGAATTAGAGGACGCTTTGAATGGAATTAACCAAATCCTAATAGAAGAAATCAAAATGAAAATAAACAAGAATAAAACCAAGGTCCTAGTATGCACAAAAAGAACAAACGAGACAGGAATGCATCAAAATTAACCAAGAAAACCTAGAAGGAGTTAAGGAATTCCGCTACCTAGGAAGTAAAATAACATGGGATGGGAGGAGCAAAAACGAAATTAAATCAAGAATTGCCCAAGCAAAAATGGGGTTTAATTCAAAACAAAAACTACTATGCTCCTCCTCAATCAGCTTAGCAAACAGGAAGTTGCTATTGAAGACATATGTATGGAGCATAGCCATGTACGGGTGTGAAACCTGGACAATTGGAAAAGCGGAGAGAAAGAGATTGAGGCTTTCGAAATGTGGTGCTACAGAAGAATGATGAATATCAAATGGATGGATAAAATTACAAATGAAGAAGTTCTTGGAAGAATCGGAGAAAGAAGAACCTTGTGGAAGAGTCTGAAGAAGAGAAGAGGTCAGATGATGGGGCACACACTGAGACATGGGGGACTGCTTAGGGATATCTTGGAGGGGGAGGTGGGAAAGAAAAGGGGAAGGGAAGAACCAGATTAGAATATTTCAAACCAAATAATTGGGGATATGGGATGCCAGACATTTAGAGAGGTTAAACAGCTGGCGGGGGACAGAGTCGAGTGGAGACGGATTGTTGCATCAAACCAGTCTTAGGACTGTATACTCAATGATGATGATGATTATATCAGGGGGGAAAATAAACTATGCTATTGTTTGTCGACCTAGAACAAGCTTTCAAGGGTATATAAAGGTCAAGTTCTGTTTTTTAAATGGAAACCTATATATTTCTGTACATATTCTTAATCTAGAAAAAAAAAACTGAATAATTTTGATTAGAACTATTTTTTATATGAAACTTTTGGGTCCAGGCACGTTATAAATTTATATGAAGCTAAACATTTTTTTATTTTTGACAAGGCTTGGTTCGATCACATATGTGTACCGCATTTTATGTATAACTCCTAATTGACTGAAGATGGCCAAATAAAATTCAGGCCGAAACGTCTTATTAAAGGTGTTTTATTGAACCCAGTGATTTCATCTTTGGCTGATACCTCGTCGTTCATCTAGTACAGTTTCATCACAGCCACGAACTCTAACAATAATGGTAATTATATATCTTAATTATAATTAAATATGTATGTAAACTTTCCGATATCCCGTATAGTGCAAATCTATAAGAGTTTGAAAAACTCTATCTTTGGAACTACACTATGGTGCAAAAAAATCAATCCACCTATATAAAACTTTATTAAATAAAAAATTATTTTTAAAAACTTTTACAAATAACCGAGGGGTGAACCGCGACCTAAAATCCTGTAAACCTACTTCCACTTCCACTTTCGCTTCCAAGACAATAGATTATCTAATGAATTTCAAATTCAATTGAATTCCAAAGATGGTGTACACCTAATTCCGATCGCGGTTCACCCCTCGCAAATAACCATATAATTTGTTCTATTAACTCTTAAACTAACATATTCAATAAATATTGTTGATAATTTTAGAATTTTATAAAAAAACAAGTAAAATTAAATTAAAAGATACAATTACAAATTATCCTACTTTCTTAATATCACTTTGAAATTTAAATTAAGTTTTAATAAAAGATCAAATTCCATTTGAAATATCAATAAAATGAATAATTTTGAATTAAGCATCATTGATAGAGAGATAAAATATACAAAAATGGATATTTCTGAAGTTCAAGCCGTTCAAATTGTGTGCCTAATTAATCAAGGGCTACTTAAGTCAACGACAAGTGACAATTACACTGGCAATAAGCAATAATTTCAATAATGTATGGTTACTTGTATAGAAAATTAAAAATGATTTACTATTTAATAAAGTTTTTATTGGTGGATTGATTTTTTTGTACTTCAGTGTATTATATGATTATGATTAATTTTACTCCAAATTTGTATGAGTTATATTTTAAGTTGTACTTTAAATATATCTTAATAAGTAAACTTTTGTAATCTATTGTAATATTGTTCATAAATTTCGTTTTCCCACCAATCGATGCATAAGTATTTAAATTTCAAAAAATCCTAACAAAACCCATATGGTGAAACAACTACTTTATTAATCATGAAATTAAAATTTTCCTTGACTATTTGAGTTTTTTTTTTTTTTTTTTTTTTTTTTTACTTTTTCTTATCTTCTTGTAATTGTAAGTACCTGGAGGCACCGAGCTATGCTCGGTAACTTCTTCCTTCAGTTAAAAGCTTTATTTTAATATTATTTTTATATTATTTTAAAATTCTGATAAAAAGGTCGATTTTATTTGAGAGCCGTTTTCAAATTAAAAAAAATACAAAAATATATAATATTTTCCAACTGTACCCCCCCCCCACCTCCACCCCGCTCGACCCCACCCCGAAACCTCGCCCTACCCCCGATCACCCACCACTGCACCCCCACCTCCTGCACCTGTTTTGATTCAACCATATGATTCATTTTTATTCATCCAATTGTTAATAAATAAAACCTATCAAAATGTGTTGTTTTTTCAGAAAATTGAGACCTGCTCTTGATTATTTTTTATTCTATTAAATAAATAAAGTTCATTATAAAAACAATTATAAAACGTTTATTAATATTTCTAACGTTTACGGACAACAAAATATGTTAAAATCCACAATCACAATACTTCTTCAAGGCCTTTGAGAACAAAGGATTTACCCGACCCATTGTCTGCCTGAGCACAAAAGGAAAAGGGAAACCTTTTTTTAAAACCCTAAGAATGGGATTTGTCTACCTGAGAATAATTAATTTGATTACGAAAAAACCCATCAAAAACAATTTTGTCGAAGATGAGACCGTGCCAGATCGAATTGTCACCCCAAAAACCCCCTAACCCGTGAATTTTATCAAAATCGGTAAGGCTGTTTTCAAAATAGAACCAAGATATAAATATACAATTTTTGCTCGTTTAATAAGAGTAGATATACGAGTATTATAGTCATTGGCTGCGAGTTTCAGTTTCTCCTTGCCATGGTCACTTTCGCCTGAAAAGGTGCCATAAGTGAGAGGGTTCTAGTCGGTTTGTATGTCCTCTTCGATCCCATTGAGTCAGTCTCTCTTCAGCGATAGCGATGACCATGTTCCTCCTCGTCTTCGCCTGTGTTTTTATGTTTGACTTCTTGATCACCGAGGGGATCCAGGGGGGTGATTAGTATGCAGCTCTGGGTCCTGGTCTCTTTTGGGCTGATCTCGCTTTCTTTACGGCCAGCAAGCCCATTAAACCTGGCATGGTTGCTGGAGAATGCGGTCTTATCGCAGGGTAGTCTAACCACAAACGAGAGCCCGCCCGGGTTAGTCATTATTCAAACATACTTGTTTTAGAATAATTTCATCTCAGAATTAAAAATAGGTCAATATAAAAAAGGAAAATATTCACACGTCAATTGGGTCAATTGATTTTTTTTTTTGTTTAGTCAAAGAGGCCCGTTTGTTTTTGATTTTTTAAATTTTTACTTCTCCAGGGCTTTTCGAACCCTTATTTGAATAATTAGAATCCAGTTTTTTTTCTACAATCCCTTTTTATTAATTGTAGAGATTACGAATCATAAATGAAGAAAATATATTCAGGGCCATGAAACAGGAATATCAATGCATTTTTACTTTTTTCGGTTAGAGATTATACATTTCAAGCTAATCACTTCTTGAGGGAGGAAAAAAAATACTCAAGAGGTGGGAACGACGATTAGACATGAATCTTCTTCGTGCTTTTAAGTTAAATATATATAATTTTTATTTTACAATCGACAGATTAATTAATACAATTTTTTCTCTGTGTTAAAATATTAGGGGAAAGTGGGGGAATATCGACTACTTTAAGCGGTGTTAAAAATATCAAATATTAATCTTGGTAATAAGATGATCAAAACTGTCAAATTGCTTGGTTACTTTATCTATTATAAGTTTCTTCTTTTGGATTTGCAAACAATCAAATGTTTTTTATAAGGTAATTTTTAAAAAGAAGTGGAAAAATATGGAGTAATTTCGACCGGTAGGGTAATATCGATCATGGCGGAGGGAAAATCGACCAAGCAGTAATATTTTGAAATAAATTAAATTTTAACATTGCAACATTACATTAACATTAACTTAAAATGAGCATAGAGCACAAATATACACTGACACATTTTGAGCGTTAGTACAGTCAGCATGGGGCCAAGTTGAGCAAGAACAGCACCACGAAGAACGTCCAGTTTTTCGGACTTAAGTTCATGGCATTTGAAATTAAATGGTCAGTCGTGTAATGTTTATATCTATTACGCACTTGATTTAAAATAGTTATTACCCCATACCTACCAAGTGTAAATATTAGGTTGGGTAATATCGATCACTGGAGGGTAACATCGACCAGCATGATCGATTTTACCCGAACCAATACACTTAACTTTAAAATTTTTTTACGAAAAATATAGATTAAAAATGAACCAAATTAGACCCAAATTATTGAAAAATATCTGGTGTATCCTAGGAACGTAAAATGCAATACATTTAGAAAATATAAAAGTGTTCTTTCCTTAATAAGACCAGCACAATTTTAATAAGAAAAGTCTAGACATCAGCAAAACTGACAGCATGTAGAGAAGACGAGTGATGGCACAATACTAACCATATAAATTAGGCATATACGAAGCCATCCTTCGAATGGTCTCTAAATTTCGCTCGTATGGCGTCAAGTTTATGAGATTTGAAACTGGTCGATTTTGCCCGACGGTCGACATTCCCCTACTTTCCCCCTATACCATTTAAACAAAAATCAAAAAGCATTAAATAATTCGATTAAAACAATAGCTATTTTGCCAAATTATGTCATTAAATTTATATGAATACTGGTATTAGGTAAATTGTTTGTTATTTCATTAATTTTTTGTTTTGTTTCAAATTTAGCAAACATGTTAATGCGGCATATGGCATTACCTATTCATAATAAATATAATTTTTTTATTTAATGTATCAAGTTTTAAGTAAAATTTTCCCAATGTAATTGATTAATTAATATTTTTTGTTTTTGTGTTAAGAGATTACTAAAAAAATCAAAAGGAATTAAAAAATTAACTTAAATAAAATACATAATGCAATTTTCATGAACAATACTAAATATTGTGTGAAGGAAGTAAAGAGGATTTCATTAATAAATTGTCTTCAGTTTTTTGCTTCAAGAATGGCAAAGCTATTAATACCCCATAATTTTTAAAGTAAACTTGTTATTGATTCCAAAAAATTAAGTAAATTCTAAATTATAATCTCTAACAAATAAGTTATATACTTACATATTATATTCGTTATGTAACTTATATGTTTATTTACAACAAGCAGAGGACAAGCTCAGTGATTGAACAACTCTGCTACTCTCAGAAATATAAAATTCTTCTAAGAGAAAATTTTCAACGAATTTTGATATGATTCAGAGTTAAATTTTTCAACTGTGCAAATATAATAGATATCAGAAAGAAAATATCTCAAAGTGGCTCTGGCAACTGATTAGATAGCGAATTTGGAACTTGGGTTTAACTACAGGGAAATGGTTCCCTGCTGGAATAAAATTAAGCATATCGATTAACACCCTTTATATATGATACAATTTTGAAAATAATTTCTTATTATTATCGCAGTAGCCCTGAATATTTTAAAGGTTTTTGATCAACTTTGACACAAAAATCTTCTTGCCAAACTGCCAGCTTTTAAGCTTCATTCCAATATTTTGCAAATGGTTAGAAGGCTTTCTCGATAATCCAAGTACATTAGTATTAAAGTTGTGGTTGATGGGACATTATCTGAATTTTTCTCTACAAATGCTGAAGTTCCCCAAGGCTCAGTAATCTCCCCCACGCTCTTCCTAATAATAATAAACTAGCTAATTAGCCAAACTTGAAACCACCTTCACTTTTATAGATAGCCCTCTGCACGGCACTCTCCCGAATAATTGAAACAATGTTGCTTCTTCAATCACTCTCGACCTAAAAAATGGGACACTCAAAATTTAGTTAGCTTTAATACAAACAAGACTCAATGTTGTCTGATTTCTAGGTGCGAGAATAAAAATTTCCCTGATTCAAATATGAAAATGTGTCACAGGTTGTCCATATTGGGTATCTCAATCGAATCTGACCAAAAATTAAGAGAAGGGGGGGGGGATTAAAAAAATTAAAATTATAAGTTTTTTAAATAAAAATAAAAACAAGAAAAATTAACTATACCATAAAACGAACCTTTTATAAAAAAGAGTTATTATTTTTTTCGGGAGCCAAAATTGAGGGTTCAAAAAATAGATCTATATCAATATAAGTCTTAGTCCCTTTGATGGAAGACGAAATTTCCCACATGCACCCTGTACGACCTTATGAAAATGACTCACTATGTGAAATTGATAGTGACCTAAAAGATGGTGGGGGTCAAAAGTATTTTCAAAGAAAAATCGAAGAAACTTGATATTTCTAATGAAACAGTCCCATAATTAAAAGGAGATATTATTAATTGCTAATGGGTGAAAAATTAAGAAGGGGGGTTCTCTCGTAAATAATAGCCATAGTGACTGATTTTCAAATGTTGTGCTATTATTTTGGAAATTATCTATTATTTCCAAAAAAATATCTCATTTTTGCAGATAATAAAGGATTGGTACAAAAAATTGCCATTTTAATTCCCGCCAAAACGACCCCAGCATCTGGCAGCATCTGTGACGTCACACGTGTTATTTGTTTACGTTAGTTGTTTACGTTCAACACAAGAAAAAAAATGCGAAATAAGTGGCTTAATCTTGCAAGGAGAGATCCAAAAGCTATAATCTCTAAATACTACAATTTATTTCTGGGAAGATCACTTTAACGTAAGTTTTTACTTGATTTCGTAGATTATAAAATGGTGGGTGCATAATGAACTTGTTTGAGTTTTAAATTTAATAATAAATTAAGTTTTTTGTACGGTTTTGGCTCATTCATATCTAAAGTGGAAATTGACTCAGTTTAATTTTATTTATTTATTAGTCCTTGTTTAATGAAAGAAACTCTCCCAGGATCAAAAATCAATTCTAGGCAAATTAGAGCTATTAATATTTGTCTTGGTAATCCCTGGCTCCATGGCTACATTTCTTGGTTATGTTTTGACAACACAAAAAATGATATTTCGTCTGCTAGTGACGTCAGTCCTGTTTCTTCCCTCTGATTGGTGTTCAAACTAACATAGCGGATTGCAGTATTTTATAGTTTTATTTTATCAAATAAATAAACAATCTCGCTAATAATATAAATTTAAATATGTGTTTTGTAATCTATGAATTCTATTTCATTAGATAAATACATTGATTCTTGGTTACTGTCATCATTCCTATTATAAATTATTTTATTAAATTATTAAATAAAGAGAGGAGGTATGGTAAAGTTATGTGGATGGCCACATTTGAGTTTGACTTTTGGTGGTACGCATTAATAAAAAGGTTGAGAACCGCTGTGGTCTAAGGTGAATGAATCTAAAATAAAAGATACAATCTACACCTCACGTGACCCTGCGACAATGGTATCTGGTATGCATATTTATAAGCTAGGATTAGATAAAATCGATAGAAATTATAGAGAGTAAAAATAAGTCAATTGCTAAAATCGAAAACTAAGTAGAAAACTAGGATAACATAATTAATTGATTAATTTAAATCGGTAGTCAAATCGATGACGTATTTCCCTCTTGATTAGCATTTCAATTGAGTGCCCTTGTCGGGAAAACGCCGCATATTATTAACTTCGAATGCGGAAGTTCAGAAAGCGATATCGGATCCAGTTTATTTCTTTCGGGTTGCGAAAAGAAACAAGACGCTCGTGGAAACGATTCATTTTAATATCTTAACTAACCTAAAGGTTTCACAATAGTTGGTATAATCATTAGTGCCTGGAGCACCGAGCGATGTCTCGGTAACTTTTATGCCACTAAATAGCCTAAGTTTCAAATTTCAAGGCTCTGCGATTTACCGAAGACGATTTATGCAAAATTAAAATATTTATCTTTACTTATGTGCTGTCTAAATGGGCTTTGTTCCCGATGACATTAAATAAATATAAAAAAAAAAATATTTATTTTACGACACTTCTAATTTACAACCCCTTCCTTTATTTCAATCCGATTAAAATCTATACACGACTAATAAATAACTCATGACACTTGATAATAGTCACCAATACAAAAAAAAATCGTTAGTGCTGTTTTTGAGAAAATAAAAATAAACGAAAAATCTTTCATGTAAATGTCAATTTCCGGTGCTCTTATTTCAATGACTGATTTATTTCGCCACGGAGAGGGGGCAGCCCTTTACAGAAAGAATACAGATTTTTTTACAAGTTAGGTTAAAACCCTCATCAGCCGTCCAAACAATTACACCAGATATTGTGGCTATTAGTGAAAAGTATATACGGGCGCCAGTAGGACTTTAGAACCGAGCCCAGAGTGTTGGGAGCGCCAAAAGCGCCCCACAACTGTGCAATGCGACAAGAAAAAAAAACAATAATCAAATATTACAAACAAAAAACAAAACAAAACAAAAACATAAATAAAAATTAACATTAAAATGCTAATAATAATAATAATAATAATAAAACTCGTTTAAAATGGGCTGGCCACCGCAAAAAGGTCAAAGCTTCTGTACTCTCTCTAGCATATATCGAGCTTAAGTTTCAAATTTCGTAGCTCTGAGACTTATGGTTGCGAAACGCAGGGGGGTGCATTCTTACGTACGTAAACATCAACTTCCGGTACTTCTATTTTAGCCAAAATCTTGTGGTACTTCTTTCAGCCTCTACATAGCTTAAGTTTCAAATTTCAAGGCTCTGCGACTTACCAAAGATGAGATATGAACAATTAAAATATTTATTTTGGGATATGACTAATTTACATCCCCTTCCTTTATTTCAATCGGATTAAAATTTATACACGACTAATAACTCATGAGACCTGATAAGTACAAGTACGTTTTCGAGAAATCGATTCTATATATTTATATATACAATAATTGCTCATTTAATAATATAAGATATTATAAAATTATTTGGAATCATTTGCGGCACACCTGAATATAAAAAAATGTAAAATTTTTTATGATACAAAAAAAAATGAAGTAATTACAAATACTACATATTTCAAAGTTACAAAACCCATGCAATTTTAATTATTGTCAAAAATTCTCGCGGCACACAAGTTGAGAAACACTGGGTTAGAGAGCCCAAAATTTAAATAGTTCTCCGCATTGAAAATACAAAAAATTTTCTACGGAACAAACTTTCTAAGACGATTTCTCTTTATGAATTTAATTTTTCTATTGAATGATAAAATTGAAGAAAAAAGTAAAACTTTTTCACGATCCAGTAGCTTTTTGTAACCCAGGTTAATCCTGGCAATTCAGATAAAAATGTATAAAATTATTTGATAAAAAAATTATATTATTTACTTCAGTGCCGAAATATCCTCAAGATTGATTTATGTATAAATGTTTACGGTTTCAAAAAAAATATTATTTTAATTTTATAAATTTTAGAGTTTAGGTATTTAGCCAGACAAATTAAACAAATAGAATAATTTCAGTTAATTAACACTATTTATTTCAGAGATTTACTAGAAGGTGTCGGTCCTCACTGGTAGAGCATCTTCAGTAGTAAATTTCGCTCAGGATTTGAAATTACCTACTTTTGTTTGTTTAATTTGTGTGATTAAAATAAACCCTAAAATGTATCGAATAAATTGCTACATTAGAGTTTTGGAAGAATCTTATAAAAAACAATTTTATAATATAGATCAGTGGTTCCAGCGCGGTTCGTTTTATCATGACAAATTCCGGGTACTTTTTGATCAGAGTAGTATATGGTTACAAATAATTAAAAAAGATTGTGGTGTTGGTGCAAGGTGAAACATCTTTAATAAGGTAGTAGTAAATAAATATTTTATGAGATATTAATTTACTATGACAGGTTCTATGTCATTTATTTTGACGTTAAAAAATAAAAAAGGTAAATGTTTTTTATTTATTTTCTGAAATTCCTGAGTAGGTTGATAGCCCGAAATAAAGGTATATATTAAAAAATTTTCCTCTTTTATTTTGTAATTTTTAACGTGAAACAAGTGACCTAGAAAACCTAACTCATAGTAAATTGATATCCCATCAAATATTTATTTACTTTTATCTTTATATGGTTATTGTATAAGGTGGGTCGCGAACTTTTGAAATTTTTTTAGTGTGGTCGCGGACCAGACAACTTTGGAATAATCACTGATATAGATAATTAAAATTTCAATTCAAAATCTAATTCTGATTAAATAAGAAATAATTATAATAGACGATAAAAAACTAGTTACACTATTCTTTTTTTCTTGAATTTGAAAATTGACAAATGGGTTTTATGAATATTTTTAGAAACACGGACTCCGGAGTCTTTTGGAACTGTCTGAATCTCTTTAGGCACACTTTTCAAGAAAGACGTCACGTCGCTGTCAGCAGTTGAGGTGAAGCGCAGTTCAAAGAAATATGTTCGCTGCTTTTGTGAAAGCAGTAGTCGACTTTTTCGATTTATAACGAAAGTATAGTCTTTTAACTCTTTATAAAATATACTATTTAAAATGAGTTTAGTTTTTTGAAAATTAATATTTTTTCCCTTAGAAATTCTCCAACAAGTTGATAAGGGCCCCCCCCCCCCCCCCTTTCTATCTATCTACCCTTCGAAGAGATGGCTTGAAAAAGGTAATTTTTCTCGAGATATTCCAACGAAAGTATACTCATTTAACTCTTTATAAAATATACTATTTAAAATGAGTTTGAAGTTTTTTTGAAAATTAATATTTTTTCCCTTCGAAATTCTCCAACAACGTTGATAAAGGCCCCCCTTTTGTATCAACTACCCTTCGGAGAGAAAGGCTTGAAAAGGAAATTTTTTCGAGATATTCCGAAACATTAAGTGTTTTAACTCTTTATAAAATATACTATTTAAAATGAGTTTGTGTTTTGAAAATTATTTTTCCCTTGAAATTTTCAAAACAGATTATTAAAGTCCCCCTTTGTATCATCTACCCTTCGAAGAGAGGCTTGAAAAAGTAATTTTTTTTAGATATTCCAACGAAAGTATAACTTTTTAACTCTTTACTAAAATACGCCTATTTAAAATGAGTTTAATTTTTTGAAAAATTATTTTTTTCCATGAGGGGAAATTTTCAAATAAGTTGATAGGGTCCCCCTTTGTATCATCTACCCTTCGAAGAGGCTTGAAAAAGCAATTTTTTTAGATATTCCAACGAAAGTATAGTTTTTGCTCTTTGTAAAATATACTATTTAAAAGAAGAGAGTCTTGGAAAAGTAAGTTTTTTTAGATATTCCAACGAAAGTATAGTTTTTTAACTCTATATAAAATATACTTTTTAAAATGAGTTTAATTTTTAAAATTTTAATCTTTTTCCCTTGAAATTTTCAAACAAGTTGATAAGGGTCTCCTTTGTATCATCCTCCCTTCGAAGAGAGCTTTAAAAAGTAATTTTTTTCGAGATATTATAACGAAAATATACTCTTTCAACTCTAGGTGGACAGTCGATCAGCGAAATAGCACCATTAAAGAAATCAAATTAATAATTTATTTAATACTTATTTACTTCTGAATCGAAAAATAAGTATGTGAAATTTAGAAAAGCCATTCAAAGCATTTTTCGAAAGATTCCTCTACGTTAAGTTATGGGGTAAAATAAACATTATAGCTATAACAAAGATGAAATTTTCGAATAGAATTTTACAAAAGATCTTAGTTATTTTTCTCCATTTCTTTTTCCCTATTTTCTTAGATTTTACATATAAGATAGATTTTATTTAAATTATTCATTTATTCTTTTATCAAATGATTTTGACCTTTTCTCTGAATATATTTAAATTGTATAAATTATCATTGGAAAAGAGCTGTATTGATTAATTGTATTTGCAACTCACATTTTGGTGCTTTTTGGCTTCTCTTCAATAAAAAAGTACTTGTGATTCGAGCCCGCAGTCTTCCGGTAGAAGTTATAACCTTGACCATTTGGACTAGGCTCTAGATTCCATTGACTCTACTTTATTTATTTATTTATTTGGAAAACATGTCACATGTCAGCAGAAATATCAGTATCCAAAACATAAAGTAAAAAAAAATGCAAACCTGATTTTAAATCTGAGCTTAATGCTTAAGTTTTTTTACTCTTCTATTTGTATTTACTATTATTATAATTACTAATATTATTATGAGCTGTGAAAGGCTAATGACCTAAATATTGAAGCATTACATATTTCTTGATACTAATTAATCAAAAACATCATAATCTAGTCGGTATTAACTAACTTAAGTGAATAAACGATAAAGGCGACAAATTTGAAATTATTTATTTAATAAAATTAAGAAAGTATTATCTGAAAGTAGATAATGGAAGGCAGCCCAGGGGTACTGTAGAAAGAAAAATTACCACGTTT
Source organism: Forficula auricularia (assembly GCA_024734495.1). NCBI lineage: Eukaryota > Metazoa > Arthropoda > Insecta > Dermaptera > Forficulidae > Forficula > Forficula auricularia. The sequence continues at coordinate 15,739,832 of JALMQS010000070.1, forward strand.
TACAAATAAGGTGTATTTATTGAATTGTCATTCCTTTCTTTCTTTTCTCCTTTGGGAATTTAAACCAACGTTTCGGAGGATTCTTTCTCCTTCTTCAAGGTTTCAAAGGGTCAATGAAGGAAACAAACAAGATGCTTCCTTCCTCTCTCTTCTCAGCAGTGTTGGAAATTTTTCCTTCCTTAGCAGAAGCATTAAAATAGATTTTTTTCCCCTTAATTATAATTAATATGGATGTTGTATAGTATTTTCATAAATAAATATAAGGTTGACTTCAAAATTTCAGGAGGATCTTTACATTTTCAAATTATTATCCGTTATTTCAAATATTATATTACTATAGAAAACATTTTTTGTTTTGAAAAGTATTTACATATATTGGTTCTCGAAATGAATTAAAATTGTTCCAAAGTTTCAAGGGAAATTAAAATGAATGATTTTTCAGAAAGGGTGCGGATAGAAGGTTTAAAATATCTGTCTGGTATATATCTTCTAGTTCAAGCATGTCAAAGACAAGTCCAGACGAGTTTTAGTCGAATAAAAAATGTTCTCGCTGAGGAACTATTATAATAGTAATAATACAAAAAAAAATTGAATAAAGATGATTCGAGAATCTTTGGACTAATCCATTTCTAAGAGCTCTCAATATATAAGATCGGAAATAACTAAGAGTGCTATAGACAAGTCATACCTTGCTTATAGCAATAGAATTAGAAGAAATTTAAGATTTTCTTATAGGGCAGGCTGATTCATCGTGGAAGATGGTCGATTTCCATCTCAGGGAGTATGGAGTTTAAGTCACAAGATTTAATTTCTGACTCCTACCCTCACTCACACAAAGCAGTGTCAATTTGGGGGCGAAAGTCCAAAAATATATATTTTAAAAATCTAATGGTAAATTTGAAAAATAACGAAAACGATGCCATATTTGATGAAATTTGCAAAAAAACAAAAACTAAGATTAAAATAAAATTTTTAAAATTGAAGGGTACTTTTTTGGAGAGCATCCCCTGATTGAAGAGTCACCAACCGCCACTGGTAGGTACCTATATACCAATATAATAAGTTAAATTTTTATAAGATTTTATAATTATTTTTGTCGAAACTTATAACTTTTAAGATTAATTAGGAAAAGTTGATTTTTCGAAATTATCCCTCTTTATTTTGATAGGCACAACAGAAAAATTAACTACTGTGATCTGATTATTGTTTTTGAGTAATCTTGAATAAGTTGTAAAGAAAAAAGTATTGTAAAAACAGATTTATTTAACTTATTTTAAACTGACCAAATCTCCAAGCTTAAATTGTTTTTCTTGTAGGGCTGGACCTCCTGAAGGTGAAAATAAAAAGGTTCTCAATACGTTTTTACTTCGAATTCAGAAGCCGTCTTTAAAATTGATGAATCATCACTGATGATAGATAAAGTTAAGAGTCATTCAACTCGCCTATCGCTATAACTTCTAGGGCACCCCTCAAAACTTTCAGTTATTCAAGATCTGCATCATTGGTACCTTTATTTCTGAATTCAACCCTTAAAATAACTACTTATTCTTTTCACAATGCAAATTTCAACCCTGACTTATAGAAGTTATACCACCCTCTTGGACTAAGAGTATAAATCAACTAGTGTGGTCACCACACGACTTTCACATTCTCACTTATTTGAAATCATCGCGACTCTCCTAATTTACACCCCCTTTCTTTATTTCAATGGGATTAAAATTCGCTTATACACGACTAATAACTCGTGAACCTTTTTTTAAAGTAATCTCTTATTCGGCAGATATTAGAAAAATGTCTTTTTAACATTTGATATTAAAATTATTCCCATGGTCTAATTTAACGTAGAAATCCGAAAATACAACTCGCATGAATAAATAAAAATAAATAAAAGTACTCAAGGTTGCCGACGTCGAAGGCAATCATGAAATCATGGGTAATCAGTGGCGTAGCCAGAAAATGTTCATGGGGGAGGGGGAGGGGGGGGGGGGTCAATCCACAAAGCAAAATTTTTAGTGGGAATTTTTTCTTATTAAAACAAATAGTTCAGTTAAATTGTGTTTTTACCCGGAAAGTTTTGGGGTAGTTGTAATTTCTTGGACCCTCTATGTTTTTGGGTGTGCTAACTCCGAATCTGAGGTTTGCTAACAAAATTTCATGACGGAACATTGTCAAAAATACAAAAATATCTCATTTTTTGGCGGTTTTTTGCTTATAACTCGAAAACTATCAACTTTTCGTAACTAACCTTCGCCTACTTCTTCTGATATGAGAGCGCAGATCGAAAATTCATGTATTCTATGATACCTATAGAAAAAGTGCAACATCTGTAGTCCTGAGTGGTGAAAAGAAGGAAGAGAAAAAATCTTAGAGATTGGGTCGGAGTTGAAAGTACCTATGGTTACTGGAATTTATTGACTTTATATCTGTATTAGTGATGGTACCTTAATGTCCATCACTCTTCTTCTTATGTACTCTCTCAAGATGACCTTGACCTGAACTTAAACCTTATCCAACAAGAAAGTAAAGAAATTTTCGCATAAAGCCAAAACAGGATGGCATTCAAATAAATAAATACTAGTCGAACGTTTGGGATTGAATTTAAAAGTCCAGGATGTGATTTAATTAAATTGGAAGCCCAATCACGAATTGATAATCTACAGTAAAATATTGTATGTATATAAAAGGCAAATTTGAATTTGATTAGAATGCGGGATCGGGGTCTGAACGGGACCGGCGTTCAGGAATTCTAGCTGGCATCGAAGTCTCTCCTCGGGTCATCTGCAGACGAGGTGCGAGGGGTGCAAGAAGTGCACGTGGCTCTCTTCTTCTTCCATGGGTGATGTTTGCAGCGAGAGCGACGAAGATATGCCAAGCGAGAGGACATTCGAACAACCGCACCCAGCACACGTACCAAATACACGACTTACCCACCCACAACAACACGGCCACCATTGCAAAAGCGAGAGTTCTATTTTAGGGCCGAATTTCCGAAAATTTAACATTTTTACTTTATCGATGGGACTGCTTAGGGATATCTTAGAGGGGGAGGTGGGAAAGAAATGGGGAAGACCCAGACTAGAATTTTTTCAATCAAATAATTGGGGATTTGTGGATATGGGATGCCAGACATTTAGAGAGGTCAAACAACTGGCGAGGGACAGAGTCGAGTGGAGACGGATTGTTGCATCAAACCAGTCTTAGTACTGTATACTCAATGATGATGATTACTTTATCCATAACAGACCTAGACCAAGATCCCAGCAACCCCAGACCTAAGTCAAAGTATAAAGCCTAGTTTACACGGGCTTAGTACTAAGCATTAGTACTAACCACTCGTACTAATTCTGTGTCGCGTAAACACACAATATAAGTGGTTAAGTATTAGTAGAGTGGCAAGTGTGAGTGAATAGAAATGGTTTCTATTTACTAATGGCAAGTAGCTTCCACTACCACATATATTGACAACTCGAATTGCCATCTTGCAGCTTTCACTATTCACTAATTAGAGTGGTTAGAAGAGGCGTGTGAATCACTACTAATCAGTTAGTTTGCTAAGTGTTTAGTAAATGGAATAGTACTAATGACAAGTACTAAGTCCGTGTAAGCTAGAATTTCAGCCTAAGATTTTTTCTATAGGCGGGTACTATATTAGGTTATAACTAGAGACCGGATTCCTATGCAATTCCATATTTTGTTCGCCGGCACATTCGACCCAGGAGATCAATTATCTATCCAAATCATGCATCTAGTGTACTGTGGGTTAAATTTTATACTGCATATTTTTGCATATTTAAGTAATATTGCATAAAATTGCATATTTGAAGGATTTTTTTGTCAAATATTGCACATTTCGTGCCAAATACAGATGTTTTAAAAGTAACTTTTCGGAGAAAGAATTAAAAAAAAAGAAGAAATAAAACAGGAGGACACTTGTAAACATAAATTATTTACAATTATAATCAAATTTTAATTATTTTTGAGATCATTTGTTAATTTTTTTTTAACAGCCTTCGAGAACTATAGCCCAATAGTTTTTGAGGAATTTTGTTGGTTTTTATCCAATAATATAAACTATAGCACATTTTGGACATTGAGTGTTTGTGTGTGTGTGTATGTGTGTGTAAATTAGTGTAAAGGTCAGATTATTATAGCCGGTCAAATATTTGCATTATTTATTACTTTATTATTTGTACGTCAAAAAGAAAAGCTTGTTAATATAAAAAAAATAAAAACAATACAATACAATCGTGTTTGTTAAATAAAACTACCCCCCCCCCCCCCCACGTATTTTTTCATTCACATTTTTGAAACATAATTATATTTATTATGCTTATTTTATTCAAGTATACCTATGGTATTATTTCTTTGAGTTTAAAGATTTTTTTAATAATATTATAATAAATGTAACGAAAATTTTGTGCAATATTTTACGCAATAAAACTAGATATTTGACACTTGGTTCTTATAGCTTACATTATAATTTTATTCCTCTCATAGCACTTCTTCAAATATACAGTCATTTTGTAATCAATTTTAAATTTTTAGTGCATAAAAAATTTATTTTCCCATCTTTTACTGCATATATTTGCATATTTCAACGTATTCTGAATATTACTTGCATATTTCAGGATTTTTATCTGCATATTTTGGCACTTTTTACTGCATTAAAATCCGGTCTCTAGTTATAAGGTATGGGTATTAGCATACTTGGGTCAGGGGGATTTGGCAGAAATCAGTTATCGAAGAGGTGAAAAAATGGGTTAATCTACGTCATAGTAACAAAACTAGATTTTAATATGTCATACAGGATAGTATTAGCGACCTACAATTACTATTGCCACAGACGCTCTTGACGGGTCCTTGCTGTAGCCAGACGACTCAAAGATCGAAAAATAGTATAGTATCAAGGCTAAATTTTATATATTTTATTCAGAAGAAAATTATAATTAATAAAAATATGTGCAAATTCTGAAAGATAGCTACTCTTATAATGATGAAGTCTAAAGAGTTTCAAAATTTTTGAACCATTACTTTGGCAAAAAAAAATCGCTAGTTCAATGCTAAAAACCCCATGTTATTGCCAAAGCCTCCTGACCCAAGTTAGCTGATACCCATACATTATAACCTACTATAGTACCCACCCATAGAAAAAATCTTAGGCTCTATACTTTGACGTAGGTCTGGGGTCGCTAGGATCTTGGTCTATAACCATAACGTAGCGCAGGGATAAAGTATTGTTTTTGATCAAGCGCCAAATAAACAAATAAGTAAAGACTGACCCTGATCACTGGTCTTAACTAAAGTCCAAAATTTAGATCGAATTTGAAGAACTGGCCATTTTGCCAAAAATAACTCGAGGTCAAAGCCCAAAAGAGCTATTTTCTCATTTAGTCCGTATGTTTTCGTCGACGATTTTTTCCAAAACGTTCAACTTATTGTAAAGAAATTTACCATTATGTTAACAAAATGAAGAGCTGATTAATTTTTAATACATATCGGTCCGGATATATTACTACTTTATCTACCCGGATTTAGTTTTTGCTTTATTCATTGCGTAGCATAGCGAAGCACTTTGAGATAAAGTTTTGTAGTATCTTGCTCAAGCACCAAGGGTAACTTCAAAGGGTTATAAAGTAAAAAGTGCTCACCTCATTTCTTCAACCAGTCAAATATTGTAGTATGCCGCTTATGTGGACTTTTAGGAATTGATGATTTTGCCAAAAATAACTCCGGCTCTCGTCTAGGTCCCGAAAAGATGTATTTTTATTTAGGCTCTTCCGGATGAAAGTATGGGTATATTGATGGATGGAATGATGAATGAATCGATCCAATGATGATTTTTTCTACGCCGTTCAGCCTAACAAAATGAGATTAAGAACATACCATTAATTCAACAAAATTAAACATTGAATAGTTTTTGGTACATATCGATCCAAAAAAAAAAATAGTACTTTATTTGTTACGGATTTAAAATTAAATTATGAGATTGTGGATGCAACTTTTTTGTTTAATAACTTATGAGGAGAATTTTCTAGATTAAGTGAAACTTAACCTAGAAAATTCTCCTCATAAGTTATTTATAATGTTTCACCTAGAACCGACACCTAAATCCTTAAAAATTATTCTTTGTTTAATATTTTTTATTTGGTTCGCTTTGGATACTAAGGGCCGGTTGTATGTCGAAAAGTAAATGCTTTTTACCACTAACCAAGGGTAGATGGTAAATGGAGAGGTTTGGATGGCCAATAAGATGACAGGAACTTTCAGTGCCTGTCATCTGATTGGCCATCCCAGCACCATCTACCCTTGGTTAGTGGTGAAAAGCATTTACTTTGGCGACATACAACTGGCCCTAAGTCCATTTAGCCAGTTTCTCTTGGGTATAGTAGTGTTAGTGAGGGAGCAGAGTTTTAGTTGGCCGAATTTTTTACGCGACCAAGGACCCAACTTGGGCCTCAAGATAACAATGCAGAAGAGGTCAGTTCTCTAACGCCTGCGACTACCCGACTCCTGCAACCGATCTTCCATATAATAAAAATCACTCATATTTTAAGAAATCCAGATTTAAATAAATCTAGATGCATTTAATCTATGACTTCTGCGTTTCAAGATCCTGTTTGTCTTAAGAAATAATTGTATTTTAAAATAAAACCTGATTTTTTATTTTATTCTTTTTAATCTTTGCATTTTTACTTTCACATTTATATTCTATAGAATATAATGAGAGAGTATTGCGTATGGCCAATCAGGGTCCTGACTTTTTGAGAGCTTGTATCTCAGAGATGAAAAAAGTTAATTTCATTTTGTAACTTCTAGGTGGAAGGAATCGATGCCCTTAATAATTGGAAATCGGATTTATTATTATTATTAGTGTCTTGACACTTGATAAATACACATAATTTTTAAAAAATCGTTGGAGCCGTTTTTGAGAAAATCAAAAAAAAAATATCTTTCATGTAAATGTCCACTTTCGGTCTTGCGATTTCAACCAAATGCTTGATGTACTCCTTCTAGCCTATATCAAGCTTAAGTTTCGAATTTCGTATCTCTGAGACTTATGGTTGCGAAACGCAAGGGGGAGGTGTACTGTACTGCCAGACTACCCTTTACAGGAAGCAACTCGAGCCATTTTGACCAATCCTCTGTAACTTCGCACTGGAAACCTGTACGTGTACATGGCTGAACTTTTTTTCCTCAATACTGATTCATAAGTTTAACTAATTATAAAATTTCATATTTCTATTATTAATACCGTCAAATTTAGAAGAAGCCAAAGATTTGCTCTTTATTCACTCACTCACACTGACTGACTCATCAAAATTCTACAGTACTTTTGCTGATCTTAGTATGCTGAAATTTGGCCAAGTGGTAGAGTTTGGGGTACAATTAAAGGGAAAAGTCGAAAAAGCGAAATTTGCCCATCTTCATGACCTAAAATGAAGGGGTGAAATTTATTGGCTTAATTAACATATAGGAAAAAACAATTAACCTAGAATGCTGAAATTTGGCTTACTGGTAGAGCTTGAAGAACTAATTAAGTGAGAAATCGAAAAACAGAACGTTTCCTTCAGCTTGCAGGGTAAATACCTACACATCTAACTTACAAAAAGTAGTGAATTTCCAGCAAAAACACTTGGGTAAAAAAGGCAAAGTTCGATTAATTAAAACTGTTTGAGAAAAAAAACAGGGAGATCTAATGTAATTGAAAAGTTTTTGTTTTGCCGAGAGTAGCAGAGTTGTTGATTCACAAAGAGAAACAAAGAGGTTGTCCTCTGCTTGATGCAAATAAACATACACACATATATATCGAGATGATATATCTGTATATATATATATATATATATATATATATATATATATATATATATATTATTTATTTGTTTGAGACTATAGTTTCGAAGACTTGGTCTTCATCATCAGTCTTTTTTAATTATAAATGTTGTTTTTCATGGAGTCAATATCGTAATTTTGGCTGTTCAAACAAACAGGGAAACATATGATTATATTTGAATGTGAACCAAAAGAATGTCTTTAATTCTAAGCTGCCAACCAGTAAAAGAACATCACATTTTCAATATCCATACGATATTGACTCCATGAAAAACAACATTTATAATTAAAAAAGACTGATGATGAAGACCAAGTCTTCGAAACTATAGTCACAAACAAATAAATAATATATATATATATATATATATATATATATATATATATATATACAGATATATCATCTCGATATATATGTGTGTATATTTATTTGCATCAAGTAGAGGACAACCTCTTTGTTTCTCTTTGGGAGATCTAATGTGCATGCCAAGTTCAACATCATCAATATATTAAGTAAGTCGAGAATATAGTAACTTCAATTAAAGTTCATGTTTTTCATTTTACATTTTTTTTCCAATAAAAGAGTATTTATTGGAAGGTTTTCTCTTTACAGCTTTTAAAACGACGTTTCGGAGGATATCTCCTCCTTCTTCAGAGTTCAAAGGATCAATGAAAGAAGCATGTAATAATTTTACTTCTTGTTTATTTTTTCAGTGCTCGGTGGTGTTGAGTATTGATAATGGAAAGACTAAACATAATTTCTTAACCCCAATGAGCACTGAAAAAGGAGACAAGAAGTAAAATTATTACATGGTTCCTTCATTGATCCTTTGAACCACGCAGAAGGAGAGAAGATCCTCCAAAACGTCGGTTCAAAAGCTTCCAATAAATACTCTTTTTACTGGAAAAAAATTCTTATATATTCCTGGATTGTCTTCCATTAATTGCTCAGTTATTGAATTATGAGTTTGAGATTTTAGCGATTAAGGTAGTTCTTTCACAAAAAAGAAGTCTTCGAATCTTGGAATATAAGTTATTAAAAGCATAATACACACACTGTTAAAATTTGAAGACGATTTACCACATCAAACATGAAATAATTGCAATTAAAAATGAAATTTTTACATATGGTAAGTATGGCAAAGGGTGGGAAAATGATCATTATTTTATTTTTTTCATTGAAAGACTTTCACCATCTTGATGAAAAACTAATATTTGTTAGAATAATATATTCGGAGTAACTTAAAAAGGGGGTTCGGTAGGCTAGGCGGTAGCGTGACAGCGAGCTAACCAGGGACCCGGGTTCGAATCCGACTCGAGGCAGCCAGCTAAAATCTGACCCCCGGGTGTAGAGACAAATTTTAAAAATATAGCTAGTATCGTAATTGGGCTTATGGCTAGAAAGGCCGAAGAGCCAAAAAAAAAAAAAAAAAAAAACTTAAAAACAATTGAAATTATTTACCATGTATTTTTGATAAAAAAAAACAAAAAAAAACATGTTTGGGCGATTATTTTTAGTGGAGGGGATATAAGTTCAATGGCTTGGAAACGATCCATTCATAAAGAGAATATAGTAGTGTAAAAAGTACTTTCACGTTAAAAAAACATAACCTAAAATTTTAGCACCATTCATATTTATAGAATGGTTACGAGGCTACAACTTTTAGTGTGGATTGTCGCGAAAAGAACCTTCTTAAATAGGAAGAAAAGAGATAAGAATGGAAGATAGAAAGAAAGATAGTGAGAAAGAGAATGTGAAGAAGAAAAGGCTTGTGGGTAAGGCTGAATAGAATAGGTAAGGATTGCGAATTGTGTGTTGTTGGCAATGCCAATGGATAGTTGAGGTGTTAAGGTGGAATGTTGGTGACTTTATCGGTCATGAGGTGGGCTTTGATGGCTTTGCTGACCGAGACATTCACCTCTGTGCCTCTGGCTGGCTGCAAGCCGACTCTCACTCTCCGGAGGCCCTGACCCAGCGGCCAGGGCAAACCAGGAAGAACAAACCTACCAGTGAAATGAAATCAGCCAAGGGCGAGGCCGAACTCATCCCGGCTTCGGGATAGTCAACACCAACCCTAGAACTCTTTCCCATTTCTATTTCTAATTAAAACAAAAAAGAAACAAAGTGCGAGGCTAGCTCACACATTAAGGGCCGGTTGTATGTCGCAAAGTAAATGCTTTTTACCACTAACCATGGGTAGATGGTACATGGAGGGGCTGGGATGGCCAATCAGATGACAGGAACTTTCAGTGCCTATCATCTGATTGGCCATCCCAGCCCCTCCATGTACCATCTACCATTGGTTAGTGGTAAAAGCATTTAGGGCCAGTTGTATGTCGGTTTGTAAAGTCTTTGTTAAAGTTAACAAAGAGTAAATCCTTAGTATTCACCTTGTGCCCGACGGGATGGCCAATCAGATGAAAGTACGTTCTAAGGTTTTACCCTTTGTCAAAGTTTACAAAGACTTTACAAACCGACATACAACTGGGTCTAAGGGCCGGTTGTATGTCGCAAAGTAAATGCTTTTTACCACTAACACAGGGTAGATGGTAAATGGAGGGGCTGGGATGGCCAATCAGATGATAGGCACTGAAAGTTCCTGTCATCTGATTCGCCATCCCAGACCCTCCATTTACCATCTACCCTGTGTTAGTGGTAAAAATCATTTAGGGCCAGTTGTATGTCGGTTTGTAAAGTCTTTGTTAAAGTTAACAAAGAGTATATCCTTAGTATTCACCTTGTGCCCGACGGGATGGCCAATCAGATGAAAGTGCTTTCTAAGGTTTTACCCTTTGTCAAAGTTTACAAAGACTTTACAAACCGACATACAAGGGCCGGTTGTATGTCGCAAAGTAAATGCTTTTTACCACTAACACAGGGTAGATGGTAAATGGAGGGACTGGGATGGCCAATCAGATGACAGGCACTGACCGGCCCTTAGCGTTAATTGAAGTGGCAGATTCACTGTAAGACCTGGGGCGGATGACCAAGATATCTCAGGGGAAGTAATCATTTCTACAAAACTTGAAGTGAATTCAATGAAATTAATTTGTTTCATAATAAAATTTTTATTGAAGGAGGCAATAAAAGAGTGTGTCTTCTGCTGGAATTCCACATATTGCCTCAAAAGATTGCAAAATAGCATTTTGGCACTTGGATTGAATTCTCAGGGTGGCAACAGCCCTTCTGACATAAAAACCTTTCTAATAACATCTTAGATAATCTTCGAAAATTGAATTTGAATCGATATTTTCGCGGTTAAATTGGAAAAGTGAGGGACTACTTCATTAGTGTATATGACTTCAAGGAAGGGTCTTTCGAGATTCATAGAGGGCCGAATCTTCTTGGTTCGCCACTTCATGCATTTGATTTAATTTTAAAAAAATCAAATTAACTAGAATAGATTAAAAAAAAACATTTTTCCAAAATTCGAAAAACTAATTTCTCGTATGTTTCGCACTTCAACTTTAGGTAAATAAATTTAAAATTATCATTATATAATACCCTACCACATCACTCGCACCGTCACCTCCACCCTCGCCCCCGTCCCCTCACCCAGTTTTTGCATTTGTGGCCCACAGATTATGTATATATATGTATAGGTATATAAATAAATACCGTATAATATTTTTTTTAATTAAAGAACAATTTTTGAGTTCATCAATTAAATTGCCAAATTCCAATATAGTAAAAATACGTTTGTGGGATTTAAAAACTCGATTTTTAATTAATTAATTTTTTTTTTTTTTTTTTTTAAATTTTATTAAACCAATTATTTTACATTAATTAAGGTATACATTGTATTTTTTGCTTCGATTCCGGAGATTACTTCTCCACCATCGAGTGTCCTTATTCATCTTTAGTCCTTGTTTTTAATAAGAGGAAAAATCTAATTAGATAAAAAACCTCTTTTCCGATAATTATTTCAATTCCATTATTCCCCAATCAAGTCGATTGGTAATGATTAATTTCATCAATCAATACCAATCAATTAATTTTTTTTTTTTTTTTTTATAAATTTTATTAAACCAATTATTTTACATTAATTAATGTATACATTGTATTTTTTGCTTCGATTCCGGAGATAACTTCTCCAACATCGAGTGTCCTTATTCATCTTTAGTCCTTATTTTTAATAAGAGGAAAAATCTAATTAGATAAAAAACCTCTTTTCCGATAATTATTTCAATTCCATTATTCCCCAATCAAGTCGATTGGTTCTTTTTTCTATCCTCTCCTCTCTCCTTCAATCATCATTAAATTTCCTAACTTTAAATATATTTAATAAAATTTGTAATGATCTATTAGTGGAATTTAAAATTAAAAACCCAATTAATAATTAAAATGAAATTGAATAAAAATGAAAATATACATTTTTATCGATACAACCACCTGTGAATAATTATTTCAATTAACAAAAAACCCATCAAAAACAACTTAGCCGAAGATGAGACCGTGACAGATCGAATTGTTATCAACCCAAAAACCCCCTAACCTGTGAATTTGATCCAAATCGTTAGAGCCGTTTTCGAGAACTCGATTGGATATATATACAAGAATTGCTCATTTAATAATATAAGATTAATATTAATGTTTCCTTTTTTTTGAGAAATGTTTTATTTATTGAACACTAGTGAAATGAATGATCTCGAATCTAAAATAATTCATATAATCAATAATATTAATCAGAGTAAAGTTTTCCAAATGACTAAACATATAAAAGGAGCAGAGCATTGTTATATGGCATATTATGGTGCTGAGGAAACCCAATGAGTTTTATCGAATGGATCGCGTGACTTTGGATTGGAATGGACGCGTTGGATCTTTCTTTATTCAAATGAAGAATGATCAATGAGTGCGTGAATAAATAAAATGCGCAAAGGCGATTTTCCTGCTGATGAATTGTCCCCTAAGTGAAGGGGACACAACGCAACGTGGCAAAGTCGATATTTATAAATGTCATCGAAATAACAGGGTGACAGATGCCTCAGTGAATATATACATCGCGCATTTTCAATAAATATGGAATATTATGTAATATTTCCACTTGGTAGTATAAAAGACTACTATATTATTTATTTACGCACGGAAACACATACTTAGTCGGAAGAGTTTGGTGGGAACAGGGGACTTGGTCAGGAATATCTGATGTCAGGGACATCAGTAAGAGAGCCCCCCCCCCCCTGGAATCTTCTTAAAATAAACTAAAAAAAAGCAACTGGTGTGTTCACTACACGACTTTCACATTTTCATTTATTTGAAGTAATCGCGACACTACTAATTTACACCCCCTTCCTTTATTTTTTTTTTTTTTTATTTTCTCAAAAATAACGCTAACGATTTTTTTTTAAATTAGTGTATTTATCAAGTGTCATGAGTTATTAGTTGTGTCAAATTTTTAATCCGATTGAATTAAAGGAAGGGGTTGAAAATTAGAGTGTCGTAAAATAAATATTTTAATCGTTCATATCTTGTCTTCGGAAAGTCGCAGAGCCTTGAAATTTGAAACTCAATCTATCTAGAGTCTACAAGAACTATAACAAGATTTTGGCTAAAATAGAACAAACATTAATCTCAGAGCCACGAAATTCGAAACTTTGGCTCGATATAGGCTAGAAGGGGTACACCAAGTTTTTGATTGAAATCGGAACACCGGAAGTTGACATTTACATGAAATATTTTTTGTTTTTTTTGATTTTCTCAAAAACCGCACTAACGATTTTGTTTTGTCTAACGAGGTGTTTCTACACTGTAGTCTTGAAGGTTTGAAGTTATAACTGCCTGTAAACGTGGAAACAGGGAGAGAGTTCCAGTTCCTTGTAGTAATGGGGATATATTTTAAATTTAAAAAATACTAGATCTACTTAATAAGGATCTTTAAAGAAAACAGTTCATGATAAAAACACATTTTTTTATTTTCGAATCCACAAAAATTCGAGATTTCCTCTAAAACAGAAGTTCCCAAACTATGCGCCACGAAGCTTAATTGAAGCAAGACATTTGGTCTAACTAGACAAAATACAAAGTGAGAAGCTAAACATTTATTTATTATTCATTTTTATCTCTTACTTACGATTAAACATACATAAACCGGAAAAATTTAATTTTGACACCATCGAAAAAATCAGAAATGTATACAAAGTTTTTTTTTTTTTTTTATGATAATGATGAGAGAAGGAGTTACACCAAAAAAGGTGCAACCCCTAAAGGCCTGGGTTGGCCCCTCCATCGTGAAAAGAAGTGTCCCCTCTGTGGTCTAAATCTTTGATTTTCACAGAAAAATAAACTATTCATTCCGAATATATTTTTATCGATTCTAATACAAGAGTATTTAGAGCAGAGGTCGGGGAACTTTTTAGCTATTACTCCCAAAATATTTTTCCATAGGTCGCTATTACACCTACATGAAAAGCAAAAAAAAAGCAGGGTAAATGTATCTTATCTTTTTATATTAAACGAGCAATTCTTGTATATATATTTAGAATCGGTGTGTCAAAAAAGGGCTCTAACGAGTTGGATGAAATTCACGGGCTAGGCGGGTTTTTGTGTTGACAATTCGATCTATCACGGTCTCATCTTCGGATAAGTTGTTTCTGATGGGTTTTTTGTTAATTGAAATAATTTTTCACAGGTCGTTTTTGGAATAAAAATTTATAATTACATTTCTTTCAATTTATTTTTAATAAAATTAATTGTTTTTTTTTATTTTAAATTGCACTAATAGATCATTACAAATGTTATTATATATTAGAATTTGCCAATTTGATTAAATAAAGGTATTTTTCTATAAAATAATTTAATAGAATATCAATTTTATTCTCTTAAAAAATCCGACAATTCGAAGGATCATACCTCCTTCTTCATGATTTAAAAAGGTCAAAATAAGGGAAGGGGTGCAAATTAGTCATGTTCGAAAATAAATATTTTAATCGTTCATATCTCGTCTTCGGAAAGTCGCAGAGCCTTGAAATTTGAAACTTAAGCTATTTAGAAGCAAAAAGTTACCGAGCATCGCTCGGTGCTCCAGGCACTTATTTATTATTTATTGAATTAATTGGAATTTACATGAAAACTCTCTGTAAGTAAATAAAAATTGTAAACATTAACATAATTCAAACGCTTTTACGTTTTAGAAAAATTATGTTGTTTCATTTTCGCTAAAATAACTTCAAAATTAGGACTTTTTGACATGAGCGCAATTTGAATACAATCCTCGGAATTCAGCCGATTTCTTGCCGGGTTTAACTGACTGCTTTTTAAAATCAAAGATTTCACTGTCGATGGTAACAGAATTGTTTTTATTTTAGGTTAAAAAAGAAAAAAAAAGAAAAATCATTCGAAATCTGTCCATAAACAAAGAAGTTATGCGTGAACATACATAAAAGAAGGTCCAATTCCAATGAAATTTAAACGGGGCCAATCGGGAACTAGACTGAACCCAATGCAAAAAGAACTATCAAAATCGGTTCACAATTGTCGAAGAAATCGAATAAAATACATACAAAAAAAAAATCAGTCGAATTGATGATAACCTCCTGCTTTTTTGAACTTGGTTAAAAATTAAGAAATAAAAATGTGAAGTGATATTTTTATGATCTTTCTTTCTATCAACTAACATCAAATAATAATTGTTTGTTGAGAAGAAAGTACTGCAAAGTATATTATAAACCTGATGTAAAATCTTGGCTGTTCCTGTGTCAGCTTGACCTAGACTAGATCTAGGCGTTGACGTCCAACCACTTGTTGTGTGTCCAACGTGCATTCGAGATAACCGAAAGTCCTTTGGTACCCCCTTGTTTTATGCCAGGACCATTTGGCATCAGGGCCAAAACGGTCAACTAATTGATGATATTTTATAATCTGGTTGTGGTTGATGGAAAATTCCAGTGAGAATGTGGATAAGTGGACGATAAGGGAGCGGCGTGTTTGCTTGCGTATCACTACCTATAGAGACATTGGATTAGGCAACGGGACCCCGGCCCCTTCGAGAACGTTCGCTTGTCGATGTTTGTATTCAGGCTGCTGACGAGAAAACATCATCTAGAACTTTTATTTATTGCTCATGAAAGGGAATCCAAATGAGGATCGAATCCATGAGAATAACTTTACCTCATTCGTAGTCCAACATCCTCTCTAAAGCAGTTCTGAGAAAACTATTTAGAGATCGCGGCTATTCAAAGGGTCACGGAAAAATTATTATCGGGCTTTGGAAGAAAAAGTGGGAAATTTCCAAGATTCGGAATCCTCTCGAAGATTTAACAATTTTATCATCGAAAAGTTTGAGATTAATGTTGAAACTTGGTAGACAGGTGCAGCATTTTTATTAGTCAAATTTCACCTAATTAGATACCCCTTGATCAAAAGTTTCAGGAATTTATTCAGAAAATCAAAATTACAAATTTATTAATCAAAATCGATATTGTCTCCTTCAAAGTACTCCTCATCGACTGCAACGCACTTATGCCAGGGTTTGATCCAATCCTCAAAACATTTTTTATATTCGGTTTTCGGTTTGGCCATCAGTGCTGTCTTCGATTTTTTCATTATCTCCTCTTGGCTGCTAAAACGCGTTTCCCGGAGCAATTTTTTGAGTCGACTGAACAGGAAGAAAACCGAGTGTAAAAATGTTTCGAGGATTGGATCAGGCGCTGGAATAAGTGCCCTGCACTCGATGGAGAGTACTTTGAATGGGACAATATCAACTTTGATGAATAAATTTGTATTTTTGATTTTCTGAATAAATTCCTGAAACTTTTTGATTAAGGTAGAATGTTTATACCTAACTCCTTCTAGCATATTTCGAGCTTAAGTTTCGAATTTCGTAGCTCTGAGACTTATGGTTGCGAAAAGCAAGGGGTATATACGTACATACGTACATAAGTACGCACTGACCAATGGGTTTTTGGCCCCTTTTTGACCTCTGGGGACCATAATATCCAATTTTATGTCCCAAATCCGGTTTCCAACTATTAGGCATCGATTCCTTCCACCTAGAAGTTACAAAATTAAATTTACCTTTTTCATCTCTGAGATACAAGCTCTCAAAGAGTCAGGACCCGGACAGGGCATCGCAATACTTCCATATTATATTCTATGAATATAAATGTGAAAGTAAAAAGTATGGAACAATATTGGTGGGTGAATATGACAATGAATATCACGATGAAAATTCGCCAACAAATCCAGAGTTTGTTGACCTATTCAAATAAGCTCCCTTTTAGCACAGTTTAAGTGGAACGTAGAAGTTGCTTAAAAGGTATTTTAAGCGATTATAGGCATAATTTTAAAGGAAAAAAATACATTATTGTTAATTTGAATAATAATAAACATAAAATATAAGTTATTTAATTAATCACTACCCTTAAGTTATGTTTTATTTTTCTTAATTTGTTAATTTAAATATTAGTCCCGTCTTAGGTCGACCTTCACCTATCGAATCGAGTTTCCTAATGAAATTAATATTTTGATAATATAATGTATTAATAAACAAAACTTGATAGGGTCGACATCCAATTTCCCTGCATAGCTATTTTTAATAAAAAAATTAAAGTCGTTAATTTTATTACATAAATGTAGTTATCGAGTTTCCGAATAAATATATTACCAATCGAGAGTAAAATATGTATATAAAATGCCAAAGTTGGGTCGCTATCTTTTTTCCTTGGATAACTCCAGGTAGACAGGGTATCAACAGGTAACTACGAATTAGTATTTTGTAGTTATAGAGTTTCCTTTATTGTTATATATGAAAATGTAGATATTTAAAAAAATACAATAAAATAAATAAATAAATAAGTATAATAAATCAGATAAAATAGCTATGCAGGGAAATTGGATGTCGAGCCTTTCAAGTTTTGTTTATTAATACATTATAACATTATTATCAAAATATTAAGAAATTCGATAGGTGAAGGTCCACCTAAGTCGGGAATTTGTACTATATATTTATTTTTAAATAGCTTAAAATGTAGTAATTATTGAAATTAGTAAATTAGAACAAACCAAACCAATTTTATCGTGCACATTTCATGGTTTTACTGAACACCTCTACATATTTCATGATTTTTAATTGCACATTTTTATACTTTTTACAATACAAAAATCCGAAATATACTTATTAGTAATATGTGTTTTAGGGTGAAAGAAATATGTGTATGTTTAGTGCAATCAAGCCTAGAAGACATTTTATTAATCGACTTCAAAAAAGGAGGAGGTTCTCAATTCGACTGATTTTTTTTTTTTTTTTTTGTCTATGTTATCTGATATCTTCGCCAATTGTGAACCGATTTTGATGATTTTTTTGCATTTGGCTCAGTCTAGTTTCCCATTGGTCCCGTTTTTTTTTCATCGGTATTGGACCTTTTTTGCTAAGTTTGTTTAGGCATAGCTTCTTTGTTTATGAACCGATTTCGTTGACTCTTTTTATATTCGAAAGAGGGTACCTTAGGTGGTCCCATATTAATTTGGTTAAATTCTGATGATATGATCAATGGCGAAATAACGTAAATCTCCAATTCTTATGAGAAAATAATCGAAATTATAATAAATAAAATCTTTTATAAAAAAATCAATCTTAAAACGTTCATTTAAAACCCTCAAACGTTACTATAGAATTTCTATATTTATGAATTTAATTTTATTAACATTTTCTGATTAATTCGCCCGACCCTTTCTCTTAAGAGATGTATGCAAGGTATTATATTAAGTCACTATTAATAACTTCACTAAAAGAGAAAAAATAAAAATAATTTTTATAAAAAAATATAATAAAACTCAAAAATAAAATAAAATGCACTGGTATAAAATAATTATCTAATTTAGTTACAACTAAACGACGAAATATTTACATGAAATCACTTTTTGAAGTCGGTGCTAAACAAACTAAATAAGCGAGATTATCCGCCAATCGAACTAAGTGAAATCCGTCGAGTTTGATTCATAAAATGTATATGTTTGGCACCGTCTTCAAAAAGTGATTTCATGTAAATATTTCGTCGTTTAGTTGTAACTAAATTAGATAATTATTTTATACCTTTTAGTGCATTTTATTTGATTTTTGAGTTTTATTATAGCCGATTAAATTTGTCCATTGTATGTAAGGTAATTGTCAAATGTTAGTTAAAAAGATATGGGGAATCCCGGAACTTAAGAAATGAATTCAATCAAATTGTCTTGTCCCTTCCCTTTTCCTTTCAATCGTAACTGAAGTGTCGCTTCTCCGTTGTTAGCGCATGGGGTCATTCGAGAGGGAAGCAACCTGACCAGTGGGGGGGACATTCCAAGACTTCAGAACAACCGTTATTTTCCAAGTAACTTGAATATTACATAAATTTTTTCACACTTCTAATTGTTCCTGACATCTTTTATAATCTAGAACGAATGGAACTCTTGCCTTTTGTAATTTTCATAAAACACAACGACACACTTTGCAAAAAGCAAACATCGAAAAATTTCAAATTTAATTTCAGAAATAATAAGCTGACGTGTTCTGATGTGGCCATCCACTTGACTTTACCATACAACCTGGCCCCTCACTTATATTTAATATTTAATAAAAATCATGTAGGGGGGGGGTTAGTTTTTGCATTTTTAGACTTCTGGGGTCCCACTGATTATGTATACAAAATTTGGTGGAGTTTGCTCAAATGGCCTAAATTTTTAATTTTTAACCTCCCCCTTCCACCCCCCTTTATTTTGGGTCATCATCTCTTAATCTCAATGAACCAAAACTACGTGTAAAATTTGGTTTCGATATTTACACTATTTTTTGAGCTAGCTCGTCCACAAAAATTTGGTAACGCACAGATTAACAAACAGACAGACAACCAGACAGACTAACAGACATTTTGACAAAACAATTATTATCGCAAAAAATATAATTTTTTCGATGTTCACTTATTAGGGCTTTTTTGTAGACCGAAATGGTTTCGCTCAATTTTTTTAATCAAAATAGTTTCAGCCGTTTTTGAGATATTTCGAAAAAAAGAAGGAAAAAACACTTTTTTCATGCACGATTACAATACTTGACCATACCCTGTATGGTAAACTAAAAAGTTATATTATTCAGCTTTTACACTAAAATTAAAATAAAGAGTTTTCCCTTCGCAGCCTGTAAACATATGATATGAGACGCTTTGATATAGAAAATCAGACAAGACTTTATTTATTTATTTTTTTATAAACTTGAAAATTTTATGAAATAATGTATCGTAATCCAAGTCTCGCTTTCTTCTTTATTTTCTAGATTATTTTTATTTGGTATCAAAATATTAATCTTCTCTTACTTTGTTTCCAGGTTTTGCTAATAGATGACGTACCAGGTGTATGCATATGAAATGAGCCTTTTTTATGAAAATAAAACACTTTTTTTTAATTGATAGAGATTTTCTTTAGGAGACGGACTGGTATAAATATGCAATTGGATGTTGATGAAGCAGTCCACGGTGGTTGTAAAAAATAGATTATAGAGGTTTTATTATTTTACATTTATTTGTTAAAACCGACGTTTCGGAGATTTATTCTCTCCTTCTTCAGGGTAACAGTTCATTGACTTTTTGTTACCCTGAAGAAGGAGAGAATAAATCTCCGAAACGTCAGTTTTAACAAATAAATGTAAAATAATAAAACCTCTATAGTCTTATTTTTTACAACCACCGTGGACTGCTTTCATCAACATCCAATTGCTTACTTTTTTTAAATAGGAAAGAAAAAAATATTTCATTTAAAGTACTCTTCATCACTTTCTACACATTTTGACCACCTTTCTGGTAATTGGTGGATCCCCTTCCAACACCTTAGACCAGTGTTCCTTAAAGTGTGTGCCGCGGCACACTGTTGTACCGTGGTTATTAGTTGGTGTGCCGCGGAAAAATATCAAGTTTTGTGAAAATAATGCACCTACACATAGCAGAGAGTTAAACGAGCAGCAAGAGATGAGAACAGCCTTATCAACGATGGCTCCAAATTTTGATCGCCTGTGCTCAGTTAAGCAGGCTCACGTTTCTCATTAAAAATCTTTTCATATTATATTAATTTTAATAATTAATAAATATTAAATAAACATTGTTTTTTTTCTTTGATGTACCTCTAAAATTTCTTGATTTGGTAGGTGTACCTTGAACACAAAAAGTTTGCGGAACACTGCCTTAGACCATAAAAGCCTAGGCCTATCCGGTACAAAAGATGTTTTCGGATTTCTTTTCGGCATGGTAATTTTCGTTGTTTATAAATATCTGAAGTCACAAGATCACTTGTAAATAATTAGAGGAGGAAAACATCATAGATTGTTTGAGAATAAAATAGAAATATGATCAAATGAAATTCTAAAACTATTTATTGAAGGAGACAATAAAATTTATAATTCCAGCAGAAGACACTTTTTTATTGTCTCCTTCAATATATAAAATTCTGCTACTCTTTTGCCAAATTTATAAAATATTGTTGCTAAATTATGTATAAACACTAGGTGGGACCTAAGGTCCTATGTTTGTATACTTTGTTAAATAAATAAATAAATAAATAAATAAAACTTTCATTTTAAAACTATTTATGTCACTCATAAAATATTCGTTTAAAAAAGATGGAATCAAATTTTAGATTCTTGTCGAAATAAATAGATTCTAAATTCGTATTTCAATAAAACATGTAATACCCTAAGGTAACATCTATTTTGATGTGTCGTGAGCGGGGCTATAAATATAGCCTTTCAATTATCGCATGTCAAGTGAGATAAATTTATAAATAAATGGAAGATCAAAATCATGTATGAAATTTTAGTGAATCCCAAAATTGATTAAACTTGAAAATGAAAGAAATTATAATCTAATCAACAGTTTTAATCGGAAGATGCAGATAATGTTTCTGCAATACTATATAACATAAAAGTAGTTTTTATCTAAGTTCCTATTTATTCATCTCCAACTGCGAAGCCAGCCTTAGGCGGGCTTCTTACTGGCTAGAGGGCTTTTAATTATCAGTCGGGAAAATAAATATAATCATATTTATAGGAACAGGCAGTGATAGGCTTTTTTGCCAGACCTAAATATGATACGATCCAGGTGCATTTCACTGTAGCTTTGATTATGTTCGCTATATATGATGTAATAAGTTCGTAAGAATAAAAATAGCTGATTGTTACTAACTTTGACTAAATTAAAGAAAACAATAATAAAAATAAGGTGACGTTCTGACGTGTTCTGATGTGGCCATCTACTTGACTTTACCAAACAACCTGGCCCCTAAAATTATTTATAATCATGTAGGGGGGGTTAGTTTTTGCATTTTTAGACTTCTGAGGTCCCACTGATTATGTATACAAAATTTGGTAGAGTTTGATAAATGGCTAAAATGTTCATTTTTGACCTTATAGCCCCAGTTTAGGCGGTTAGTTTTTGCATTTTTAGACTTCTGGGGTCCCACTGATTATGTATACAAAATTTGGTTGAGATTGGTAAATGGCCAAGATTTTCATTTTTTGACCCCCCCCCCCCGTCCCATTTTGGACGATTAGTTTTTGCATTTTTAGACTTCTGGGGTCCCAATGATTATGTATACAAAATTTGGTTGAGTTTGGTAAATGGCCAAAATTTTCATTTTTTGACCTTATATCCCCATTTTGGGCGGTTAGTTTTTGCATTTTTAGACTTCTGGGGTCCCACTGATTATGTATACAAAATTTGGTTGAGTTTGGTAAATAGCCAAGATTTTCATTTTTTGACCCCCCCCCCCATTTTGGGCGATTAGTTTTTGCATTTTTAGACTTCTGGGGGTCCACTGATTATGTATACAAAATTTGGTTGAGTTTGATCAAACGGCCTAGATTTTTAATTTTTAACCCCCCTCCACCCCCTTAATTTTGGGTCGATATGCTCCAAAATCTTATAAGCTCTTAATCTCAATGGACCAAAACTACGTGTGAAATTTGGTTTCGATATTCATACCAGTTTTTGAGGTAGCTCGTCCACAAAAATTTGGTAACGCACAGAATAACTAAGAGACATTTTGACAAAACATTTATTATCTCGAAAAATATGTTCACTTATTAGAGCTTTTTTGTAGAGCGAAATGATATGGTTTTGCTCAATTTTTTAAATTAAAATAGTTTTAGCCGTTTTTGAGATATTTCCAAAAAAAAGAAGGGAAAAAAACACTTTTTTCATACACGATTACAATACTTGACCATACCCTGTATGGTAAAGTAATAGAGTTAAATCAAATATTTAAAATGTAAATTGTTTACCTTGTTTAAATCAAAATTAATGTTAACTTGGAAAGGTTATAATTCTGCGATTTTAATTTCATTCCACTCTTAATAGAAGATAAATAATTTGAATTTAAACAGTAACCTAAAATCTATATTCCTATTCAGATCGATTCGGAATTACTTCTAGGTATATGCAAATATGGAAAGAAAAGGGAGAGGCCTACGCCCAAACGGGCCTGGTGCAAAACGAATGAACAATACTTAAATAATATATTATACTATACATGGAACAATACTAAAATCTTTTTGTAACTTGTTGGTTATCTTTTATTTTCTAAATACTGTATAAATATACAAAATGTACCAAAAAAGGCTTAAATAAATAAATAAATAAATAAATAAATATGCAAATTATGTCCATGATAATTATAAAAAAAAGATGAATAGACAATTATTGTTGATTTTAAATATAAGCTATTTGAATTATTGATCAGAGCTAGTGTACAATCATAAAATTATAGATATATGGTAAAAAGTAAAAGGACGAAATCGTTTTAACAAGAGTTTCATTGAATAGAATAAGGGTCAAGGGTATGTTTGTTATAAGGAAAAAATATAATGTATATTCATTTGTAAGAATTTTTGTATATTTAATATTAAATAAAAAATCTTAGTTTAAGAGTAATTATTAGATCGATCGAGGGGAGACTGAGTTGCTAACCCATCCACCCCCAAGCTTTTATTTTCGAGAAAAAAATTCAATTTTTACAAAAAGAAACTATACTGTATATGATTTTTTGATAATTGAGCTATTAAAAATAATAATTTCAATCATTTCTAGAAATGAAAATTCTATATTAAATTTACTAAGTGACTAAAAATCATGATCGTAGATTCAGATTTTTAACTATTAATTGTTTAATGGCGATTTAAATCCTATTTTATAAAAACTGTTTAATTTAAATCTATATCAAAGCGCACAGTGTGCGCAGGCCGAGTTCGAGTATTGGGTTGGCCATACACACTGTACGCTATTTACATGAACCATTTCGAGCCAATTTCGACCCCCGTGAAGCTCGGAATCCATTTGAGATACAGAGCTGAAATTATACAGATGTAATTATGTAATCCATTTTGAGGAGAGAACCAAATTTCAATAATATAGCTTAAATGGAATCTGAGAATAGACCTGATAAAATAGCTAATTTTGGCACTCAATGACTGACAGGTCATCAAAACCTATATAGGGTACTTCCAATCATTCCAGGATCATGAAAATTCGCCTGCTAGTAGAGTTTGTGACTCAAACAAAGGAAAAATTCCAAAAATTTCTTTCTTTCAACCCTTTCAAAATGGGGGGGGGGGTCAAAATGAAAATTCTAGCCCGTTGGACCAAACTCAACCAAATTTTGTATACATATTCTGTGGGCCCCCTGAAGTCTAGAAATACAAAAACTAACTACCCAAAACGGGGAGGAGTCAAAAATAAAAATTCTAGCTCTTTGGACCAACGGGCTTCCTCATAGCTTACAAAAAGCAGAGAAATCCCAACCAAAACATTCTGTGAAAAACAGCCCAAGTTCGAAAAACTACTGAGTAGCCAAGTTAAATTAAGAATAATTAAGTTGAGAAAATAGTAGATCTCTCAACTTAATTATTCTTGGCAAATTTAACTTAGCTACACAGTAGTTTTTCGAACTTGGCGTGTTTTTCACAGAATGTTTTGATTGTGTAATATTATGTACTGTAAAATCTACAGAATTAATTTTATGTTTTAAATAAAATTTTGGTGGCTTATTCGCACTTTTTGGGTTTTGATAAAATCTATATTAGGTTTATTTATTAACAAATTAACACATATATCATCACTGATCTTAAAAACCTCGTAAGTCCTAAATTCATTGTTTGGCAGAAAACAAGAAAAAACAATTTTCAACAACAATATATTCATATATAATGGAATATTTATTATTTGTTCGTAGTGCGAAATTGAATTGGAATAGAATAATAAGGTTTCAATAGACACGACCCGCCGTGAAAAGTTGGTCGGTATAAACGTATAATAAGTATTTGACCAAAAATCGGACTTACGAGGTTTTGTAAGATCAGCGACGATATGAAGAGCTCCGGAACCAACACATTTGTTGAAAATTTCTAAATTTGCTTAATTCCTATCTAAAAAGCTGACGAGTTCTGATGTGGCCACCCACTTGACTTTACCATGCAACCTGGCCCCTCACTTATATTTAATATTTAATAAAATTATTTATAATCATGTAGGGGAGGGGGTTAGTTTTTCCATTTTTAGACTCCTGGGGGCCCACTGATTATGTATACAAAATTTGGTTGAGTTTGCTCAAATAGCCTAGATTTTTAATTTTTAAACCCCCCTCCCCCCCCTCCACCCCCCTTAATTTTGGGTCGATATGCACCAAAATCAAATCAGCTTTTAATCTCAATGGACCAAAACTACCTGTGAAATTTGGTTTCGATATTCACACTAGTTTTTGAACTCTCTCGCCCACAAAAATTTGATAACGCACAGACTAACTAACAGACTACAAAGGGTCAGTTGTATGTCGGTTGATAAACTCTTTTAAACGTTGATCAAATGGTAAAACCTTAAAATTAATCTGTATGACGGGTGGGATGGCCAATCAGATGACAGGTACTTTCAATACTGAAAGTACCTGTCATCTGATTGGCCATCCCACCCGGCACACAGGTGAATTTTAAGGTTTTACCATTTGTCAACTTTTAAAAAGAGTTTACCAACCGACATAGAACTGGCCCTAACTAACAGACATTTTAACAAAACAATTAATATCTCGAAAAATATAATTTTTTCGATGTTCACTAATTAGGGCTTTTTTGTAGACCGCAATGCCATGGTTTCGCTCAATTTTTTAATCAAAATAGTTTCAGCCGTTTTTGAGATATTTCGAAAAAAAGAAGCGGAAAAACCACTTTTTTCATGCACGGTTAGAATACTTGACCATACCCTGTATGGTAAAGTAAAAATTAGGTTATTCTTTTTAATACATAAGATTTTATTCTTTGATTCGCTTTTTCTCATTTTTATTTTTTCTGAATATTAATTCTTATGGGAGATTAGATTCAAAAAACATCAATTCTTATCAATTGTGTAGGTGAGAGATTTTTAATATTAAATTTTATAATTAGTTCATTTTCAATCAGTCAAGTGATAGAAAAAAAAATCCAAAATGTTTTATGCTTAATATACGTTATGATTGATTTTTCTATTTATTTTTCAATAAATTACCTACAATCAATATATTATATTATTATTAAGAAAATCGAATAGGAAATAAAAATAAATTTGATGAAAAGGGATTTACCCGCTTTGGAAAATATTCATTAATCTAAGCAAACACAAATTAGAATATCAATAAACAATTTATTTCCTCACTTGACGAGGTTAATTCGTTTTATTGATTAAAACTAAAGTTATTTTCTAAAGGTAATCATAGAGAAGGGACAGAAAATACAAACAAAACGACCATCATTATACAACTTAATTATAGCCTGTCTCCTCTAAAGTGTGACTACTATCACCGTGATTAGCTTATTTAGATCGATAGATTTTAGACCTTCGAATTTTATTGGGTTGAAAAATGCTCAAAATCAATGAAGTTCTTTAGAAAGTTTTAGCTAATGAGCTGAAATTTAGCACACAAGATTCAATAATATTCCGCACTTTATTGATGTCAAATTTAATTTTCTAGCTTAAACCACTTGCTGACGAAAAAATCACCAAAATTTGCAGAGAACGTATCTTGTCAGGTCTTGTAAAAAGTTTTCCATTTTCTTCCAAATATTTATTGTTTTTAAGATATTTTTTTTTCACTTTATCATATAGAGTATGGCCAAGTATTGTAACCATGCATGGAAAAAAGTGGTTTTTTTGCTTCTTTTTTTTGAAATATCTCAAAAACGGCTGAAACTATTTTGATAAAAAAAGAGGAAACCATGGCATTTCGGTCTACAAAAAAGCTCAAATAAGTGAACATCGAAAAAATTTTAATTTTCGAGATAAATAACTGCTTTATCAAAATGTTAGTCTGTCCATTACCAAATTTTTGTGGGCGAGCTAGCTCAAAAACTAGTGGGAATATCAAAATCAAATTTCACACGTAGTTTTGGTGCATTAAGATTAAGATCTGATTAAATTTTGGTGCATTTCGACCCAAAATTAAGGGGGGAAGGGGGGTTAACATTTAAAATAATAATATTTTCAAACTAAAAAAACAAGAAAAATGAAATATACGATAAAATGAACCTATAATAACGAAAATATTTTTTTTTCTGGCACCAAAATTAGGACGGGGGGGGGGGGTCAAAAATAAAAGCAAACACAACCATATTTTGTATACATAATCAGTGGGCCCCTGGAACACTAAAAATGAAAAAACAAACCGCCCAAAATGGGGTTGGGGAGGGGGTTACAAAATTAAAAATCTAGGTCCTTGGACCAAATTCAACAAAATTTTGTATATATAATCAGTAGGCTACTAGAAGACTCAAAATGCAAAAACTAACGCCCCATAATGGGGGGAGTGGTTGTAGGGTCAAAAAATTAAAATCTAGGCCCTTGTACCAAACTCAACCAGAAGTGTATGGTAAAGTCAAGTGGATGGCCACATCAGAACGTCTCAATTTATTTAAGAAAATTTTAATTCATAGTTACAACACAGTTTCTGAGATAATAATGAATAAATAATTACAAATTTACACTAAAATCAAGCTGGCAACAACTCATTTATTTAAACTAAAAAGTGGATTAACTTTAGTACTTATTTTTGACGTTTTTTTGCTTCAGCCATTGTCGCAACAGCTTTCAATCGCTTATTAAGAACTTTTGGTTTAATAAATCGACCTTTATAATGTACTTTATCTGACATTTCTATGATAATATATATACAAGTTCGGGTAGTGTTGCCAGATTTGTCAAACGAGCACGGGATGGGCTAGTAGTGGTACATAAACAGCAAAAAGTTTTGGGCTTATGAATTATGAATTCTTATTGTCTGTTCTATATACTCTGGCATTAACTTTTTGCTAGTATTGTCGCGAAAAAACTACCTTAAATGCTTATAAAATATAATAAAACTGTTTTTTAAAGAAATATACAACTTACTTTTCAGTTTTTATTTTGATCGTGCTCATGTATTTATTTTCAAGTGAATTGATTTGGCAAGTTTGTGTGTTCTTGTAAGGTCACCGGCGTCTAATCTAATTCATTTTATACTGATAGGGTGCCAACTTGAATGGAATTTCAAATTATCTATATATAAAGGGGCCATTTGATCTGAACAAAACTCCTTTCCTTTTAGGCGTGGGAAAGGCTTTGCAAGGTAAAAAAATACTTGGCAACACCTTAGGGATCCCCGTCGTTGTCTCTTCAGGACACGAGCGACTCACTCCTTCGAAGCCAGTTGGGATTATCTGAAATGGGTTATTTATTAGCCCGGAACTTAACTCCGAGAATTATATTTATACCATTGTATATATACACAGGGTGTTAAAAAAAAGTTCACATATTTTGGAAGGAGTGAGTATGTATCAAAACAAGAAAAAAATAAAGTAAATTCGAATACTTAAGCATGGATCGTAAAATTAATATTACTTAGGAACATTATATTCTAAGATCCCGACTTAGGTCGACCTTCACCTATCGAGTTTCCTAATGAAATTAATAACAAAACTTGATAGGGTCGACATCCAATTTCCCTGCATAGCTATTTTTGAAAAAAAAAAAATTGTTAATTTTATAACATAAATGTAGTTATCGAGTTTCCGGATAAATATATTACCAATTGAGAGTAAAATATGTATATAAAATGCTAAAGTTAGGTCACCATTCTTCCTTCCATAAGTCCAACTAGACAAGGTATCAACAGGTAACAGGTAGTTTCCTTTATTGTTATATATGAAAATGTAGATAATTAAAAAAAATAAAATAAATAAATAAATAATAAAAATAATTTTTAAGAAAAAAATAAAACCGACTTCAAAAAATTAAATGCAACAAATAAAATACACTAAAAGGTATAAAATAATTATTATCTTATTTAGTTACAACTAAAAGACGAAATATTAAAATGAAATTACTTTTTGAAGTCGGTGCCAAACATGTACCTTTTATGAATCGCACTCGACGGATCTTATACTTAGTACGTTTGGAAGGTATGCTCGCTTATAGGTATAGTTTGCTTGGTACCGACATCAAAAAGTAATTTCATGTTAATACTTCGTCGTTTAGTTGTAACTAAATAAGATAATAATTATTTTATACCCTTCAGTGTATTTTATTTGTTGCATTTAATTTTTTGAAGTCGATTTTATTTTTTTCTTAAAAATTATTTTTATTTTTCTCTTTTTAGTGACGTTATTAATAGTAATCATATCATCAGAACTTGACCAAATTAATATGACACCATTCCTAAGATACCCCCTTTCGAAATCGGTTCATAAACAAAGAAGTTAGGCCTAAACAAATCTAACAAAAAAAGTCTAATACCTATGAAAAAAAATGGGACCAATCGGAAGGTAGACTGAACCCAATGCAAAAAAAATTTCAAAATCGGTTCACAATTGGCGGAGATATGAGGTAACATAGGCACAAAAAAAAAAAATTCAGTCGAATAGATGACCTCCTCCTTTTTTGAAGCCGGTTAAAAATAAATAAATCTAATAAATTAGATAAACTAGCTATGCAGGAAATTGGATCTCGACCCTATCAAGTTTTGTTTATTAATACATTATACTATCAAAATAGTAATTTCATTAGGAAACTCGATGGGTGAAGGTCGATCTAATTCGGGATCTTGTACTATTACGAGGATGGAAATGGTCATGTCAAGTTCCTCGGAAGGCCGGTGTAATTTTTTTTTAATTTTCAAATACTCGGTATACTCGGAAGGAAGGCTGTGTTTTTGGATTACAATGCCGAAGATAATACAAGAGCTTAAAATCGTATAAAGTTCATTATAGTGTCAAGTGTTTGTATTTTCAAAACAAAGAAAGGAATAGATTTTGGGCATCTAGCTTTATAATTAATTTCCGGTATACACAAATGCAGTAATTCAGACAAAAAACCGGATTGTTAATTGGTGAGCTATTGAACGTTTATTCCTAATGAGCTGAAATTTGGCAAGCATGCTTGTTTTACCTTAATATACTAGGTATCTGCACACACTTCACACTGTGTGTTTTTTTTTTTTTTTAATGATATTGATGTGAGAAGGAGATACACCAGAAGGTGGATCCCCTAAAGGCCTGTATGGGCTGGCCCCTCCATCGTGAAAAGAACAGAGTAGAAGGAAAAGAAGCCGGGATCACGAGCCAATCTCAGAAACTTAGATACAATTCAATATCATATTTACTAAGGTTTTGGGGGCTTCGAGCAGTGGTAAATTCTCCGCGCGATAAATTCGGTTAAGTTTGTCTTCCACTTAATTTTTATTACCAGACCCTATACTTACAGAAAAAATGTCTGGGTATAACCGGGAATCGAACCTGAGACCTCCGGGTTGCTAGTCAGTAATTCTGACCATTACACCACGGAGGCGGACAAAATGTGCAGACGGTGCAGACGAAATTTTTTTAAATCATTTACTGCGAATCTTGAAAAGTTTTAAATTTTTCCTCCATTTGTTACTTATACAAGGTGGGGCATAAAGATCTACCTCATTTTGAAGATGTATAAAAAATGAAAAAAATTAACTAGAAAAAAACTGAATATATTTTTGAAAAGAACATAAAATATTTTTTTAAATATGTTTTAAACATTATCAGACCATAAAATATGTATACAAAATTTAGTTGAGTTTGGTCGAAAGGGCTAGAATTTTCATTTTTGACCCCCCTCCCCCCCCTTTTTTTGTCTGATATAATGTTTAAAACACATTTTAAATAAAAAAAAATTATGTATTTTCAAAAATATATCCAATTTTTTTCATTTTTATACCTCTTCAAAATGTGGTAGATCTTTATACCCCACCCTGTATAAATGAAAATTTTTATTATAATTGATATATCGTAATCCTTATGCCAAAACCATCCATGTATACATTTTCTGATTTTTCCGTAATGTCATTTTTTA
Source organism: Forficula auricularia (assembly GCA_024734495.1). Lineage (NCBI taxonomy): Eukaryota > Metazoa > Arthropoda > Insecta > Dermaptera > Forficulidae > Forficula > Forficula auricularia. The sequence goes on from JALMQS010000070.1 coordinate 15,770,987, forward strand.
TTCCAAATTTTTACAAATTACTATGCCACGGACACGAATATGATAAAATAATTAAATGAATCTGAGTTCTATATTCACGAACTTAATTAAATACCGTTATACCTATAGAAAATTTTCAACTAGGAAATTACTAAAAACAAGACTTTTGCACATTCGTGATTTTGGAATAAGGGTGACGATATGTAGAATAATCGTATTCCTCTCCTGGTGTCTTTTTTTGTTGTCACGCTAATGCTAGAATGCAAGTTACTTTTATTTTAAAATCTTAATATTTTCAAAGAGCCAATAACTTTTTGAGCAGTCAAGCTTCAAAAATTTTGCATGATAAACGCAGAAAAAAGGGAAAATATCAAAATGTTTTATGGGAGTCCTTAAACCAAGGCTGTCCAACCCACGGTCCGCGGGCCACATGCGGCCCAACATACAATTATAAACTTCTTTAAAATATTGCGATGCTTATATTAGTGGAAAACATCTGATACAATTTGACCTGATTTTTTTTTCTAAAATAATAAGAAATTGGAAAATGAAAATCGCCCCACAAGTTTTTGAAGAATAAAAGGCAGATTTTCAATTTTGAATTTGAAAAAATTTATCAAGATTTCCGAAAAAATAATGACAATTTTGGCATATTTTTAACCATTTTTAGCCGACTTCATTATAGATTTAAATATTTTACGTGCAAACTTTCTGACCGCATATCTGAAAATGAAAGAAAAATATAATAATGTCTTTTTATTAAAATTTTATAAAAATTATCTACGAAAGAAATATTCTTCCTGGCTTCTCAATATTCAATCACTTTTTAGAAATATGAATTTACATAATATACCTGAAGCTATTTTCGAGAATAAAATTCACTAAAAGCAAAATTATAAGCTCAACTATCAGGTAAAAAAATAACGAAGTTTCGGATATTTAAAAAGTACCTATTCTTTATCTCATATTTCCATTTTTTTGTTTTAATATTTATTATTTCAGTAATTAAAGTGGTAAATGATTTAAAAACAAAATCCTGTATGAAAACAAATCGAAGATTATTATTACATTTTTGTTTTTTTTTGTCATGGTGGATAACATTATTCTGCATTATTAACTATATTTTTTGATTAATAAATAATATCAATTGAATTAGTATATTTTATTTGCGGCCCGAGGCATTTGTTTGTTCTTCAAATGCGGCTCGTGTAGGCCAAAAGGTTGAACACCCCTGCCTTAAACGATAAATAATGAACTGAAATTTGACACAAAAATACTTATATTTAATAAGCTGTAACTTTATGTCTAGTTTCTGTTTTCTAGCTTAAATCATTCACTGAGAAAAATATTCCTATTAATCAAATTTTGTTGCTTAAGTCAAAGGAAAAATGAAGAATCAATAAATGAAACAATCAATTTTCGCAGAAAGTGTAGTGAGTCTTGAAAATCTTGATTTTTTTGGTATGCATGAAGGTGTTATCTAAGAAGGTGCAACCCCGAAAAGACAGGTTTGTTTCACTCACATCTTAAAAACAAAATGAAGTAATTGCACTACTTGTGGATGTTGTTTTTGATAAATTGAAAGTTGTAAGTCGCTGGAAAGATGGTTAGATTGGATACGAATATCTTCTGCTTGTCCTCTTCTATTGTAAAAGCTATATGTTTTATTTTATAGATGTTTGAGCTAATCGAAAACAAAATGTCTATATGTGCTTACAGCTAACTTCTAGCTAATATAAATGAAAATCCTGATTTTTGATCCGACCTCTAATGGTAATTTCGCTTTTCTTTTCGAAGAAGATTCTAGTAGGGTCTCCACTTGGGATGGCGTCATTCTGTTACCGTTTCGTTTCTGGGTCGCGTCAACCTCTGACGATTTATTTAATGGCCGAAATGACGTCAATGAAAGTCCTACCTTACCTTCAGAATAGTTTCGAAGTGCACGTGAATTTTAATAGAAAAGAGCGATTATCGAGTGATCAATCCAATTTGTGAATAATAAATAAAAATTTTATTATAAATACAATCTAAATAGGAAGATGCACTGGTTACAGTGCTCGAATTCGAGCGATTTTTAAGGTTCCGTATCAAAATTTGATTCTTATGGGGTACTATTTTACCCGTCCACCATCTAATTATTCTGTTACTGACCTGTTACCTGGTTATTATTGATTAGCTCTTTTATATCATAATTAACTTTTTAACTTTGGCTTTTTTTAATTTTTATTTTGACACGAGTGATGGGCTAGCAAAGTTGTCTTGCAATGAGTTCGACTTTTAACGGAACTCTAGGGATGCGAGCCAAGCTTGCATTTGGCCGATTTTTTAACATAAGGATGCCAGAAAGTGAAACATTTAGAAGCCAATAATCTATAGAACAATATAAAACTTTAGGAATATTCAGGGATAAGATCAGAGTCTAAAGTATTATTTGAAAGAATTACCATATATCTAAAAGATATATATTTATACAATTTTAATTTTCTTCGAAAACATGAAAAATTTCATTTCTTAAATCAAATAAATTAACACCCTTCGAAATACCATAAATATAATATAAATAAACTTTTGGCTACCATTGAAATGAGAATTCTCATTTATTTATTAATAAATAGAACGCTATGCATATATAGATATAAATATTCATTGACATTTTCAAAGATTATTTATTAATTAATTGATGATTGATGATTAATTAATTATTTATAAAAAAATAATAAATAATAAAAAAAAAATATTTTTTTTGAAACTTTCCAGAAAGTGGTAACCGATTAGAAGTTGGACTCTCAACTGATTAAGATTGCTTAACTTTTTTAATTGATCTAGAAATGGCCTAATGCAATTAGCCAAGGAAGGGACGCCGGCTGCGCCTGAAAATTAGCCTTTATGAATGGCATTTCCCAGAGCTGTGCCACACAGAGGCGGCTGAATATTGGAGGGTCATAAGCTGCAAAATCAAAATACAATTTTGAGCCATTCAATAATTAAAAATCTTTACGCATCGCTTTTCTATATTGGTATTTTTTATTAAAATTCAGTTCAAATAAGATAAATTTGAATTCAAACATGTCCATTGTTGCGATTTAAACTTTCAAATTGTCATTTTATTGTTTAATTGATATGTTTATTAGTTTATGATTGTCAAGCTAAGTTAATCAAAAATTTTTTCCTCTCTTATTTTAGAATCAATTCCGATTCTATTTTATTTAAAATTTGCCAAAAATTCTATTGTTTAAAATTTTGATTGGAATTTTAATGTAATTCCTGAATAAATTTTTATGAAGTGATGAAAAATTTCTTAAGAGGAGTTTTGCATCCCATGCATGAATGAAATATATATATGAGTTCCAAATTTTTATTAGTAAGAAGTCAAAGAACTTACTTAGGGAGAGGCGACTCCCAATGAAAACCAGCCGGTTTTGCTACTCTTAGATTCGAGCGTAACGTGGTTATATGTATACAGGCTGCGAAGCAGCCTGTATACATATAATATAAGACTCTTATATAAGAATCTTCTCAAAGAAGATTAGTTTTTTTCTTCTTTAGAATCTTAATATATTATTTTTGTATAATCTAGGTGTCTTCTTATATTCTTCTCCCTGATAAATGGAAGCAAATGCTTGCTTCCATAACTGGGAGTTTTTTTATGGAATGAGCTTGTTAGCCTCACGTCCAACCCCTTTTAGTCGCCTTTTACGACAAGCAGGGGATACTATGGACCTATTCTACCCCCGGTCCATAGGGGTCTCAGTGTGCAATACTTTTATTTTACAATTAGCAGTTATTGGTAGAAAGTCGGGAAATTTCGTAAATCAACTGGTCCCCTCCCTAAAGATTCTAAAAAGAGCAACTGTGTAATATTTGATCCAAATCGGATAGAACATTCAACTTCCAAAATCTAATCTTAATATCTTCTTTAAGTGCCATACTCGATTCCGAGCCTCAGCGATTACAATGGAGAAGATACTCTCCACTATTGGGAAAAATTTTCACAGGGGTGGTTTCTCATTGACTTCCCCTGAAGGAATCAGATTATAGCCGATCAAATATTTGCAGTGCGTCGGGCTTGAACCCGCACTAGCTTGATTAGAAGGCTTGCTCTTTGACCACTGTGCCAACCTGACTCCAATCTTAATATAAAATATCTAAATATAAAATTTTGTTTTAATACTTTCAGTTTTGAGCTAGATCGTAAACACAATTTGGTAACACGCAACGTAGTTATGGGTATCTATATACCATATAATATATATCGATGTACCCATCAGAAATACTTTTCAATTCTTTGCAATGCACGGTAATTTGTAATTGTATACCTTCAATGAATATGAATATCAACTTAACAATCAATATTAGATAAATTATTAAAATTATAATTAGAGAGATGTTATCTTTCCCTTTGCTGGATATACGTAAAGATAAAAACCATCGCCCTCTAAATCCTAGTTACGTTACAAAACTTAATAGAATATTAATTTATACTGGTAACTAATAAGCATAAAGAAACATGATATGATGGTTCTATTTAGTCTTCTCTAGAACGAGTTTAGTTAACTTTATTGCGGCGTTGTCTCACTTCAACACTATGTAAAAAATAAATAAAATTAAAGAAATTAATCCCGGGTAAATTTTTAACAAATTTGGAAAAAAATGAAAACTTTTTCAAAAGTATTCTTATGAAAATTTGGAAATTTTTGTCAGCAAACGGTTTGAAAGAGAAAGTTAAGACGGTTGTTTCGCGATAATACTAGCAAAATGTAAATGCTAGAGTATATAGAAAAGACAATAAGGATTCATAATTCATAAGCTCAAAACTTTTTGCTGTTTATGTACAACTACTAGACAATCCCGTGCTCGTTTTATAAATCTGGCAACATTGTCCGAGCTTGTATATATTTTATCTTAGAAATTTCAAATAAAGTACATTATAAAGGGAGATTTATAAAACAAAAAGTTCTTAATAAGGGATTGAAAGCTGTTGACGCAATGGCTGAAACGAAAAATTGTCAAAAAAATTACTAAAGTTAACCCACTTTTTAGGTTAAATAAATGCGTTGTTGCCAGCTTGTTTTTAGTGTAAATTCAGTGTAAAATATGTATGTAAACTTTCCGATATTCCGTATAGTTCAATGTGTATAGGAGTCTGAAAAACTCTATCTTTGGAATTTAATATCTCCAGAACTATATTGTTCATAAATTTCGTTTTGACCACCAATCGATGCAAAAGTATTTAAATAATAATCTGTCTACATTTCAAAAAAAATTCTAAGAAAACCCATATGGTGAAACACTACCTTAAGGGCCAGTTGGATGTCGGTTGGTAAACTCTTTTTAAACATTGGCAAAGGATAAAGCCCTAGAATTCACCTTGTGCCCGATGGGATGGCCAATCAGATGAATGTGCCTGTCATATGATTGGCCATCCCGCCGGGCACAAGGTGAATTCTAAGGTTTTACCCTTTGTCAATGTTTAAAAGAGTTTACAACCGACATACAACTGGCCCTAAGTCAGAAAATAAAATACATATTTCTTCCTCCATTTGAATTATTCTATTCTCCAAGTTCTTCCACAGAATTTTCATTTCCCTAATCCCATCCTCCATCATTGAAATCACTCCGAGTTTTCCTTTTTTATAAAACTTTATTATTGATTCCATAGGCAATATATCAAGACTATTAATTAATTTGTGTTTGTTTAATTTGTAAGGGTACGTCGAGACCCGGAAAAGTTAACTTTAGATATAAAAAAATTCAATTTTCAATCTTTTAGTGGATATTGAAACCAAAAAGGTAGACAGAGCAACAGACAGACAGACCGGCGGCGCAGGGGGACCGTTGGTTTGTTCGAAAACAGGTAGCCATTCATCAAAAAGCCGAAATTCAGCTCATGATGAGCGGGAGAGGCTGGAGTGGAACTTGTTGTGCATTTTAGCCTAGGTCGGAACCAGTAATTGGAGAAAAAACAACACCTTTCTTCTTAAAAGAATGAAAGGAGAGGATTTTTCGAAGATGGTTAAAAAAAAGTTGTAAAAGAGTCAGACAGGTATTTATTTACTTACTTGCCGTCAAATTAAAAGAATCACGAAACGCGATTTATTGTCCAAAACAGTTTAATTGTATTTATTAAAAATATCGAGTTTTATTATTATTTTGGAACTTTAAAGTTGATCTTTAATTACTCATCGTTTTTTTATTATTAGATATTATCTGCTTTTATTTAGCTTGGTTTCTCTGTCTGTCTGCATTGCCCGGGAAGAATTTCATAATCATGTTTTGACTAACTTCTTTTGACTCAATTTCAAATGAATTTCGCACCCATACGAAATTGCTATGAGTAGAATGTATAATCAATTTAGGGGAATAGATAAATAAATAGCTGCTTTTTCAAAAATTGAAGTTATTCTTATGAAAGCCAACAGGTTCTTAAACTATCTAAAAAGGTACCATTTGGGACCCTACCACACTTTCATTTTAAAGTGAGTTAAATTAATAATAAATAAAATTGTTTTATCAAGATTTTTACAGGGATGCCTCATACAAAACGATAATTTTTTACTTTATCTAATGCGAAGCATGGGGAAATTTTGTAATCGGTCTTGCGCCAAGCGATTTCAAAGGGTCGTCGGGTAAAGACTACGAAACCCATGGCCTCAAACTAAGTCACAAATCGTAGTATTCATTTAGGTTGAATTTTAGCAAGTGACACTTTTGCCAAAAAGTACATGGAGTCTCGTCCAGAGGCCAAAAAGTTCGATTTTTTCATTTAGTGCGTGGGGATGGATGGATGGATGTTATCGTTTTTTTCGTCCACGATTTTTTCCACACCGTTGAACCAATTGAAATTAAATTGAAAACCTACAATTCTTTAACAAAATGATTAGTTTTTGGTACATATCGATCCATAAACATTAGTACTTTATTTCAGTTCTTTTTTCCAAATATCTTGAAAATGACCTTAACCAATTTTGATGAAATTTAATATTGTAATTAAGTAGATCGATGACCAAAAAAAGGTCATATAAAGTTTTTTGTAAAATTATATGTATTTTAAATTACTTTACCCTATAATAATATAGTTCATTGGATAAAGTTTAGCAACGACCGTTGCAGTTTATTTATTTTGTACTCTACGAAAAATTCGACCATTCCCAAAATAATCATTCGATTAAAATTTTCATAAGATTTTTGATTTCGGCGACAATAAGAATACATAGCGCATGGAAATTTCAACCATGTTATTTATTTATTTTTCGATCTACAATGTACTGACAGAGGGACGGACAGACAGATATTGTAACGACATTAATAGGGTTTCGTTCTATTTTTTAAACGGATCCGTATGGAAATAAATAGATTTTCGAAATATGTTTTTTATATATTTTTTGAAAATATATTAAAAATATAAAAATTTTGTGTTAAATTTATGTAAAGTTTATGTTTTCCATATATTCTTAAAATATAATTATTTTTATATCTCTCTAGTATAAATTTTTTAATGTTTGTAACTATGTTTCAACGATATATTCAGAATTCGATATAAATTTTATGTGTTTTAAATATGTTTTTAAAATAAAATTATTTTTATATCTCTCCAGTATAAATTTTTTAATGTTTTTAAATATATTTCAAAGATATATTCTGAATCGGTTATATAAATTTTGTTTTAAATGATATATTTTGAATAAGATATTTGAAAAATAAATATATGTATTTAATTTGGCTGAGGGGTCCCAAAATAAGAAAATGATAAATGATTTTTTATGAAATTTGATTCACAGAACAGCATATAGCATATGTTTTTTATGGTGGGGTCCAATTTGGCTGGAGGGTCCCATAAAAATGATGAAAATGATTTTTGATGAAATTTGATACAGATGGCCAATATTTTTTCTGGTGGGGTCAAATTTAGCTGAGGGGGTCCCAAAATAAAAAATGATTTTTTTAAGAAATTTGATTCACAGAACAACACAGCCTATATTTTTTATGGGGTCCAATTTGACCAAGAGGGGTCCAACAACAAAAAATTATAAAAAAATGATTTTTTATGAAATTTGATTCACAGAAAAAAACATAGCCTATATTTTTTATGGGGTCCAATTTGGACAAGAGGGGTCCAACAACAAAAAATTATAATAAAATGATTTATTATGAAATTTGATTCACAGAAAAAAACATAGCCTATATTTTTTATGGGGTCCAATTTGACCAAGAGGGGTTCAACAACAAAAAATTTAAAAAAAATGATTTTTTATGAAATTTGATTCACAGAAAAAAACATAGCCTATATTTTTTGGGTGGGGTCCAAAAACAAAAAATGATTTTTGATGAAATTTGAAACAAATCACAACATACATATAGGCTATATTTTTTCTGGTGGGGTCCAAATTTGTATACAGATCGAACGCATCGTTGAATATAACATATATTATATATTATATTATATTATATTCAAATCCGTTCAGATAGGTTTCAGTAATGAAAATAAAATTAATTAATTATTAAATTAATTATTTTATTTATTTATTTATTTTATAATCAGTCTTTATTGCATAAATATAAGAGAGTAAAAAAGTATAATAAAAAATAAATAAACCGAGTTAAAACATCAAAATAAAAATAACCCCCTTTGCATCTTTGAAATGATTATAAGCTTTTTTGAGATTATCAACTAATATATATTTATTTTAGTTTATTAATATAACACACAACCAATATATACCATCGGAGTTTACATACATGAGCGTGGTGCAATATATGTTAATGTATATATTATAGTCTTCAATATATATCTATAATAATATTATATGACATAGATAATATAGATATGGTATGGGATAAATAAATAATAAAGATTTTTATTAATTAATTAATTAAATAATTTATTGATAAACGACCTTCACATCTTTTTTATACAAAATACTAAATTTTTAACAGTAGGGCATTTAAATTTTTTTTTAGTTTATTAATGTAATACACAATGGTTAATTTAATATATATATATATATATATATATATATATATATATATATATATATATATATGTAAAATACTTTCGTATTTCCCGCGTTCTACTCAATTTAGATTTATTCCAAATTTATTTGTTATAACCTTACCAAGACAAATTTTTCTAAATGTCAAAAACACACTATTGTATAATTGTTGTATTAATGTTATAAACTATATATAATTATGGACTATAAAAATCGATTTGTTTTAGGTAAGATATTTTAATTAATTGTAAATCTCATTTGTAAACATATTTTAATTTAATAAATTAAATGTTTTAGAAACACAACCATTTATAGTCATTTCACAAACCTCTTAGGTTAGAAAGACACATTATAAATCGATTTTTTCGTCGAAAAAAAAGAAAAAAACAAAAAGATGGAAGCGACAAAAGTTCAATGTTGGTTTAGTTTTTTATAAAAATAGTAAGAACGGATACTTAATTATAATTAAATATGTATGTAAATTTTCCGATATCCCGTACACTGCAATGTTAAAGAGCCTGAAAAATTCGATTTTTGAAATTTAATATCTCCGGAACTGTATTGTTCATAAATTTCATTTTGCCACCAATCGACGCAGAAGTATTTAAATAATAATCTGTATAAATTTCAAAAAAATCCTAAGAAAATGCATTTGGCGGAACATTTTTACCAAAAATTAAGGGAAGTCTTTCAAATAATATTATATGATCGACCCCCCTTAAATTTTGCCGAAAAAAACCTTCAAAAATTTCGCCCTCTATACATGGTAATTCACGCGGTCGATGGCACTTTAGAAGTTTATGGAAAACGGAACGCAGGATTTTTCTGAAAATTTAGCACCTTACCTGTTCTATCGATCTAAAATATGTTCAGCATTGCGACGTTTAGGCTTCCATCGAAGGTATAGGAAAATATTAAGAAAAAGTATTTTAATAAAAGGGCGGTTATAAAAACGTGTTAATATACGGGGTGTTCCATTTAAAAAAATAGAGTTGATACGAGTTTTCGATGGAAGCCGAAACGTCGCAATCCTGAAAATATTTTAGATCGATAGAACAGGTAAGAAAATGTATGCTATATTTTCAGAAAAATCCTGCGCTCCGTTTTCCATAAACGTCTAACGTACGGTACAATGAACGTATGAATCACCCTGTATTTAATGTTTAATTGAAATATTGATCTATTAAATTTCTACTTTAAATAATAATAGATAAGAAGTCAACGCTGAATAAGACACTATCCATATGTGAAGGTGATTCGCAAATTCAAAATAGGCTTTCATTAAAAAAATCTGATAAAGAAACTAGCCCTATATCAAGGTGTGCAAAAGGCCTAGAACCGGTAAGTTTTATATATAAGGTGGTCCTTATTTAGGGTATTTTCTCATTTTGATGCTCCCAGAAGCTCACATTGGTTCAAAATAAAAAAAATATATCCCCCAAGTTTCAGATCTCTATGACAATTTTAACTCTACTCGCAAAGTTATATAAGTTTCTCATATGCTATTTAAATGGTAAACTTACATCAATGTGCATTCAGCATAAGTTAAGATATCTAGTGATATAGAGAGTCTTAAAACTTGAGGATATTTTTTATTATTTACTTATTTCGAACCAATATGAGCCACTAGGACCATAAAAATATGAAAATTTCCTAAATAAGTCCCCCACCACCCTAATATATATATATATATATATATACCTGGTGAGTTTTTTATCTTGAGACAATCTTATAACTCAAAAACAGTGCATTATATGAAAAAAGTTTCAAATAAAAGTTTATTTATATCAAGGGGTAAACTAAACTACACTATTGTTTGTCCACCTAGAACCAGCTTTCAAGGGTATTTCGAGGTCAACTTCTGTTTTTTTAAACAGTATAAAATGTATAAAAAAAATAGTTTTAATAAAAGTTGTTCAGTTTTTTTGGTAGATTCAAAATATGTACAGAAACATATAGGTTTCTATTTAAAAAACAGAACTTGACCTCAAAATACTCTTGAAAGCTTGTTCTACGTCGACAAAAAATAGTGTAGTTTAATTTTTCCCTTGATATAAAAAAACTTTTATTTGAAACTTTTTTCATATAATGCACTGTTTTGGAGTTATAAGACTGTCTCAAGATAAAAAACTCACCCGGTTTATATCTGTATATATATGTACATATATATATATATATATATATATATATATTATAATTAAAAAAAATAACATGTTAATGAAAATTTATGATATTTTTCGCAGAGTACATCTATTTTAAAAGAGAAAAATCAAGAGGTGAATTTAAGCAAAAATCTGAATAAAAAAAAACGCTAAACCTCAAGATAAAAACCCGAAATAATTAACATGGTAATTTATTAAAATCGTAAATTTATCAAAAATATCGCTTACTTTAAAGTTTTTAATGTATTTTATATATAAAAATATATAATAATATTTTTATACATTTAGATATATATTTATTAGAATTTATTTTAAATTACTTTTTTTGTCTTCCATTTAAATTTTAAGGTAGGATATGAGGATGAGGACAAATCAGATCTCAATCTGTTTATAGCAGGTTCAGATACCATCGCCCCTGAAGTTAATGGAGAGTCTTCCATCGGGGAGATTTCGAAAAGTAAAAAACCATACATAATCTGAGTTAATTTTATTAATATTTTTAAATGTGCATGTGAAATAACTAATTCACTTGTTTACAGAATTAGATGTCATGCAAAAGTCTATTTCCGCTTTGTCGGAGACTATAGCATATATGTTTGATGCTATATCGAAAATTCAAAAAAAATTGGATGAATCGACAAGCAAAGACATATCACCTCCACCAAATAAAAGTGGCGGTTTTCACGTGGGACAGGTAAGTGAATAAAAACAATTAAACTTTATATAAAAAATAAAAGAACTTTAATACTATTATAATATACAGGTTGAACTTGGCATATCTGGAAGCGGTGTCAAAGTGGATGAACTGGAATGGATGTCCGCCATTTCCAGAAACAATGCCATAGGCATGGTAAAGGCCCTATTACCATGTCTGTTTAAGATTGATGTTCTCCTTGAGATCAATTACAAAGGAGGTGCCCCAAAAAACAAACTGGGGCAAAATATTTCGGCAAAAAAGCGCCTGGATCCGAAGATTCTTGATGCCTTGAAATGTGGGTATAAGACATCAATGTCTTATTTGATACTTATTCTTTTTTGTTTCCTCAAATTTAAAAGTTTTATTTTATTTTTTATCCCAATTTTAGATAGCGTCAACAAAATTTTCCCCGGGAAAATTACGGATGCTGAATTTGGGCAAGCTGTAAATTCTAAAATTACTTCGCTCAGATTCAGAGCGTCTGAGAAAAAAAAAAAGAAAATTTGCCTCCCCCTGCTGAAGACATTCAGGATTCATTGTAAATCTATTTTAAATAAATCTATTGTAAATCTATTTTAAATAAATAAATCGGATTTGTGAAAACTTTTTGTTTTATTACACTACTGTGTAACAATATACCTCTCATTTACCCTTCCTTTTTAAATATCATTGTGTTTCACTTAAAACCTACACCCCTCTCTTTCCCTGAGTATAACCCAAATATATTAAGAAAATATAATATTCATTTAATAATTCTTCTAATATATAAATTATATAATTTAAAATATATTATTTTTATAAATTCAAAATACTTCTTTTTTATAAATTTAAAATACATTTTTTTTATAAATTCAAAATATGTTTTTTTTATAAATATAAAGTATATTCTTTTTATAATTTTAAAATATGTTTTTTTTATAAAAAAAATATGTTCTTTTTATATCCCTAAAATATATAATGAATATATCTGAAAATATATCCAAAACGGCCAATTTTTATATATTTTTGTAATATATTTCGGACATGTCCCAAGAATATAAACAAAACACATTTCGAAAATCTATTTATTTCCATGCGGAAGTCGTAAGAAAAAAGGGTTCCCGAGGGGGGTATCAACCCTTCTGACATAAAATTAAAAATAATTCTAATAGATGACACCCTCTTATGATTTTCTTTGAAACTTAAATATCTGTAATAATCTCTATTTTTAATATTTTCAGGAAAACATGATATTCATTAGTATCCATATTGATTTCTCCTTATTTACTATTTGTTGTTTAGTAATGAAAATAAAATGTTTCCCCTTCAACAGGATAACTTTATTTTTGTTGTCCACTTTGTTTTTAGCCTATTAAAAAATATGAGTAATAAAATGTGGTTTTCAATTTTGATTTCAATGTTATTATTATATTATATAATTATTAGGTATATCAGTATTCATGGGATTGTTTTCGCGGATTTTTATTTATTATGGGATTTCTAATAAATGAATAATATTATGAGTTAATTATAAATATTTAAATATAAATCTACATAATAGTGAAATTGATTATCTAGTTAACGCTGAATTATTCCTCTCATTACATAAGTGTTAAGGAAGATTCTCAGAATCAACCCGGAAACAATCAGAATATATAGAGAATGGTATAATAAAAAATAATAATAGATGTTAACAGCAACAAAAATTAGAGGATGAAGTAAAAATTAGTATGAGAAATTTGACAAGTTTTTGTCAGAGAGATGTTCGAGCTAGAAATTGGGAAGGCAGAGAGATGGAGTTTTTTAATAAAAACATACCATATCTGTCAAATGTTAGCTCATTAGCTACAACTGTTTGATTGCTTCAAGGATGACATTTTTTTTAATTTTCTCTATTCCTGAACCGTAAATTCTGAAGTTTAAAATTTCAAAATCTAAACAGTTCATTGTTTTGAAAATACAAACATTATATCACCAGAACGAACTTTCATTCTTAAATTATCTGAATCTAATTTGAAACTCTGTAGACTTTATCTTTGTAATAGTAGCTATCCTTCAGAATTTTTACAGATTTTTAGCTATTAGAATTTTGGAGTTACATTTAGATAAAATACTGCTATATATCTTAGTAGGTATTAGTAAGTTATAGACTCCAAAATTATAATAGCTAAAAATCTGTAAAAATTATGAGGGGTAGCTACTATTATAAGGAGAGTCTACAGAGTTTCAAATTTTTTGAATCATTACTTTTGCCAGAATAAAAAATTGATCGTTCAATGCCAAAAAACCCCATGTTATTTAGATGGGAAACTTAATCGCTGTGTAGCACTAGGTTAAAATTGAGATAGAAACTTGAAACTCGGGGGATATTTTTTTTTATTTATTTCTAACCATATGAGCACCTGTCAGAGTAAATATTCGAAAATATCCAAAATAAGGACCACCCTACCGTTAATGTTCATTATTATTAAGAAAACCTGTGATTTTGATTTGTTTGCAGGAATCTTTTTAATGATTTTTTAACACTCCCTCCGTCCGGAAATATGGTATACATTTGAAAAATAATCTTAGATTATTCAGAGTTTCGAAAGCAACTGGCAATACTCATTATATTGTTATTGTTTACATTGATAACTAAAATATCCTAACATATTTGACAGACGTTGCTTTTGTGTTGAGCTGGAATTTGAAGATCAAATATTAGTTTTTTAAGAAAAATAAAATAGTCACCGCTATAATTTCAAAATTGAAAATTTTAACTCAAAAAACGTGAATTTACAAAGAAGAGAAGCCAAATCGAATCAATTGACTATTGAACAACGTCATGGTATCTTGCAACATATATTACAATATTTGAAGAGCAAAGAAAAACTTTGTCGTGAGGGTCGATTAGTTGAAAAGTATATATGTTCAGAAGAAGCGGTCAACAAGGCTAAATTTCACTTTAACCAAATTTGGATTACCCTAAAATGGTTTGTATTTAGTTATATTATAATAATAAAATGAATTTAATATTTTTTTATATTTAATTTTAGTATTATTTGATTTTTTTCGCAAATGTATACCATATTTTCGGACAATAAAAATCGCGAAATGTATACCATATTTCCGGACGGAGGGAGTATCAGTTATTCGAATTTTTTTATTATACTCGAAATCCAATGTCCGGATAATCCGCACTAGGGATAATCGGGAGTTTACTGTATATGAGTATGGAGACAGAAGAATCATGAAATAATTATTGTTCATTTTTCAAACACTTCGAAACAAGAAAAGCTAAACAAATTGACATTTTTGAGAGGACTCAGCATTATGGTCGCTCGAAGGGGGATTAGTTTGGTCGATGGAGATGAGATGCATCAAACCAATAAGTTTTATTTTTATAGCCAGAAAAAAAATCAGGGCCAATAGGTAAGTTTTTTGTGTGACAAATTACTTATTAGCACTTAAAAAAGCAATCAAGCTTTTCGACTAAAACCAATACGGATACAAACAAATGATTTTGCTTAAAAATGTCAGACGATCAAGCATTTAGGTATGTTTAGCAAAAATCACACCTGACATAATCAGAAATATGCATTGCGTGTCAAGTTCAAATTTCACATTGATCAACAAAATTTCCTTGATATATTCCTTTAGGTATGAGGAATCGATAAATATTATTTTTCATTTTATTAAATTATTATAGGTAAAATTATTTTTTTTGTAAAAATTTTCATAAATGAGTCAAAGTATTGAAATCCTATAATTTAATCCTTGATTTTTACTTAAACTTTTAGAACATGATTTTGTTGATAACTAATCACTTTGCTCTTTTTCATCATCATCATTGAGTATACAGTCCTAAGACTGGTTTGATGCAACAATCCATCTCCACTCGACTCTGTCCCCCGCCAGCTGTTTGACCTCTCTAAATGTCTGGCATCCCATATCCCCAATTATTTGGTTGAAATATTCTAAACTGGGTCTTCCCCTTCCCCTTTTCTTTCCCACCTCCCCCTCCAAGATATCCCTAAGCAGTCCCCCATGTCTCAGTGTGTGCCCCATCATCTAACCTCTTCTCTTCTTCAGACTCTTCCACAGGGTTCTTCTTTCTCCGATTCTTCCAAGAACTTCTTCATTTGTAATTTTATCCATCCATTTGATATTCATCATTCTTCTTCTTCTTGCTCTTTTTATGATTTGAATAACTTCGATTTAAGCCACTTATATTAGCGGCTATCAAAACCGCTAGTAAGCGAAAGATCCCTGATAGTACAGAGATGGATATTTATTGAATTCTATTGCCTTTGACCTATTTTGGTCTTCAGGCTATACATAAACATTGACAATTCATATATATTTTTAATTGTACAATAATCTATATGCATACCGTTGTTAAACCTGGACGATTGGAGAGGCAGAGAGAAAAAGACTGCGGAAGCCTTCCTAATGTGGTGGTACAGATGAATCTTAAAGATTAAACGAGTGGATAGATGAAACGAGCAAGTTCTGGAAAAATTGGAGAAATGAGAACACTGGCAGAATCTTAAAAAAAGAAGAAATGATAGAGAGGATTGTTAAAGAATATTTTAGAGAGCGAAAAAGGACAAAAATAAAAAAAATAAGAAATCAAAAATCAAATAAAATGCACTAAAAGATATAAAATAATTATCTAATTTAGTTACAACTAAACAAAAATTGTTACATGAAATCACGTTTTGAAGTCGGTGCCAAACATATACATTTTATGAATCGAACTCGACTGATCTTATTTAGGGCCGGTTGTATGTCGCAAAGTAAATGCTTGTTACAACTAACAAAGGGTAGATGGTAAATGGAGAGACTGGATGGGCAATCAGATGACCCATTGTTAGTTGTAAAAAGCACTTACTTTGCGACATACAACCGCCATTAGTACGTTTGGCGGGTAATGAAGACAACATCACGTAAGCTCGCTTATATAGTTTGTTTGGCACCGACTTCAAAAAGTGATTTCATGTTAATATTTCGTCGTTTAGTTATAACTAAATTAGATAATTATTTAATACCTTTTAGTGCATTTTATTTGATTTTTGAGTTTTTATTATTTTATTTGTTGCATTTAATTTTTTGAAGTCGGTTTTTTTTCCTAAAAATTATTTTTATTTTTCTCTTTTTAGTGATGTTAACAATAAGTGACTTAAGATAATACCTTGCATGGATCTCAGAAGAAAGCGTCGGGCGAAAGAATCAGAAAATGATAATAAACTTCAATTAATAAACAGAGAAATTCTCTCCAAGTGTTAGTGGGTTTTAAATGAACGTTTTAAGATTGTTTTTTTTTTTTTATAAAAGATTTAATTTATTATAATTTCGAAATAATTTAGAATTGAAGATTTACGTTATTTTATCATTGATCATATCATCAGAACTTGACCAAATTAATATGGGACCACCCCTAAGGCACCCCTTCCAATAAAAAAAAGAATCATCGAAATCGGTCAATGTGGCAAGAAGTTCTCGCTGAATAAAGATCAAAGCTTTGAGTAAAATTTTATCTACTAGTGTTATATTTGTCAGATTTTTTCCTCCACCTTGCTTTTTGGCACTTGGGTTTAATTTCCTTATGGTATCTAATAAAAACTTTGCATGACAACTCGGATTTAGCAGTTAACACTCTCTTGTAATTTCATTAGAAAAATAAATTTTAAACTTTTATATTCATAATGGCATGAATCATTTCCATTGCCATTTAAAATTCGACTCACCTTATAATCTGTATTTAAGCTAAATGGCATGGCAATGAGTTTAAATTTAGAACCTCTAATTTAGGACTGCTAAATTTTACAAATGGAGTCTTTGAGTGAAATATTTATAACGTCAGATTGGTCCACCTCACAGGCTAGACTGGTCCGGATTGTTATTTTTGGCACTCGGGTTCAATTCCCGAGAACGTGAATAAAACCCTTCTGACATGTAATAATAATTATCCATGACAATTCGGATTCAGTAGTTACACTCTTGTGATTTCTTTAAAATATTTTTGTTTTTGTAACAAACACATACAAATATACATATTGCATAGAAAAGAATAAGAAAATAGGAAGTTTATTAACTATTTATATTATATAATTTGAAATATATAAATTATAGTTTATAATTCATCAGTTGGAATATTAAATTAATTTCCTGGAAATTACAAAAAACAAAAACAATATGTCATTCTCATATTAATCAGAATCATGTATATAATGATAAAATGTTTACTACAAGATTTTTCTGGCGTATAAAGAATAAAAGAACGCAATTTTGAAAAATTTAAGAAAGGTCAGTCAGCAGCTGTTTAAACTCCCCCTTATAGATGGGGCCCCATAAAAATTTTTTAAGGCTCAATTTAATAATTTTTAGGATGCAGTTATTTAATTTTTCTAAGAAACAATTATTTTTGTATTACTTTTAGTTTTTAATTTACCATCTCTTGAATCAAAAATTGTAATTTTTTACTGCATACTTTCTTCATCCCTATACTTTCATAACTTTTCTTGAAATGTGAAACTCAAAATTTGGGGCGATTCGGAGCAATGTAGTGAGAAACCCTTAATTTTAAATAAATATGGTATATAGATAGCAATTTCATGAAAATATATTCAATTTTCAAAATTGGTAGTAGAGTACCTACTTATTCTATCTTTAAGATATAAAATTTTAAGTATGAATAAATAAACACAAGATATTATACTCTAAGTACAGGGGTGTCCAACCTTTTGGCTTACTCGTTCCACATTTGAAGAAAAAAATTCGCAGATAAAATATACTAATACCTACTATTAATATTTGTTAATCAAAAAAGATAGTTATTACTTAATTGAAAAGTTTTTGTTTTGCCGAGAGTAGCAGAGTTGTTGATTCACAAAGAGAAACAAAGAGGTTGTCCTCTGCTTGATGCAAATAAACATACACACATATATATCGAGATGATATATCTGTATATATATTATTTATTTGTTTGAGACTATAGTTTCGTAGACTTGGTCTTCATCATCAGTCTTTTTTTAATTATAAATGGTTTTCATGGAGTCAATATCGTATGGATATTGACTCCATGAAATAACATTTATAATTAAAAAAGAAAAAAAGAAAAAAAGACTGATGATGAAGACCAAGTCTTCGAAACTATAGTCTCAAACAAATAAATAATATATATATACAGATATATCATCTCGATATATATGTGTGTATGTTTATTTGCATCAAGCAGAAGACAACCTCTTTGTTCCTCTTTGTGAATAGTTAATACTGTAGAATAATGATATCCAGCACAATAAAAAGAATATATTATGTAGACTTGAGGTGTTTTTTTTATTTTTGGAATCATTAAATTATCCAAAAGATATACCTTGTCTCTGATGAAGGTTTGAACAATTCTCAAAAATGCAGTTGTCAAAAGAAATACACAAAACGCGACACCAATAAAACACAAAAATTAAGGCACTTGACCCGCTGGCTGCTCAACTCGAAATGAAATAAATGCAATTCAAAAGGGAAAAGAATCCAGTTACTTGATTAGATATCAGAAAGAAAAATAATTCCAGAAAAAATAAAAGCGTATGCAAGACATTCCCAATTGGTTTGAGATTGTTTTAAAAAAAATAGCCTGGGTGTCAAATGATTTTTATTTAACTTTTCGTCATTGATTAAAAATCAAAATTTTGGAGGAATAAACTTTGAAATAAATATTTAATAAATAAAATAACAAATAACCATCTAATTGTAATAAATTCTATCACACATTTACAAAATCAAATACAGTTTTACAGGTGTTATGGCCACCTATTATTATTGGTTAAAAATATACACTACCCAACCATACAATCACTAACAGACATTTTGACTAAATAATTAAAATCTTTAAAAATATAAATCTTCAATATACGGTATCTAAATTGTAGTATTTCTATACATTTAATCAGAAATTTAGCAGGTAAAAAATTTATATCTAATGAAAATCGATTCATAAATAGACTAAAATGGTGATTATTTTTCCGAGTCTTGAAATATAGTTCCAGATTCAAAATTTAAAATTATCACTTTTATTTTTCGAGAACTTTTCAGTTGATTTTCAGATTTCTTATTTTAGAGAAAAAAAATCATCAGAGCAAATTGTTTCAGATACAATTTCTAGTAAGTAGATATAATGTTTTAAAGAGGATTATGATTTTATGTCGGGCCGGATTCATTGCAATGCTGGGCCACATGCGGCTCGCCGGCCGCGGGTTGGCCAGCTCTGGTCTAAGACCTAGTGAACATTTTAGACGATCGTTTCAGAATGCAAATTGTATGGGATATGTTATTTACAATCAGAAATAATCGTCCAAAATATTCACTAGCTCTTGGTCTATTATATGAAATGAACTAACAATGTATCTGACTCTGTCAAACCAGACATATTATCATCTAAGCCAGATACTTGAAATTTGTTTAGGATAAAAAAATAATAAAAGTGAAGATAAAATGAATATTATTCAGAAACTTGATCAAATGAAATATTGATGAATTAAAATCTTAATTAATATGGTTAGGTATTTAAGAATTTGTAAAAAGACCTTTTACCCATATACCCTCCCTTATTTAATAAGCTTTTAACCTCTTCTATGATGTTGTATTTATTTATCATAGGTTGACCGGATCAAAATTGCCCAAATGAGGGCTGAAGTGGTTTTTAATTTTTATTTTTTCCCCCTAAAAACTCTTACAAAGATTAAAAAAAATCTTAATGATCAACAATTTGTTTTTTATAACAGCAATTATTAACAGGGGGGCTGCGAAAATAATAGAATTTTTTAAAAAAATATGTTACTAGTTTTTATAAATGATACATACGCCGGGGCATTCCACGCCAAATTGGAGGGTTTGAAAAATTTTAATTTTTAATTTCCTTCATTTTTTTGACATTTTTTAGTTTCCATCAAAAAACTCTTCCTGGTATATTTTGAAATTTTTTTTGATTACCGGTTTAAAAGATATCGAATTTCGGTTTTTCGCTCATAAAATCTTTCAAAAACAACATTAAAATTTTCAAACTTAAAAATTGCATTTAAAAACATTTTACATAATTTTTTTGTATCTTTTTATAAAAAGTAAGTAAAAAAACAAAAATTACAAAAAAAAATGTAATTTGGACCATTTTTGAAGAAATTATGAGCGAGAAACTCGATTCGATCTTTTAAACCGGTGATCAAAAAAATTTCAAAATTTACCACGAAGAGTTTTTTGATGGGTACTAAAAAATGTCAAAAAAGAAGGAAATCAAAAATTAAAATTTTTCAAACCCTCCGATTTGGCGTGGAATGCCTCATATGTAAGTGACAGATGAATTTAATGACATCTCAATATCCTTAAACATGGTTAAACTAAATAAAAACTTTGAGCTCATAGGTAAATTTGACCCAAATAGACAGACAGACAAATTTACAATTTGAATAAAACCGTCTAAATATTTTTTATAAGTCTAGGTTTACAATTTTTGTACGACTAATTACGAGTATGTTACCTAATTGTGGGGGGGGGGGGTATTGGGTGCAAAAATATTTTATAATTTTAACGGGGCCCCGAATATATGGTACTTTCAGATTTTAAGAGGGCCGCGACTAATAAAAGGTTAAGAACCACTGTATTTATATTATCTTGATTGAAACACTGTAAGGGGATTAATTCGAAAGGGGAATATTATTATTAGGATGACTTCACACAAAGAAGATCCTGTTTTTAGTGAAATTCGCGTGGTGGACACACCAGATTCTTATTTTTAAATTGCGTTCTTCATATACTAAATTTACATTATAGATTTTGTAGTAAACATATCTATCATTAAATATAAATACCCAATTCTAATTTACATGGCTAACATAATGTTATTGTTTATTTTAAAATCCAGGAAATGAATTTAAATTCCAGCCGATGAAGTGCTGTCACAGCTCAAGAATTATGCAATATACGTCATCAGGGCATCTTTAATTACAAAAATAGAGAAAAGATGATAGAAAAATTACATCACCTCTAGCTATAATGTGTAAATTGAACAGATGCATATCCTTATCTAGGTAAGTCAAAGTGAAGGTCAAAAGAAAAATTAGTTATCCTTCTTTATAATTTTCTAGTCCATTTATCCTCCAATCCAGATCAACCCTCACAATCTCTAGTTTAATTCATTTTTTAGGGGCGAAATAAAAGTGAAACCCTTTCCAAATGTAGAAAGTTTACAGAAAATTTTTATGAATTAGAAATTATATTTGGCAGTAAACACTTTGACATGTCTTTTCTCTAAGCAAAAACGTTAACTTTTAACATCCGAAATCAGCGTTAATTCATTTTAACACCTCCTTGCCTCAAATTGCTATTCTGTAAGCAAAAACTTCAACACCAAATCGTTAATATTTAGTCAAAAGGGTTAAAAATTAAAGTCATGTCCAGGGGTGCCTTTAATATTTTAACGTCGTATTTAATGCACAAACATCGCGTCTTTAACCAAAAAGTAAGTTTATGATTTTGACAGCTTTGAGATAAGCAACACATTTCAGATCCATTTGATCTGTGATTGTATTAAGATTTCCATTTGTTTTTTGTAGTCCTTGGACTTCCCAACTTTTGCCTTCAAAAACTTTTGCTTTTAAAATAAGATTTATTACAATTTTTAGGATATAAGTATTTGTTTATTTTAGGAGTAATATTTATACTTTCAGTTTTGAGACATCATAAAAAATTGTCCACTTATAAATAATAATAATTTCAGAATATAAAATTTTTTATTAAAAATAAATTAACCAAGCGATGTGTCAAAAAGCTGTCAGATACTAGATTGAGAATAACAAATCAAGTTAGTAATGCGCTTGCGCAAGAGGCTATCTAAGGGTGTTAAAACACGAACAAGGAGAAAACGTAGCTATCTTCATATGGATCGTTAATACCTGGTATTAAAAAGTAAAATGTTAACGTCGCTGTTAAAACTTGGTTTAGAGAATACCATTTTTTAACGCTGGTGTTATTACTTTACTTTTTAACACGCAATTTAAGATGTTAATTAAATGCTGATACTTGCCATAAAGATAGAAATAAATTTGTTTAAAAATGTTTACTATTTGCACATAGAGAAGGTAATTTTTATTTTCAAAAGGGGGCAAAGGGATAAAAACTGTATTTTCTTTATTTGTAAAACCTACCTAATAGTCTAATTTTAATTTTATAAGATACTTTATAATTACACTTAGTTATTACAGCAAAGTTTTGGTGAAAATTGCTCAGCAGGAAGTACCTTTTTATTTCTGGTGTTTTTAGATTTTTCACCCTTTTCTGAAAAAAGGGATCAAGCAGTTTTTTATTTATTTTTCCCCCATATTTATCATGACACATCACTCTATTGTCTATCATATTTATTAAAATCTCATTAATTCATGAGTTCAGATCTCCCCAGCCCAAGATTATTTTGATCTACGTTTTCAAAAACAAAATGGGAATACAGTGAAACCCCTGAAATCCGAACTAATTGGGTCTGTGCCCTGTTCGGATTAGCCGAAAACAGCTTTGACAATTGAAGATAACTGATATCATGTGAAAGATTAAGTGAGATTTTATTTGTTTCTATTATTATTTCACTATTTTTGCAAAGTGATTAACCTAAAGAATTACAATAACCAACTTTTAGCGTTTTCAATCCTGGATGACATAAGAATGTAGACACATTTACACTTTGTTAGGTATGCTAACTGGACTTCTTTGTTAATTTTTCAACTAATTATGTAAAATAATATTATAATTTAGAATATATACATAATTGTTTTATGACTAAATAAATAAGTTTTTCTTTTTTGCGTTCGGATTTGAGGGGTTTCACTGTATATAAAATTAGTTTTAATTTAATTAGTTTTAAATTGTATTTTTAATTGTTTTATTTTAATAATGTTTTTTTATTAATGCGGGGTAATTGTAAGTCTATAGATGGGTTCTAGACACATTAGAGAATAATTTAAATTAATTCTCAGTATTCCGATTGAGATTCAGGCTGAAATAAAATGACCTTCCCAAATGAATGCACCGTTTAGGTTTTGCTACCCCTTTGTTTCGGTGCCTGTCTGCAAAGCAAGCAGCTTGCTCCTCATTGGTTAGATGATTTATTTCATTTATTCGTCTTACGTACTGTCTTTTTCGTCTGTAGACAGACCCTGGGCCAACCTGTCCTAATTTTTTCGCGAATAAAATTTGTCTGGGTGCATTTCTCGCCCTCCACGAAGGCCGTCCTGTCTCGAATTCAATGTCGAGGTCAAATTTTGTCGTTTTTTTGGCAATTCTCTCAACAATTCATTCACGTGCTTTGAAAACGATTGATACTAGTCTCAAAAGATGATTTTAAATTTTTTTTGTTTTGTAAATAAATTGATATCAAAAATTTTGAATATTTAAAAAAAATAATATCGTAGATTCTTTAGTGAAATACACTTCAAGCTCTGAACGACTTTTCATTTTTAAGTTATCGTGGATGTAGAATCTAGACAGATAGAAAAAATGTACATTAAGACCAGTCGATTAATCAAGTACAAGGGGTGGTTTAAAAGAAAAAATGACTCGTTCCTTCCCTAAGATTACACTGCTTGACAAAAATTTAACAAAAATTTCTCCCCACAAACCTGACAATGGATTCCAGTAGAGTTTTATAGTCTGATTATCATGCAATTTCCCGATTTTTTATAACACGTCAGGGTTTTGAGATATCATTGATCAAAATGACGAAATTGGCCATTTTGACCTATTTTCGTGTCCCATTAAATATAAAACATCAATATTTGAAATAAAAATATTTTGAAGGCAGCTTTTTCTTGATTTTCAAATTTCCAGCTGTTTTTAGCTCAATTATAACTCGAGTTATAACTAAAAAACTAAAACTACGTGATTATCAAGGATAATAAACATAGATAAAAACATAGGGTCTTAGTTTTTTATGTATAACTCGAGTTATAATTAAGCTAAAAACAAGTAGTGAGTTGAAAATCAAAGAGGAAGCTGTTTTCTATTATGTCAACAAAATATTTTGATTTCAAATATTGCTGTTTAATATTTAATGGGACTCGAAAATAGGTCAAAATGGCATTTTTCGTCGTTTTGACCGATAATATCACAAAACTCTGACTTATTGTATAAAATCGGGAAATTGCATGATAATCAGATTATAAAACTACTGGAATCCATTGTTAGCTTTAGGGGGGAAATTTTTGTCGTACAGTGTTATTAGCTAAGAACGAAAAAATCGTGGATGAATAAATTATCTAATTAAAAAAAATTGTATTTTGCTGAAAGAAACAGAGTTGTTTCATAAAAAAAATCACTCAGGTTGTCTGCTTGATGCAAATAAACATAAATATATTATAAATATAATTTTATATTTGATATATATATGTTATATGTATATGTTTATTTGCATCAAGCAGAGGACAACCTCAGTGTTTGAGAATAAATTATTATCTGTCCCCACGATTGAAAATTTACCAATTCCATTTCCTTCGGGCGATTTTTCCCCAACTTCCCCGTCTATTTCTATATTTAGAAAGATTGAGCAACCTGACAACCCATTCTATTTGACCACCAAAAAAATGAGGGGGATTAAAAATAAAAACAAAATTGAAAAAAAAAAGTTGAAGTTGTTCTAAAAGAGATTAACGAATTTAATGAATGAAGAAAGAAGATCCAGGATAAAAAATCAACCCGATTTGAATACCTGATTTTCCCTTCCGCCCCTCACTCTCCAAGTTCCCTCCACTTCCCAATACTTTTACTGGAGATAAATTATCTAGAAGTGCAGCCAGAGGCGGTCATTTTAACTCACCTGTAGCATCCATATAAAAAATACAAAATTAATAATAATCAAGATTTAACGAACGACTAAAAATAGTTTTAATTTATTTTCAAGAAAAAACGAATTTAAATCAAAGAAAAGAAAAAAATACATTTGATATTAGATGTATAGTTTTTATGCATTCATATTAGATTATTGTTTTTTGCAAATTTGATTTATGGTATACAATGAGCTACTGCGAACCATGTATGAGCACGCGTTAACATTAAGTCCTATAAATTTGAAAGTGCGCAAATATTGTCTTTCCTAGTTCAGCAATTCGAATTCACCATTATTCTAAAATCAGACAATGAATTGCACTTTGAAAATAGTATTTAAATTGACATTTAAATAGTACTTTTATCAGGTGTGAAGCCAAATTGATGAAAACCTCAAATCAACCTAAGCCTAATTTTAAAGCTTCATCAGAAAAACCGCTACAAGATTATAATTTACTTCTCGTTCTCAAAATATAAACTTTTAACCCACGATTCCTTCTGACATATAAAAAAATACCTACTAAATGAAAAGTTTTTATTATGCAGAGAGTAGCAAAGTTTTTGAATCATAAAGAGAAACAAAGAAGTTGTCCTCTGCTTGATGCAAATAAACATAATGATGCTGATGAAGGCCAAGTCTTCAAAAATATAATCTCAAACAAATAAATAATATATATATATATATATATATACCTATATAAAGTAGCTGGAAGACCGAGCTTTGCATCTGACAAAGCCATTTATACTATATAATAAGCTGTTAATCACCAAATGTAAACGACCCTAGCGGTTTCTGATTTTCACCAATAGCCTATATCACTCAAGAGATTTTTCCAAACTCACAAATAAAAGTTTCATTTCAATCGGATGAGTAGTTTCAGAGTTATAGCGTTACAAAGAAACAAACTTTTCCTTCGCTAACATCAATAGAGATTTTAATCTTTTATTTTTAATTTTTAAAAGTTTTATGGCCTTGTCATAAAAATTCTTTCGTCGGTAGAAATGAATAAATTAGCAGGCAATAAATCATCAATTAGCCTATTGACCAACAAATTCCACAATCTGTTGATAAATATTTCTTGGAACAAAATGTAAACAACAAACAAAGAAATTTATCAAAATGATTAATTCTTTAAAAGTCGTATTATTTCCTAAACGGTAGCTCCAATCAAAAAAATGTATATAAACTTTTTTGTCGACACTGTTATACTCTATAAATTTTATTTAAACAATTTTTATCTATCGGCAATAGATATCGAGATATTTGAATAAATCTGACATTTTTGTTTAAATGCTTTAAAAAAATATATAATGCAACTATTTAAACAAATAAATATTTTAAAAATAGACACTATGATACTGATTATGTTTTAAGAGATGAAATTACCTTGAATAAAAATAAAAAATATGAATATTTACGAAAAATTATTTTTTCTCTTAAAATTTTACATATCTATATTTGCGTGTATATTTATTTGCATCAAGCAGGGGAAAATTTCTTTGTTTCTCTTTAGCCTATCTGCTAAGAACCTTGATTCTAGTCTTGCAATTCTTCTTAATTTAAATGAATAAATATAGTTATACTAGTATACTTTTATTAATTTATAATTCGTATGTTTATCATAACATATTGTTAAATACAAAAGAAATTAAAATTTATTCGATATTTATTTACAGAGATTTTAACATTCAAATTACAAGACTCGAAAGGACGAATGAAATCATGTTTGTACACGTGAGAATAAATTTACGCGACGTGATAGAAAAGTAAACATTATTGGCTATTTAACTCTAGTACTGGTAGAAGCAACTTATACCATAATTTTACAAATTGACGTCACAACTAACTTGTAGGTACCTACTCTTAGTTGCGTTTGAAAAAGTGATGGAGCTATCGAATTTTAAATTGTTAAAAAATGATTTAATGATGAATCTTGTATACCTAGTATATATAACAGAATCAAATTGATCCACATAAATCTAAAATCTTGCTATTTTGAAAAAATATAGATTAATCTTGAAATAGGTAGAGAAAATGAAAATTAGCTGAAGAGGTTAGAGAATTTTGGAAAAATAAAATTTTTAATGTATCTATTCAAATTTTAATTAGATGTTAAATGAATAATAAATAATATAATAATTAATAAATAATAAATTGATTGAATATTCAATGAGATAAAACGAGTTAATTTCTCAAATTAAAAAGTCTTTTTGACAAGAGTACCAAAATTATTCAATTTATAAGGAGTAAATCAAGGAGAGTGAAAAAATGTATATGTTCCAGTCTAAAATAAAGTTTAATAAAATTGAAAGTATCTGATTCTAGAAATGCACCCTCGATGGAGACATCTGGTATAAAAGAATAAGGCGTAGATATGCAACCCGCTTCACATCGCAGGTTATTAATTTCTCAGGATCGAATGGAAAGCAGTCCAGAAATAAATAAAAGACGACTTCCAATGAAGCATAGTATTTATTGGAAATAATTTCCACATATAAAGTTATTTTGAAACCGACGTTTCGGCGGATCTTCCATCCTTCTTCAGGATTCAAAAGGTCCAAGAGGGCCTTAATGTAGTTGTTTCGCGACAATACTAGCAAAAAGTTAATATTAGAGTATATAGAACAGACAATAAGGATTCATAGTTCATAAGCCCAAAACTTTTTGCTGTTTATGTACCAATTCTAGCCAATCCCGTGCTCGTTTGACAAATTTGGCACCATTGTAAGAGATTGAATATTTTTATATTAAAATGACAGATTAAATACATTTTAAATTTCTATAAAAATCGTTTTGTTATTTTTTAACAAATGTAATCAACGCCTACGTTACACCTTATTAAAATTATAATTTTTAAAAAATCTGGCGCATGCATCTTTCGCTGGTTAAATAAATGCCAAAATGTTTTTAGTGGGAATTTTTTTTATACATTTTTCATTATTTATTCCATATTATCTCAGAAACTGCGTTGTAACTATGAATCAAAATTGTCTTAAAATATGTATTGGTTATTGTTTAATGTTGGTTTAGTTTTTTATAAAAATAGTAAGAAGGGTTTCTTAATTATAATTAAATATGTATGTAAATTTTCCGATATCCCGTATAGTGCAATGCTAAAGAGCCCGAAAAACTCGATTTTTGAAATTAAATATCTCCGGAACTGTATTGTTCATAAATTTCGTTTTGCCACCAATCGATGCAGAAGTATTTAAATAATAATATATCTAAATTTCAGAAAAATCCTAAGAAAACGAATTTGGCGGAACAACTACCTTAATCCAATCCTGAGATATTAATTTATCATTGAAAAGTTTTTATTTTGCCCAAAGTAGCAGAGTTGTTGATTCATAGAGAGAAATAAAGAGGTTGTCCTTGATGCAAATAAACTTAAACTCCTAAATACAACGAAAAAAATTAATAAATGAATTTACTTAAGGACCAATCATAGATTTTAGGGAAAATATTTTTACATTGCATATCAGAGAGGTTCGTCCCCTTAGGAATCGAACCCAAGCGCTAACTAGCTGCCGTTAGACCAGGTCTTAAAGGTTTGGCTAAAGGCCCGGCAAGCTAGTTAGCGCTTGGGTTCGATTCCTAAGGGGACGAACCTCTCTGATATGCAATGTAAAAATATTTTCTCTAAAATCTATGATTGGTCCTTAAGTAAATTCATTTATTAATAGTTTAAGCCTGGGATGATTTTCGAAAAAATTTCCATCATTTTTCCAAAAAAAGAAACTCAAAAAATTCTTAAATCTTTGCATTCATTATTGAAAAAATTAAATTTTAAATTTCAACTAATTCTGAATCAATTGCCTATCGAATATATTATTAGATGGCCCAGAAAAGATATCATCAGATTTAGACCCCGTTCTGGTATTTTGATCAAAACCTCTAGTTTGTAAAAAGTTGAAAGTTTTTGGAGCAGCAGGGGTAGGCGGGGTTGTGTCAGGGGATGTTTTTCAATATAAAATATAAAATTTAAGTTTTTGTTTTTTTGTTTTTTGAACTGAACTATATCTAACGGTTAGAATTTTTGAATGTCGTCCACTGTTATATCAAAATTACCAATCAATTTTATTGAAGTAAAACACCTGTATTTGTTAGCTACATCTTGTATGTTATCAGGCGATAGAACTCAAGTTACAGGTTAAAAACAAAAAAAAGTATTTAGGGTTAATATAAATGAAAACATAAATTTTTCTTAGCTACTGAAAACATACGACATTTTGATATAACAGTTAGGATGTGTTCTTTTTTATAAAAACAAAGAGAGACTAATTGATGTTTATTGTGATATAAATTCCAAGAAAAATTTCCTTTGTATCTTTTATATCATTTTGGATTGGGGTCTCCTGCAAACTTTTTCAAATACCTACAGCTTATAAATCAGTAAGAGGGCTTCTGCCTTTTATAATTCTTATTGTTTAAACTTATGCAAGTGTGGCTTTGCCAAATAAAACAACACACGAAAACAGAACAAAAATAAATAGGCTTTTCGCTTCAGCAGAAATTCGTTGCCAATAAACTTCGTAGCAGCCAAATTATGAGAAAATCGTAGGAAATTTGACATAAGTTCACAAGTATCATCTTCAACTT
Source organism: Forficula auricularia (assembly GCA_024734495.1). Lineage (NCBI taxonomy): Eukaryota > Metazoa > Arthropoda > Insecta > Dermaptera > Forficulidae > Forficula > Forficula auricularia. Next base: position 15,801,233 of record JALMQS010000070.1, read on the forward strand.
TATTATTCTTATTATTCATATCGTCGCCTTAAACCCTTAGAGTGTAAACCTGCTAAATCCATTTTTTATCATAAATGACATATTAGTACCGTTCGAAAGAAAAAGACATCCAGCATCGTCCATGTAAAACTGCCACTTAAAATTAGGATCGTAAGTTGTAGAAAAAAAAAATTTAAAAATTGTTTCATTCCATACCAACAATAATAAATTTTGTTTGTTTTTTCTCTGCTCTGTAAAATTTCCTTGCTTTGAGTTAGCAGGTTTAATCGGATTTAATCTATAAATTTTATTATTAATGCTTTTTCAAGTTATATTATATTTTAGAAATTTTGTTAATTTAATTAGCCAAAAAATATATGCGATTATGGTTAATTTTATAATTGTTTGTAAATAGCTTCACAGTCTTTAATAAAAATATATTTTTTATTTTGCCGTATTTAGTATAAAATAATCTTAAGGGGTACATGAGTAACAAAACAGTTAAGGAGGTTCTTTCGCGACAATCCACACAAAAAGTTTTAGCCTCGTAACCACTCTATAAATATGAACGGTGTTAAAATTTTAGGTTATTTTTTTTAACATGACTGTACTTTTTTTTATCAAAACTACGTTGTAAATCATTTTTTTTTGTTTATTTTTTTTTTTAAGTTACTCCCAATATATTATTCTACCAAATATTAGTTTTTTATCAAGTTGTTAAAAGTCCTTCAATGAAAAAAAATAAAATAATGTGGTGATGGATGATGTGTTTGATAAGATCATAGCCCCACTAAATTTGCCTTTCTACTATATATATGTGGATGATTCAGTCTCAGCTATAAAACGTGAACTTATCCCTGTAACGTTGGAATTACTCAACGGCTATAATAGCAATATAAAGTTTAATGCAGAAGTCGAAAATAATAGTCAGCTGCCTTTCTTGGATACCTTACTAATTAAATCAGGGCATGAAATTATTACGGATTTATATACAAAACCATCCAAATCCAATAGGATGATTAAGTATAACTCATATCATCCTTTAGCACAAAAAATATCTATCATATATGGTGAAATAAATAGAATATGTCGGATATCTCATTCTTCTTTTCTTCAAAAAAATTTGAATGATTTCACCATTAAATGTGTACAGAATGGTTATCCGAGAGAGTTGGTGGAAAATCTAAGAAGAAGATACTATGTTAAAGAGTGGAAAAAAAGAAAAATACAAGAAAATCCATTGAGATTCATGGGATCGTTAACATACGTACCAATATTAACCGATATGATAGTGAGAATGTTTAGGGTGGCAGGTGATGCTGGCTAAACGCCCTGTAAAACCCCTGTTATCTTTGTATCGGGTTCCAACTGTCAAGGATGTTTATAATGAAAACAATGTCGTATATGAGATAAAATGCAAAGACTGTGATAGAACATACATAGGAGAAACAAAGAGAATGCTAAGGACAAGGGTCATTGAACATGACAAATCGGTAGTAAAAGGCAAATTAATATCTGCATTGGCCATTCACGCAATTGACTCAAATCATGAGTTTGATTTTAATGATGTCTCTATATTGTGCAGGGAGAGGGATGATTTCATACGTAAGATGAAAGAATCCCTACACATTCTGAGGAATAGAGACAAAGTAGTCAACTTTAAAGTAGACACTGAGAACAATGTCCGATACTATAGCGACCTAATAAGCAAACTAATAAGCTGAATTGTATATGTTCATAAAAATAAGTTGGTTGTTTCCTGAGTGTGATTTTTTGGGAGCGGTGTAGTGTGTTGACTTTTCCTGAGGTTTTGCTCTCTACTGTTTGATGGAAACTGTATAATTATAGTACCTTTGTTGAAAATTATTAATGTTGTATATCTTGTTTTGTATGAATTTTTTGATTTTGAAGACTGGGGTTTTAATTTAATTGTGTTGGCAGCTGGTATAACGTCATACACTATTTTTATTTTTATATTAAAAATAGAAAAGTTTTATATAGAATGAAATTGAATTGATCAAAGAGTGAAAAATTATAATTTGTCCTAAAATTTGATACGGGAGAATATTGTGAATGTAAATAATTGAATGTTACAATTGTATTTTAAAAAAATTTTGTGCTATAATAAAAACAAGTGTGTGATTGGTAATCAAGGTGAGAGAGCATTTCAAATAATGAACCTAATTTTAAATAATATGACAAAGAAAAAGAAAAAATGTCTTTATATATTTTTTCAATTTTATAGAATTGCATTTGTTACTCTCATCTATAACAACAGATGTTGGAATTTTGCTGAATTGCAAAGAAAATGTAAAAATAAAAATAATATTACCAATGTACTATTGAAAACTGAGGGTGAGTGGACTGATCTTTATATATATTTGTTTCTTGATTGTATTTGCAATTGTAAAGTTTATGTATTTGTACTTTTTAGACTGATGATGGCTTGAGAGTGTCGGCCGAAACTGTCTCCCAGTTTTAAAATAAAAAGATTGATAAGGACATAAAAGATTTTGTTTTTTAAGTCTTTTCTCCTTACGAGAACATTCTAACTGTTCTCACGGTTTTAATTGCCTCATTTAAGAACAAATATTGAATAATAAAACATCATAGTACTCTATCTAAAATAATGATCATTTTACCACCCTTTTCCCAATCTACCCTATATAAAAATTTCATTTTTAATTGCAATTATTTCATGATTGCCGGTAAATCGTCTTCAAATTTTAACAGTGTATTTTTCGAGGTGTGTACCGCGACCTAATATGCTGTACACCTACTTCCACTTGTACTTCCAAATATTTTCAAGTACTTCCAAATATTTCCAAGTACTTCCAAATATTTCCAAGTACTTCCAAATATTTCCAAGTACTTCCAAAATAATTCCAAAGAGGTGTACACCTACTTCCAATTGCGGATCACCCGTCGGTATTTTTTATTATGCTTTTAATGACTTATATTCCAAGTTTCGAAGATTTCTTGAATTTTTGTATTTGTGAAAGAACTACCTTAACATGTTAGAAGTCACGTCAAGAAAAATGGTTGAGAACAACTGTTTTAGACAAATTAAATGTTCAAATGTACAAGCTTTAATTTTTGGGTTGAATTTTTTTATTAAAATCACACATAATTAATTATAACTATTTATTATTATTGATCACACAATCACGCTATTTCTTGTGTGATTAATAAATATTTATAATTAATTATACTTAAAGAAAGTTCAGAATACTAGTTTTGGACTAGTATAATAAAAGGTGAACTTCTAATAGGGAATAAATATCTTCTGTTGGTATAATATAATTAAAATAAAATTAGCTTCATGTTAGTAAACCTGTTGATAATTTGAAATATATATGGTCTGAGAGGATGGAAATAAAACAAATAAAATTGAAAATAATATTTAATATAATCATTAATTCAAAATAGTTTCTAGTTCAGTGATAAACGTTTTTATAAATTGTTGCTATATATATGTATGTGTGTGATTGTAATGAATTGTGTGATGTATCTATATTGAAGATTTAAGAATGAATGTTTCATATGAAATGAAAAATTCGGGTTCTTGAACGAGATGTATGTATGATTTCAAATTATTGTAAAACAATTTTGTGTTATATAATTCTCTATAAAAAGAAAAAATGTAAATAAATGTTTCATTTCAATTTTAGAACTACTGAGGATGGTCGACCAGTGGTGACCGAAACTGTATAGTTATCAATTAAATAATTCAAATAGTTATTAAAATTATTGTTTTATTATATTTGTGACAAAACCAACCCTTCAATTTAACGTAAAACAAATAAATGATTTTAAAGTCTTTTTTTATCCCTGGTTAAACAACTGGATGGTTTCTCGCATTTGCGCAAAGATCTATAATTATACAAACGTACTATACAAAAGGCAAGAGTCGAGAGACAGAGGAAGAGGCTGATGTCCAAATCTGGTTCCAGACAGACTGGACCAAGCCCAAATCATCATCATGCATGGTCAACTAAAAACTTGTCCAAATTAAAGGATACATTTTTTTTCTATTTTTCCCATCCCCTTACACAACATGTACTATCTTATTCGGGGAAGTTTAGAGTGGCACGTCAGACACACCTATATCCAGGGAAGAAGCTTGCCCTACCCTTCGTGAAATCCTCTCTAATTGATAATTTTAAATACAAATCCGAGAAAACATATCTATATATATAAAATTAAGGTTTTGTCTGTACATTGCTCCAAATCACGCCAAATATTGGTTGCACACGTTTCAAGCAATATGAACGAAAACACCCTCAACAAAATTCCTGTCTGTATGTCTGTATGTATTTCTGTCTGTTTCAGTGGTTTCCGAAAAGTTGCTCACGATTCACGTAAAAACGGCTGAAGGAATTATTATGAAATTTCATATTTACATCAGATGTCTTCTAACTTACGTTTTTAGCTATATAACGTTTTGATATTTTGACTCCAGAACGGGGTTTGGGGGGGGGGGGGCGCACGAATGAAAATTATCAAATAGCTCCTAAACTATTAACCCTACGGCAAATTTTATGATAAACAAAGTTGTAGGGGATGTGATTTCTGACAACTTTTGTTTGGAAAAATTTCCCCAAAAACCACCCAAAAGGGGGGGGGTGAAAAAAATGTAAATTCTTGTCCTTGGAGCAAACTCAACCAAATTTTGTATACATAATCTCTGGGCCTCTAGAGAGCTAGAAATGCAAAAACTAACCATCCGAAATGGGGGGGGGGTCAAAATATGAAAATTCTTTCTCTTGGGCCAAACTCAACCAAATTTTGTATAAAATACATAATCTGTGGGTCACTAGAAGGCTAGAAATGCAAAAACTGAGTGCGGAAGGTGGGTGCGGGGGTGGAATGGTGGTGGGGTGAGGAGTGAGGCGGAGTAGGGTGGGGGTGCATGGGCTGGTGCGGGCTGCAGTCCAGGGGGCTTGGAGGGGGTGTGGTGCGCAGGGTTGGAGGGCACGAGGTGGGGTCCGGGGTCCGAGGTGGGTGGGGTGCGGGCGGGGGTTGGGAACGGGTGCGGGGGTGGGGTTGCTGGAGGGGTTGGGGGTGCTTGGTGGATTTCGGGGTGTGTGGTGGGTGGGAGTGGGGGGTGAGGGTGGGGTTCGAGGGCTGGGGGTCCAGGGGGCGTGTCACCTGGCTAGCAAGAGGGCCGCCGAAGGCGGAGCCTTGCAGCTAGTATCTCATAAAATTTTATTTATCGTAATTTTAATTTCAATACTTTTATATTAATAAAAATTACCATTATTTAATTTTTTTTCGATTCAAGGCTGCTCAGACAGTACCCCGCAAGTCAAAAATAAAATCCAATTTTTTCGACTAAAATTAAAAATAACATAAACATACATAAATGAATTATTTTAATTTAGATGTTAACTAACAAAATCAGAAATATGAAATAATTTAATTAATAAATATAATAAATAAATGTCTTCTGACTCGATTCACGTCATTTATTTATTTTTAAGTGAAAGCGGACTGACATTTAGATTTGAAAATTTACAAAACCCTGGGTCAGAAAGTTTTTAACGTTATACGATAATTTATCTATTATATATAAATAAAAGTCTTTTGTTGTTTTTCTCATCATACGATTTGGCTAGATTAATCGAAATATATTCTTTCAGCCAACATTCCCTATTCACTAATTGTTAAAAGTCCGATTTTTAATAATTACACAAAAACCCATGGTCAGGTCTTTTTCAAAAAAATTATTTTATTTGTATTTGTTAACGATTAATAACATATTAAAAATTCAGATTTTTAATCCAACATTGCCTTAATTTCTGAGCAACCTTAATTACCTACCCTCATTTTGGGGGTTTAAGTTTATAAATACAATGAAAGAATAAATGAAAACTTTTTTTCCAAGATTCGGTATACTCTCCGCAAATTTGGAGATTTGTCAATTTTTCCTCTTTAAAAAGTTATAAGCTAGAAAGTTGAAAAAATAGCAGCTGCATCTTTTGGTTTAACTTCATCTGGCAACAGTTTCATAAAAAGTTATCGCGATGGAAAGACAGTTTTCCATCAGGTTGAAAATGCAGAAAATGAGAAAAAAATTGAATTATTCTGTAATGAATTATATTCTATAATAATAAATAATCGAATGATTGTATCTCATGAACTAAAATTTCTTAAAACTTAAAAATTCGATTCGCGATCGAATCAAATACAGGAAACTTATGATTAATTAATAATTAAAATTTTGAAGGAGACAATAAAAGAGTGTGTCTTCTGCTGGAATTATAAATAAATCAAATTTATATATTAATTCTAGCAGAAGACACACTCTTTTATATATAAAATATATAAAAATTCTGCTACTCTCGGCAAAAACTTTCAATTTAATTAAAATTTTGCTTAAAAGTTATATTAATAAAATATAGGCTTTAGGGACATTTTTCCTTAGTTTTGCTGTTTCAGCTTTTTTTACTTTATTTTTTTTTTATAATGATATTGATACAAGAAGAAGTTGCACCATAGAGGTACAACCTCTGTAGTCCACGGTGGACCCTTGTATCGTGAAGATAAGAGATTTAGGGATTCGGTAGGAGTCGAAGGTATCTGTGGATGCGGGTCTTGAAAGATTGAAGGTTATAAGTTGCTATTAAAATGAAAGGCTTATCAAATATCGTATTTTCATAAACTAGTAAAAATTCCGATTGAAATTAAGGTAGGGAAATTAGTCATGTAGCAAAAAATAAACGCCCATATTTCGGGTATTGTAAGTCGCAGAGCTTAGAACATTGAAATTCAAGATACCTATTATCACTAGAAAAAGTATTCCATGCTTTTGCTTGAAATTATAGAACCAGGAGTACCTATTTAGTCAAAGTCTCTTTTGGCTTTTTTCCGGTTTTCTCAAAACGGCTTGGGGGAAATCCAAATTGAAGTAATTTGAATGAGAAAAATTGGTATGATGATTTCAAATAAGGGAGGAACTAATGTGAAAGATTTCTAGCTCAAAAGCATTCATTCACTGACGAATTAAAATTACCATGACAAAAAATTAGTTGAGAGTGTACCAAGTCTTGAATATTTTTTCCCTCTTTTTTCAATCTTTATATTATTTTTAAGGATTTAGGTGTCGGTTCTAGGTGAAACATTATAAGTAACTTATGAGGAGAATTTTCTAGGTTAGGTTTCACAAAATGGAAATATTAAAACAAATGTATGTTTATTTGAGTTTGATTCACTCGATATATATTTCGGGTTATTAGGTCCCAGACTTCTTCTTCTAGAATCAACTGAAATTAAATTGGCCCTTATGAATAAATTCAATATTCTCAATAATCAATTGGAATTTGACAAAGATATAATCATTGATTCTAATTTGGCTAAAATTAATAAATTAAAAATTGGCTCCTAAATTCGATTACATATTTGGTGTTTGTATTTTGTTTTTTGTTTTTAATTTGGTTTTTAATTTTAATTTTTTATTTTAAATAATAACATTTTGTTTATATTAAAGAAAAAAAGAAAAAGATTGAAAATATTTTCTGAACGTACTTTAACTTTTGGTTGTTGATGAAACTTTCTGAACTTACTCTTCTTTCTCAAAATTTTCTGAACGTACTCTTCTTTCTCAAAATTTTACTTGTTGAATGTTTTTACAAATTTGTATTCAGTTTTCATTTGAACTCCTGAAGATGGGATAATAACCCGAAATATATATCGAGTGAATCAAACTCAAATAAACATACATTTGTTATAATATTTCCCTTTTGTGAAACCTAACCTAGAAAATTCTCCTCATAAGTTACTTTATATTATGTTCATATTAAACACATTAAGAAGATGAATAATTGATTTTTATTTAAGATCAATAAAAATTCATACACGTTTCTCAGGTAACAAAAATAATCCGGATGTTACGAAATTTGTATAACAAAAATGTTAAAATATGCTTTTTAATTAATTGTTTACTCTCTAGGAGAGATGAAGAAGATCAAAAAAACCGGCTTTTCAATGCCAAGGTCGAATAGTTTTATTCTAGGCACAAAAAATGAAAAAGAAATAGATTCTAATATAAGCATCAAGGTAAGCAATTCTATATGAACTAGTCTTGTGCAATAATAAAAAACAAAAACAAAACAAATATATTTACAAAGGATAAAATATCAATTGAAATAAATTAGAGGCAACAGAGAAAAAGTTTTCGAAACTCAGAATAGACCCGTAAATTTTGTAAATATCTGGAAGGGGAGTAGGGTTGATCTGACGCAGACAGCTGGGTGGTTGGGCCCCCAGTAATAATTCTAAATCTATTTATTTATTTATTTACTTAATGATGCTCTGAGGCGAGAAGCCTCTTAGACCAGAAAATACAAAAGAAACATTTGGAGTACAAATGGTAACTTTTTGAACAAAATACGTTATTACACGTGGTTATATCTCTAAACCAGTGCTTCCCAACCTCTTTTATGCCATGGAGCCCTAAATCTGAAAAAATAATCCGCCGACCGCGAAAAAAAACATATTTTAAGGTACGTTTTGCTCGGTGCAACTATCACACGATGATCGTTTAACAATAATGCTGCCTACATTTTCCGAAGGGGATGATGGAATTATCATGGAGGAATTGGCGAATCATCATTCACTGTGGCAGCTATTGGAAACTGAAATGTGGAGGTCGATGCAGTATGGTTCATTCCGAGGGGTGAACCACCACCTAAAATTGTGTACACCTACTTCCACTTCAACTTTCATTTTTGGAAGACAATAGATGACAATAGATTATCTAATGAATTCCGAAGTAATTCCAAAGACGGTGTACACCTAATTTCAATCGCGGTTCACCCCTCGGTTCATACTATATAGTCAACCAACAGATTTGCAGCGATAATTCAGCCACTGTTTCGCCTCAAGATTTTTCGCCATATTCTGATGAAGCTTCGTAGCATCAGAGTTCTTTGATGCAGCTTACATCCTTCTCTCAACCTCCCGAATACTTTAGCCATCAAATCGGAAAGGAATAACCAATAAAATAAATAATATATATATTATAATTTTGCTTTACTATTTGTTACTATTTGTTAGAAACTTTATCGTTTAATAAATTCGTTTGATATACATTGCTTTTTATTATCCTCGTTCTTGATTCAATATTATTTGTAAGTTTTTTTGTTTGTTTTTTTTAAAGGATGAATGTTATTCTGGTCCTGCAGTTTCCACCGAGGAAGAGATTCTGTAGTGCTCGAACTTTTTGTTGTCTTCGCGCAGATGGGCACCAACCAATTTTTGATACAGCCCCTTTTCATTTTTGAGCTCAAACATACGGTGTTGTTTTGGCTCTTTTCATCCCATACGTATAAAGAATTATTTCGTTGTCTTCCATCTCCTCAATCAAAAGATATTTGAGTAATAATCTTTTACCTCTACTCAAATTTAAACTCATTTTGTTAAATTTAGGACGATGTGAGTGCGAATGAAAACAAACAACTAATGAAAAATCAATAAACTGCAGAACTTCCGAGCAAAATGGGTAACCAACGATGATCGTTCAATAATAATCGTTGCACGATCATCGTGATAGTCGCACCGAGCACGTACCTTTAGTCGTCAAAATTTTTATTTCACATGTTTGTATTTTATCACAAAGATTACTAACTTACTTACAAACAGTTTTTAAAAACAAAATAACAAAAACTATACATAGCATGAAGCTCAGAAAACAATTTAATGACATGGTTGCGATTGCATGTTTCTACACAACAAATCAATATCTGGTTCAATTGGAGAAATGCTAACTAGCAAGGAATCTTCCAAAGTCCAAAATTCTTAAATACTTTTTTCATTATATTCCACTTCAAGCAAATTATCTGACCTGATATCGATCAAATCTTCTCGAGCTGCCCACGCAATGTGATCATATTTTAAAGATTTTAAAAATGCTCATAAATAGATATTTGTACATTCTACTGAAAATTTTCGCGGACCCCAGGTTGGGAAGCTCTAAAGCAGTGTTTCTCAAAGTGTGTTCTGCGGAACCCTGGGGTTCCATGAAAACTCGCCAAGGGTTCACAAAAAAATTCACGGCAAGTGAAAAAATTCTACCGTTCAAAAGCAAGGTGCAGTTTTGGATTAGTTGTGTGAATCCCATTCCCATAACAACGCTTTAACTCGAATCACAAGATTGTCGGGTTCCACGCTTTCCCTCCAAACGGAAAAGGGTTACGCCTTCGAAAAAGTTTGAGAAACACTGCTCTAAAGAATAACATCAGCAAAAACAATAACAATACAAACAGAATAAGTGCATTGTACATAATATGACCTACATACTATTTCAACATCAATAATACCTCAACACACTCCAACTAATCACCCATTCGTTCATTTATTATTTCTTAACATTCCAGTTCATTTCAGTTCATTCATTCATAGAGCAGAGATACTAAAGTCAAACACTATAATACAATTCCGATAATGAGATAACATTACTTCACGCAATCATAATCCTTAAACTATACTATATATATTATATTTTACACAACAAATCAATATCTGGTTCAATTGGAGAAATGCTAACTCGCAAGGAAGCTGATCTGATTTATATATATGTGATGGTGTCAGAGAAAAGGGCCCTCATCTTCACCTATCAGTTTTTTCAAGAATGGAAAAAATGTGAGTTAAATGTGGGTATAATTTTTACTTTACCATACGGGGTATGTCAAGTATTGTAATCGTGTATGAAAAAAGTGTTTTTTTTTTAAATATCTCAAAAACGGCTGAAACTATTTTGATAAAAAAAATTGGGCGAAACCATGCCATTTCGGTCTACAAAAAAGCTCCAATAAGTGAACATCGAACGAATTATATTTTTCGAGATAATAACTGTTTTGTCAAAATGTCTGTTAGTCTCTTATTCTTCTAGTAAGTCTGTTAGTCTGTGGGTTACCAAAACTAGCTCAAAAACTAGTGGGAATATCAAAACCAAATTTCACACGTAGTTTGGTGCATTGAGATTAAGAGCCGATTAAACTTTGGTGCATATCGACCCAGGGAGGGGGGATTTAAAATTGTAATATTTTCAAATTAAAAAAACAAAACAAAAAAAAAACAAGAAAAATGAAATATAAGTACTATAAAATGAACCAAATGTTTTTTGTTCTAGCGCCAAAATTAAGGCGGATCAGGGGTCAAAAAATAAAAATCTAGGACATTTTGAGCAAAAACATGTATACATAATCAGTGGGCTCCTAGAACACTAAAAATGCAAAAACAAACACCACAAAATGGGGGGAGGGAGGGGGGACAAAAAATTAAAATTTAAGCCCTTGTACCAAACTCAACCAGAAGTCTATTGTATAGTCAAGTGGATGGCCACATCAGAACTTGTCAATTTATTGATTATACCTATTTGTATTCAGCAGCAAATTTTCATTTAAATAGAATAATAGCGTGGGTAAAAATGGAAGAAATGCCCTATTTATGTCTGATTAAAAATTGTCAAAATTTCGAACGGCTATAACGCAAAACTACGTTTTTTACTTCTAATTTTTAAAAAATTCATTACTGAGTCAATTTTTGGAATTTTTGGGCGGGCAAAAGCGTTTTGTTCAATTGTTTCTCTAGAAACAGTAGATGCCATTAGCTCGATTTTGAAAAGGTGAAGATAAGGGCCCTTTTCTCTAACACCATCACATATATATAACACACTTTTATGGTCAAATTCTCTCATACTCTATAGACTTGGGTGAAATAAAAAAATAATAATATTAGAAAAATCAACAGCTTTTTATATTTATTGTCTAAACCTATAGCAACGAAAATAGTCTTCATCTAAAATGTTAATAATAAAAACGACTTTCTTAATTAAATTAAAAATGTTATAAAATTAGAGAGGAGAACAATATGTGAGTGACCTGTAAGTCAGTAATTGAAATTTAGGAGCTGTCTCAAAATTTTTCGGAAAATTTTGATTATTGGTGTATAAGTAATTCATCGATCAAATTTCAAGTTTCTAGCTCAACTATTTTAGAAGTTACTACAGGCCTGTGAAAAAAGGCATAGACAACAAAGTCTCGCAATAATGGTTCAGTTTTTCTCAATATTTAGGAATCACTGTAGTAAACATATAATAATAGAAAAACCCTAAAACATGCAACATAGTGGCGCATCAAACTAGTTTTCGGATTGAATACTCAAAATCATTATTTTCCCAAAGATCTTACACATTTGAATTATTATGAATTTTATGACTTGGTACCATAATAAAAGTAGTAATACTTTCTTTGTTTCGTTCGTAAAACCATACTTTTTGCTTTACCTACTCATCCATCATCTTGTCAAGTGCTAAGACGCGTCAAAATTACCGACAAAGCCATGTTTCAAAACTTTTGTGTGTAATGGGATTTCAACAAGTGCTTACAGATCGAGATAAATATACAATCCTTTTTTCATTTTTCCCACTTGGATATAATCTTTCTTTTATTTTGACAATATGACATGACAGTTTCACAAAGAGGCGAAAATAAAAGGATTATAATTTCAACAATAGGAAAAACAGAATATCAAGACATAAAAGAAAAGACAAATTTCTTGGAAGGTAAGTTCTAGATATGAATAATATTTCTGGGGTTTATTCAATAACAATATATATTCGTGTAAAATTTAGAAGGGTTTGTGATCTCAAAGATCTGATAATAGTCCTTTGTATACCTCTTTTTCCTTGTCACATTTTGTCAACATTTAGCCCACCTGATGAGTATTCATTCCAGTGGAGCTTTTGTTTTATTTCTTATGGCGTATTCGACTTAAAGGATCTAGCATTAGACTCGATCTAACTGGGCGTTCGCCATTTAATTCTCTAGCTTAATCCGCCCGAAATCGATTGCGAATTTTAAGTTTAATTATTTATTAGCTAATCCATTTAAAGATTTGGAAGAAGGGATCTAATAAAATGACATCAGTTTTCTGCAAGGTAAATCCATTTATACGTACTAACAAAATTTTACACCACCCACATATACAGAATGAGAGCGGTTTCCTAAAAATATACTTATTCAAGAATTTTAAAAGCCACGAAAAAATGAAGATAAGTTGTGACGTCCCCAGTGGCGTGCGATCCATTGATGCTGTGTATCCTAAAGTCTCAGAACGTCAAGAAGTATCTTCATATCGTGTCAAATATTAATCTCTTTTAGCTTTATTTCGCTTAGCTTTAATTTAAAATTTATGCAACTTTTTAACGTTAGAATATGAATATGAATTTTCCAGATTTCAAATTTGAATCAGTTTCGCTATCTAATGGAAAATACTTTGATTTTATGAGGTTGAATGTAAATTAGTTTACATGTAGGTACTCGAGGTCTGACTTTCATTTAAAATCTATAAATTGAATAAAAAAATTATATTTGTGAATGATGAACTAAAAGATGTTTTGGCAGAAGTATTTGATTGCACTTGGCTGCTTTTTTTTATTAATATTTTGTCTAACTTATTATATAATTGTTTTACAGACAAACTGACGCGAAGGCTTGTCTAGTGAGAGGGGAAACATCAACAGACACAATCATGTTGAAACCTGTCAAGGAACGCTCACTGTTTGCCATTAGAAGCATCAGCCCGGTCATTTATTAGCGACATCTCCATCCTGTGATCCCCTGGTATTTAGATAACTATATTGGCAGATTAGTTAAGGGTATGACTAACGCACGACCAGACGGCGCTGCGCGTCCCTGCCTAGGATCTATTTGTACGCTCAACATAAAAAAACTGGATACTCGAAAATTAAAAAAAAAAGTTTTTTAAATAACATTATTATGAGAGCGGCAAAAACAATTTTATAATAAAAATATTAATAAAAGCAAAGAGGCAAGCCGTACACGCAAACCAGAGGTATCGTAATTTTTTACATCCAAACTAATTATTTAATAGTAACCAAAAAATTTTTATTGTAAGTACTCAGACAGAGCCTCTAAGATAGAAATTTGGATTCTTTTTATTTGTCCCTGGAAGTAGTCAAAGTGAAAATAGACTATCCGCTTTGTCTTTAATATCAAATGAAAAAATATAATGTGAAATTCGAAAAATTATATTAAACGCTTATCGATGAATTTTGTGAATAATAAAATAAAATTTTCAAAAATGAAGGGACCTTATTTGGACAGCATCCTCTGGTTGAAAAGTCACCGCCCGCCCTTGGACGTCACCATCATATATCGTAATATATCATATAACATAAAAGTGATTTTTTGAAGGGGGGGGGGACGTGTGAATCTCAATCCCAATTTAGAGATCTCAAAAACTTGTATATTGGTTTTTAAATTGAGTGGATATTGATGAGGCAGTACAAAAAAAGAAAATAATTCAGATTATCTTTTTATTTAATTGAAAAGTTTTTATTTTGCCGAGAGTAGCAGAGTTGTTGATTCATAAAGAGAATCAAAGAGGAAAAACATATATCTGTATATTCAGATATATATTTTTGATATACATATATGTGTGTATGTTTATTTGGACAACCTCTTTGTTTTTCTTTATGTATCTTTTTATTCATAAACTGACGTTTCGGAGGCTTATTCCCTCCTTCTTCAGGGTTTTGAAAAGTCAGTGAAGGAAAGCCAATGCGACGAAAGCCGAATTTTTATGACTATGTTTCTTAATTACATTCAAGATGCCTGTCTATGTAATTTATTTCTTTATTATCTCTTACATGTTAAGTTATTACATATCATACTTGACAAGGGTTAAACATTTTTTTTTCTATTATCGATGGTTATTTTGTTTGTTGCACATTTTTGTCCCAGGATTTGCAAATTCCAAAGATTTCCTCTGTTGATTCAAGTCACGAGTTTGAAGGGTTTATTTTATATAATAATCGATTTGACAAAGAATATGAGAGATTTATGACCACCCTAAATCGAACAATTGTTGATAAAAGCAAAGAGAGCTCTGTGCCGATGAAGAAAAAGGTTTACTTTTCATCTTGTCAGTATCTTCAATTATTAGCTTTCTTTGTTTACTAAAGAACGTAGGTACCAGAGGCCTCGTTTTTAACTCTTTCCACTTCTTTTCAGGTGTAAGGCACTGTGCCAAACAAAAGCACATTGACTTACAATCGGATAAAATACCGGGTGAGTTTTTTTTTATCTTGAGACAGTCTTATAACTCAAAAACAGTGCATTATATGAAAAAAAGTTTCAAATAAAAGTTTGTTTATATCGAGGGGAAACTAAACTATGCTATTGTTTGTCAACGTAGAACAAGCTTTCACGGGTATTTTAATGTCAAGTCCTGTTTTTTAAATGAAACCTTATATTTTTCTATACGTCTACTTAATCTACAAAAAAAACTGAAGAACTTTCATAAGAACTATTTTTTATATGACATCAAATAAATAAAATACATGGATCAATTAGATCTAAAAAAATCAAAATAATTATTTTTAACAATTATTTAACTTAATTATCAAATAATAGTGATTATATAATTAATTATTAAATAAATAATCATTAAATCGAAAAGTCACAACATTGACTTCTCTTGCTACCCTAGATGCAATTCAGAAACGAGCCGTCAGGCTAATTGACGATTCTACCCTCACCGACTCCCTCGACTCGCTGGCTCATCGAAGAAATGTCTCTGCCCTTTCCCTTTTCTATAGATACTATCACGACAGGTGCTCTGATGAGATAAAATCAATAATTCCCCCAAAGCATGCTTTGCACGTCAATGAATGAAACAAATAAACCCTTTGAAACCCTGAAGAAGGAGGAAAAAATCCTCCGAAACGTCGATTTGAAAGGAAAGGTGGAAGGATTCCAATAAATTACACCTTATTTTGATATGTGTTAATTTTTTTCTTTTCTCACTACCCCTGGGCTGCATTCCATTACCTTCAATGAAAATAAGTGTTTATAATGATCTTAAAACTTCATTAAATACTCAGATTTAAGGGATTATTTTCTACTTAATAGAACTATTTAAAATTTTGAGTTTAAAAAAGTTTATTTCTCGTGTCAATCCAGTAGATTGATAGTTATATTGTATTACCATAATAAAAATGGAGCATTTTTTGTTGAAGACAGAATTCAAATGGTCTTAATTTATGCGGTGAATGTGGAAGAAGTGTTAGGGGCTGCCATTGAAATGAATGCCGAGCGTTTTCCTGATAGGAATACACCCTCACAAGCTTCATTTTATTGTGTTGTAAAATCTGTTTAAAAAAAAAAAAAAACAGGAAATGTAAAGGCTACGAAGAAACTGGAACAGGCCAAAATAAGGAAATTGGAACTGGAATTCATCCAGAAGACTTGCAATACACTCTGGAATGTCTCAGAACAGTGTCGAAAAATTATTAAATTATTAATTATTATTAAATTATTTATTTAATAATTAATTATTTAATCATTATTATTTGATAATTAAGTTAAATAATTGTTAAAAATAATTATTAAGATTTTTTTGAGATCTAATTGATTCATGTATTTTGTTTATTTGATGTCGTATAAAAAAATAGTTCTTATAAAAGTTGTTCAGTTTTTTTTGTAGATTAAGTAGACGTATAGAAAAATATAGGGTTCCATTTAAAAACAGAACTTGACATTGAAATACCCTTGAAAGCTTGTTCTACGTCGACAAACAATAGCGTAGTTTAGTTTCCCCCTCGATATAAACAAACTTTTATTTGAAACTTTTTTCCATATAATGCACTGTTTTTGAGTTATAAGACAGTCTCAAGATAAAAAAAACTCACCCGGTATACTAATGAAATTCCCTATCGAATTTCGAATATTTTTTACTTATTAATGAAACTATGATTAAGATGAACTTGGATCGTGATGAGAAATTTATTTTAATTTGTGTAACTTTGCGAAATTTAATACTCGAAAAATGAAATTTTATTTGTTTTTGTTTTTTAAACAAAAATAAACAAACTTATGGGTAGGTGTCTACTTAGCTGTTCTTGGAATTTTTAGTTTTGTGAACAGAATTTTACCCTTTTCTAATCAAACAAAGAGAGATGAATGGGTCAGACACGCTAATGGATTCTCTTCTATATATGTATAATGGCCAGCTTCTGCCTATACTAGAATTGCTATATACTCTTAAGGAGTTCAGCCGTTGCATTTCTGCTGAAAATAGAGGTTGCATTATCCACTACTTTCCTTTAGGCCTTTTCAATCATTTTCAATGGGATATTGATGTACACTTCATTAAATAAATATAATTTCATATAAAAAAAACTCATCAAATATCAAAACGCTTCCGGGGAAATTATCCCTTTATCAATGGCAAATTGGAAAATTAGCTTTAAGAATACTATAATAAAAGAAGCGATAAAGAAGTAAGAGGCGACTGTCTAGTGGCTAGAGTGTTGGGTCGCTGACTCGGAGATCGCTGGTTCGAGACCGAGTCTCGGCAGATAGATATTTGCAGTCGCCCCCTCTTGGAAAGTAATGGCAACCTACCAAGAGTATAATTGGCAAGTGACCACTCCAAATTAGCCGTTCGGAACCGGCGTTAAAAAGTAGGTCCCGTATATCTGTGTAAAACAACTAAACACGACTCAGCACAGGTATATGTGGAGAGGCGCCGACACCCGTTTCGGGTATGGCACTCGAAGAAGAAGAAGAAAGAAGTAAATATTTTGAAAATAGACAATGCTACAGAGATTGTCTTGGAGATGAGATTACCTTCCATAAAATAAATAACATATCTAAACACATAGCAGTGTGTCAGCCAAGTTCGGAAAAACGGGCGACGCACCAGCCATGTGTATATTTAGACGAACCATTTCGAGCTACTTTCGACCCACCCCCCATAACTCAAAAACTATTAGACTTAGACACTTGAAATTTTGCATGTCTAATAACGCCCACTGGAACACCTAGAATCCAAAATTTGATGAATAAACCTTTTATAGTTCTTGAGTTATTAAGCTCTGAAAAGTGCCATTTTTAACACTGACTCACTGACTGACATATCATAAACCTAAAGTACTTTCGCTGATCCTAGAATGTTGAAATTTGGCATACTGGTAGATTTGGGCTACAATTACAGAAAAAACTCGAAAAAGTGAAACTTTTCCTTTTTCGGGACACCTAAAATGAAGGGGTGGAATTTATTATAGGCTTAATTAAGATATAGTGAAAATACAATCAAGCTAGAATGCTGAATTTTGGCATACTGGTAAAGCTTGGCACATTAATAAAGGAGGAAATTATAAAACCGAAACTTTCCCTTCTTCGGGGCCGGAAATGAAGGGGTGAAATTTATGAAAAACCGACCGGGTTTTTAACAGATATTTTATGTGAAATATTTAATAATTATTAATATAAATATTTTAATGTAATTATTATGATAAATTAAAGGATAAAACTTTTCAAAAATTAATGATATCTGACCAAAAACATAAATGTGAAAAAGGGCCCAAGTTCGGTACAAACGGATTCGCCGACAAAAGGGTTGACGTCTAAAAGGGTACCAAGTTCCATAGCAGTTGCTTAAATCATAGCTATAGGGATGAAAAACGTTCTTCAAATGATTTAAAAGAAAATTTGTTACGTTCTTTGATATTAAATTTATAACTTGGTTAGTTTTATATCCAAATAAATTGTTTGTAGTATGAAATAGAACAACTAGCAATAAATAGTTTTATTAAATATCATCGGGTTAAACGTAATTTATTTACTATTATAACATGCCAAGTTATAAATTCAATATCAAAGAACGTAACAACAAATTTTTCATTTAAATCAATTGACGAACGTTGTACATCCCTATAGCTATATGCTTTAAGCAACTGCTATGGAACTTTGGTACCCGCTTAGATCTAAGCTCTTTTATCAGCGAAGCCATTTGAACAAACTTGGCCCCTTTTTCACATTTATGTTTTTGGACAGATAAATCTTTAAGAAAAAAAATTCCGGAAAAACAGTCCATATCTGTCCTTTTATTTATTGAATTTTGGTTGATTAAAATTTCAATAATTTCTAAAATTAAATATTTTTTCTAAATTTCGTTCTTTTTCTAAAATTTTAAGATTGGAAATTTCAAAATTATGACCCAGGTTAGCTGAATGGCTAGATTTTAAATCTTCTTTAATTTTTGTCTGTCCTATATATCTCCATTAAAATCTAAGTAATATTAATTTTGGAAAAAAAAAGAATATGAGTGAATTTTTTGGATTAAAAGTGGCAAAATATTGTTGAACTAATAATATTTTCTTTGTATATTTGGAATAGCCTTTTTTGTATCTTAAATGTAGACTTTAATATTGCCTACGTAATATTAGAATACATATATAGGTAAAAATTGCAAAATATTCAATAAAAAGTTAATAATAAATAAAAGTGCAAAATAAAAATTGGCAATTTTTTAAATTTTTATTTTCTTTCTTTTTCTTATGAAGTCGAATGCAAGTAGAGGCGGGTACACCAGGAAAATCCAGCCCCATGGATCACGAAAGATCCTATCAACCTTAAAAAATCTATAATCTTAAGTGGTTTTAGCCGAGCCTTCTCTTTCCGACAGATAGTCAATGATTTTTTTTCAAAATTCAGATTTTTTGAGCAAATAAAAACAATTAAACAACTCAAAAATCTCTTCATTTTTTGGTCTATATTACTTGATTGAAAATGAAAAGATCATAATTGATAGGAAGATTCAATTTATTACTTTCTCAAAAAATATTTGAATATAAAAAGTATCTGGTTGCATCTTAATTACTAAAAGCACGTGCCAAGTGTTGTATTTCTACTATACCCTGTCAGCAGACACGAATAGATTAATAACAAATTAATATTGCTTATTCTAATTAAGAAAAATAAGGCAAATAATAATATTTTTAATCCAAAAGCTTCGTTTATTTATCTCTTATTTTTTTTTTTTAAATCTTATTTTTTGTATTTTGTATTTCATTGTGAGAGAGAAATACTAAGAAAATATGAAATAAAATGTCTTTATTCCCAAATGGACCAGGTAATTTTTTTTTTTGTTTTTATATCCTATATATTGTAATTTTTCCTCCCTCTCTTTCTATATATTTTGTATTTTTTATTTTTGTTTCATATATTTAGTATGTATTTTTCTTTTGATTTGTTGTTTTTTCTTGTATTATTTTAATTAATTTTTTTGTAAATATTTTGGTCTAAAATTGTATCAGTAAAGGGGCTAGATGGCCCTACAGATACAATGCTATAATAAATAAATAAATAAATAAATATCACAGACCCGAAAAATGTACCTACATATCGTACAATATTTACAATATTTCTAAAACAGTGGTAAGTCAGCTCATTAAAAGTACCTATAGTAAGTCTAAATTCGATGACAAAATCAAACTTAGCAACAGATTCTAATAGCAAGCAAGTTCAATGAAAGTATACATATAATGAAAAGAATACTATATAATGAGTAAGCCATATACCGTAGGTATAATAAAGTGCGAGTCGGTCACCATACCGAGAGCTTCGTCTCTTATAAGTTCGAAAATAGTTGAGATATCAAATTCGCTATTATTTGTTGCTGATAAGAAGAGAATTAGTGAATTCGTGGAATTTTTTTATAATAGTAAATTAACAAATTTCCAAACTTCGACGGCTACAAAAATTAACTAAAAATTGATATTTTAGGATGCTCACCTCGCCGTTTTAAAGCAAAATAAATTATTACAAAATACACCTAATTCTATTTGAAGAGATCTTTACAGAGATAC